>LR812543.1:36654858-36869533 GCA_903798195.1 Danio kyathit
ATCTGATGGAATAAAAGTGTCACATCAGAGGCAGGAGTTTATAACTGATCAAGTGTGGCTGAGGGGAATGTGCTGATTTGGATTATGAATAATACCGCATGAACAGAAAGACAGAGTGTAGGGAATAGAGGGCAGATATGAAGAGGAGATTGTGATAGTGGCCACCAGATGGCCATTTAAAGAGTGCATGGAATGAAATCTGTGTCCAGACAGTCCCTTTTCCTCACGTAACCTCTCACCTCAGCTTTCCTCTCGTATTGTCAGTCAGCTGTCCGGGTCTGTGCCAATATTTCCCTTGTGTAGTTCTCATTACTCTAATAACGGCTCTGGCCTGAACTCATCCCAGCGTGTCGACTGCCCTCAGATTCTACTCGTTTCCTTTCTGCCTCTACTGCTGCCCCTTTAAACACACATTTTTCACATACCGATTTGCCTACTTATACTATGTATACTAATTAACGGAGCGTCATGTTGCTTAGTTAGTCATCTTGTTACATCATCTATGTTTCTTTCATATTTTATTACATACAGTATAGGAGAAGCAGCAGCAGGGTAATCTGCCCATCTGCAAGTCTTTTGTGCAGAGAAATCTCCTCAGGTGTTTGCAGAAGTTAATGACCAAGCACATCTTTATATACAGTAAGTTCACATTGTTGTTGCAGATTAAATATAATGCGGAACATATGATTTAAATATTTTTCCAGTATTATTTTAGTTATATACTAATTAAAAGTCATCTTTTCCAAAGCGCCTCCACCTAACATTTAGTCACTTCCGTCCGCCATGTTTGTAGTTTTTTTTACATTTTTTTTTTACCTACAGTATGTTTGTAGATCTAATCAATTTATCATCCAATCGCAATGTATTATGGTCAATTTTTGCCATTAGAGTATGGATGGTTTCGAACTCTTAGGTAAGCTTGGAAAACTCATTTCAACATACTACAGTTTGGGACATACTATTTTTGAATACTATTAAGGACAGATAGTATGCAAATTAGGACACAGTAAATTCTATACTGGAGTCAGACCCTCAAACTCCCAGAAATCCAGAAAAAAAAGTGTGCTGCATTTTTTTTAAGTCGCTAGGCAACCACTGAATCAGTGGCGTATTGTGCGTGAGCGCTGCTGTTGATATTGTTATAATTGTAATATTTAATAATTTGTGAAGTCATACAATTCTGGATAACTCCAAACAGCAACAACTAGTCTCTCCTCCATTTTTAAAAGACTCTTGTCTTGACAACACAAACACTGCTGTCCACTCAACGGAAACCTCGCCACTATATTTATTTGATTGGATAATAAAAAAAGACGGGACTGACGTAGTGTGCTTTTTTTAGTTCAAAGTTGACTTTTTTTAACTGCAGGCACACAGCGCGCAAAGGCAAAAATGTGAAGCATAGGGTGGATAAGCAGCGCACAAGAGGCTCGTGGCCTTTAGAAAACCATTCATAAAGGTGCAGCCTACCGCATGTGATCAAGGTCTAATGCTGCGTTCACACCAGACGCGGAAAAAGGGTCAAGCCCGAGTGATTTACATGTTAAGTCAATGCAAAGGCACGAACAGACATCCTGCGGTGCGGTACGCGCGAATGGCGTGGCGCGAATGATGCGAATAGCGCAAATGGTGCGGCGCAAATTGTGCGATACACGCGAATGGTGCTGCGCAAATTGAGCGTTTTGCGCGTTTGACGTGAATCACGAGCGAACCGCTCTAGTTCGAAAGTCTGAACTTCAGCGGACATTTGCACCACGTTAACCAATCAGGAGCTTGATTTTGTTGGGGTGTAATTATGACGCATCACCTGTTGTTGGTGTCCTGGGGGAAAATCCTCCTGCCTACACAACAGTTCATCAAACTGTGCTCAGCTCAGTCAGAAGCATCGCTGAATGCTTCATCATCCAGGTTAAGTTTCTGGAGGAGTTTATGGGCTTACAGATCTGGTTGCACTAGTGGACTCAGACACTGCTCCAAACGAATCGACGCTGTTTTCAGCCTTCATAAAGCACATAAACAGTTCTCAATAAAATCCATGTTAGCCATTTAGCAATGAAACTACAGTCACCTGGCAGACAGAAGCCCTGCCCATGAGGCGAATCCACGTCTGTTCTGAAGTGAATTGGACATGGCAAATGAAGCAGATTTGATGCTAATGAAGCGGATTTTGACGCGTCAATGAAGCGAGTAAACTCAAATGTTTACGCGTCTATTTACGCACGAATATCGCGATTTATGCGCGCACTCTGGTTCTTGTGTGAACACAGCATTAAAGTGAACTCTCTCACGTGTACAATCACACTGATGTGATCAGCGATGGCTGGTCTCTGAAGCATACGATCACACCAGTGTGATTTGGACACAGAAAGAGGTGTGCAGCGCTTGATAATTTATCAGGGCTATCAAACAAATAACATGTATTTTAGATTTCAGACATTCAAATACGCATGACTACAAGCAAAACATAGTATTTAAAGGTTTGTAAAATACACGCAGATGTCTATAAAGACAATATAACTGAACAATGTGCTTTGTTCACATAAGATACACACAGTTTATATTACTAGAATATTTTCTCTATCCCTCTCTCTATAAACAGTACAATATATACATAGATCAATGGGACTGGTGGTTCACGTGATAAACTTGACGTGTTGCCATGGGAACTTTAGAATGCAATGGATTGTAAGGAATGGTTTCAAAAAAAATTCACAGAGGGTCAGATCAAAGAATCTAGAATACACAAGACGTGTCACTCGTATAGTTTTAAATGAGGAAAAGTGTAACGGTCAATATGGCGAATGAAGCCCTGCCTACTAGTACAGGAGCCAATCATTAATCACTATAGACTGACGATTCTCTGAGGGAAAATCTCAAACCACGACAGTTTGGTGGTCAACAAACACACTGGAATCTCAGCAAATACTTGCTTCACAGACATAAGAAATATATCCACATAAAGCTTGAAATCTTTATTTTTAAATGAACCAACTACACATGAAAACAAAAGTTATTTTTTGGTTTTGTAATCTGTCTGAAACGAACGCGAGGTACAGTCCGTCCTGTTAAACGCACATCACATGACAGCAATTACTCAAATGCCCACAAACTTGCAAACAAAGAGTCAGTGTCATTTCTGAAGGAGATTCGCCATTAAGACCAAGTTGTGGATTACTTCAGAAGACCAGTGCAATCTGACGAGCATTATCCAGTGTAGAACAGCCAAAAATGAGGTTGGTGTCGTGATCTTGTTCCTTTTGAGTGTGCATGTGCATTAGCTTGACCACCTGTAAATATATCGATTTTGTTTGAAAACTACACTTATGAGACCGTTGTTGTTTAATTTGATTGGTGATTCCAAATATGTAATGTAATTGTAAGGTTGGCAAACAGTTTTGAAGAATTTGATGTTTCCCCATTCAGACAACATGCCTGAGCATACTGGCACTTCAAAGATGGCCACCAAGTGAAATGACTTGCCTTAAAGAAACTTTGGTCAGGTGGAGTATTTAAAACCCACTTGTAAAAGGGTTAATGTACGGCGGAATAAATGTTCAATTATTAATGATTATGATGATTTAAAGTGGTTCAATTAAGTCAATATTTAAGTTAAATATGTTTACTAAGTGTTTACTTACAGCTGCGCACATTCTTCCATCCAGTTTGTTTTTATAGATCACAAATTTTAAATGGTAAGTGGCGTACACATTTTTCCACCCCTGTTTTGTGCATACGCCACATCTCATTTTATAAATGAGACCTTTAGTGTAAAGGCTCGTACACACCGGGACGCTTTTCATTTGCGTTTATCGTAATCGTTTTTCAAGACGTTAAAACCCAAGCGATTTTCACTGCCGTCGAGCAGAAGAGTATGCAAAATCACTCCTTGATGTTAGATGGCTCTGCACAATTTTAAGCTTCTGACACCCGCTTGTAACACAGAAGAAGACAGAAAGTTTACAGGTTTGTTGTTAAAGTTACTGGCGATTCGAACAAGCATGGATGGTTAGCAGCTCCAGCTCTAGCGATGAATAAATGATTATTGTTCACCAGTGCAATAAGCAGCTCCACGTTCATATCACCTCTGGGCATCTTCAATGTGCGCTCGCATTGACAGTTTTGTGCTTGAGCGCCTCCAAATGCTGTTTACTGTAACTTCAGCAGCTCTGTGCACGTGAACAAAAGTGGCAATCTGATTGGTGGAGAAGGTTTTGATAGGTTTTGAAGGTTTCTTTAAAAATGACGCTTTTATGCCTGCCATTTTGCACGTTGGTGTGCACGATCACATTGGCACCCTTTATTTAGTCACGAGGTGTTAATAGTCGACGGAAAACGTGAGCAAAAAGCGTCCCGATGTGCACAGGCCTTAAGACTTTACATTTAAAATTTTCATTTATAATTTACTTACCAGCGCAAACTGAATTTATGGCATTACAGTGGCAGTTCACCCAATAAGGAAAGGCTGTCATCATTTACTCGACAATTACTTGTTCCAAATCTGTTTGTCTTTCTTCTGTTGAACGCAAAAGAAGATATTTTGAAGAAACCTGTAACCATTGACTTGCATAGTATTTGTTTTTCTTACTATGGAAGTCAGTGGTTACAGGTCTTCTTTAGTGTTCAACAGATGAAACTCAAAAAGAATTGGAACCACTTGAATGAGAGTAAATCATTTTTTGGTTGAACTATCTCTTTAAAAACAGCATTGTCTGTATTTACTAAACACGTGCAATGAGGATGAAGCTCATTAACAGCACTGAAAAGGCATGGACGTAGCTAATTTTCTCCTTGAATATACATTTTATGGATTTTCCCTGTAAAATGGAAATTTTATTAGAGTATTTAAATAAATCATACAATGCAGTTTACTAATGTTTGCACTCCTCATATTACAGGTATGTGTGCCATTATTAAACACATTAAAAAAGATTGTCTTAAATATTGAACTTGAAATATCTGCAGGTGTTGTTGCCAGGTGGAGGCACTGCAGAGAACAGAGTGTGGTTTTTTTCCACCCGTATTCATTTTTGATGCCAGAGGAACACATTGTGCGAACTTATTGTTTGCCAAATGTCACTTTTAATTTGCTTCAGGAATTAAAAGAACAAACAATAAGGGTAAGTCAAGTAACACCATTGTGATCTGCTCTCCTTTGACAGATCTGCTGCACCTGATCTGTCAAAAACACAAACAATGTACAACTTGCGTACTGTCTCTCATATATACAGTTGGATATGGCTTACTGTAAACGAATGTAAAAAGCTGAGCTAATGGGTGCTGTCAAATTTTGAAGTCTCCTAATTTTGCTTGTAAAAGGTTTTTGTTGTTGTTTTGTGGTCAGTTTTGGTAGTCTTGCTTATTTTGTATTAAAAATGGCACTTCCTGTGTTGTAATCCTTGTGTTTCTTTGCACGCGCAAGTGACAATTCTCTGTAAACCAATAGCATTCACCTGCAAGCCTTGCTTTAGCCTTTTGGTACCATACTTTTGTGCTAGCTACCCTTTGAAAATGGTGCCAAAAAGTGGTATGTATAGTTTGCTTTTTCGGTACCTTTGACAATGGAAACTGACATAAATGCATAACATACTGTAGTGTACTCTACTAAACCAGTGGAAACGGGCCAGTAGATCACCCACACCTTATAAGTATCAACTGCCTATTTGCCACTAAGCTAAGGCCCAATTCTACCCCTTAGCCCTTCCCCTTTCCTTACCCAGTGTGTAATTTGTGAATTGCAAAGCCCCAAAACAGATCCGACATTTTGGCAGTCGCGGATGAAGAGGGTTGAGGTGCGCAGGGGTTTGTGGGGTGGGGGTCATGGACGAAAGTGAAGAGCAGGAGGGATGTCACCGACAAAGAGAGTTGGGGAGTCGGGGAAGAAAGTGAAGAGCGGGGCTGCGAGTGAGGTGTAGGGGATCGGTAAAATGAGGTGCCGGATCAGATTTCAGAGGTGCCAATTAAGCCCTGCCCCTACCCCTCGTTTTGCATGTTCATGTGAAGGGGTAAAGGTGTCCCAATTCTCTTTGTGGGGCTAAGGGGAAGGGCTAGATTTAAGGGGTTAAATTAAGGGGTATGTTAATTTCCCAGAATACACCATCAACAACGGCAGCATGACTGCATGGAACTAAGGAGATGCACAAATATGTATTTTATTGTCGTTATTACAAATTTTCACAACAAACAAGCATATGTTTTAATACATTCATAACCACGATCGTGTTTTACCGTCTGTCATTTGATGACACTCGAATACCCTGTCAGAAAAGTTTAGTGGCTGAGAATGAGCTGTTTACAGTGTCTGGTATAATGTTAATGTTGTTTTTTTGTGTTTACGTAGATGAATAAGGCCACGGTGTAAATACACAGTATAGTTATGATCTTATTGCCAGATTACATCGTTATGATAACATGATACCATTGCCTTCAGTGATTTCCTGAAGATAAATAACAAAAAAATAACGCAACTGGAATAACTACAGCAGACGCCATCGTTAATCTCACATAAAGTAAGAGATCGCAATGACATATGATGACGTGTGCGGGTGTTGTAGTGCTGTCCCATTTCTTAGGGGTCAAGTTTGAAGCCCTTTCCTTTCACACTCTGTTTCAAGGGCGAAAGGGAAGGAGTAAAAAAATAGAATTGGGATTGGGCCTAATTTGCACTGCTCTTATTTTGTTGTAAATCAAATTGTATGTCTGTTCTTGAATTTGTGAATTGTCCGTAAATCATCAACAGAAATGTCTGATGTTTTGAAATTTTGCTCTCATACAAATTTGCCATTTCCTCAAGAATGAAATTTTATAGTGCACATATTGAGTAGTATTTACTTATTCAAATACAAATATATGTTTACAGTGTAATGGCGCTTTAGTGTAAATGATTTCTCAAATACATGTGAACCACTGAGAACTCCTTAACTGGATAGGAAAGACGATTCTTTATTTCTTTTGCAGTTTTGGATAAAGATAAAGTTGCTCTTTATTAAAGAACAAAATGATGTGGTGATTCACTACGTTTAACTTTTAAAAATTAACATAAAAGTATCATAAAAGTCCTCAACAAACAGACCAAGATTTGTTATTCGCAGAAATCTTTTCATTTATTAGAGCAGCATGATTCATTTAGAAAAGATTGTGATTTTGATTCGAAACCCACACATGAGGTCAATTTCAAATTCCACAATTTGCAAATGTATATGAAACATTTGACAGCATCTGATCCAGAGAGCAGTCATCATGCATGGTCATGAAATGGCTTTTTTCAGCCAGCATTATTATCTTATAAACATTCGAATTGTCAAAGCAATGGCATAACATTTTATATGTTATATTAGAATATAATTTAATCGTTTGACTGCCCCTCTACCAAAGGGTTGACCATGTTTTGACTGTTTTAAATAATGACTGTTAGAGTCATTTAAAGAATGACTTTAAATAATGGTTTACACACACAGCATTGTTGGTTTACAAAAAATAAATAAATAAAAAAAATCAAACAAACATCCTGTTGCACTACTACACTTGATGTTGGTTTTATTGTTAAAAAAAAAAAAAAACTTGTTAAATGATAATTTGAAATATTGTTGGCATCAAAAAAAGGTGATTTATTCAAAAATGCTTTATTTTAAATTTTTTTAAAATAAATTGGTATTACACTTCATATTTTCAGATTTTTCATAGTATATGTATTAAGTCCGGTACTTATACGACATAACCATTTGGTAGAGGCTGATATTTTAGAAATGATGGGATGTGTTGAAAAAAATGCATTGAGTGTGTTAACTAGCGATATTAGGAGTCAAGAAATGCAATCCAAACATTTTTTTTTTCTTAAGGGTTAAAAAAGCATAATAAATAAATCAACAATTCACCCATAAAGACATATTTCATTCATGGATGAAGCAGCATTTTTGATAAATCACTTGAGAGAAACCTTCAGTGACAAATCAGTAATGAAAAATGGACTGCAGCAAATACTAATTTGTCAGAACCCTAATAAATTTACTCTATTGACATCTATTCAGAATTGTGAGAGAATTTTGTATCTCTATTTGTGGTAACACTTTAGTTTAAGTAACAGTTTCCAGTATTAACTATTGATGTATTACAGTGCTCAGCATATATAAGTACACCCCTCAGAAATGTATCTTTTAAATTCATATTTTTAATTGAAATACAATATTATATTTGTGCATGAAATCTGGAGCTTTTCTAACAAAATAACTTGCGATGACAGTCCAAAAACCAGTACGCTCAAATTTATATGTTATAGAAATATATTAAACACGAATTTTAAAACGAGGAAAAATCAAGAGAAGCAAAAAAATGAAAATTTTTGTTGAAATTTTGTAGGTTGTAATTTAATTTTGCAATATTTTGTATATATGTTTGGTGACTAAAATATTATTTTAATAAATATATCTGTTTAATAAATCAGTTTTGTTTAAATGCACCAAAATACATTGCCTATTTTCACTCAGTGTTGCCAACTTAGCGACTTTGTCGCTAGATTTGGCGACTTTTCAGACCCCCCTAGCGACAAATTTTCAAAAAAGCGACTAGCGACAAATCTAGCGTCTTTTTGTGTGTTACTGGAGATTTTTATCGACTGTCGTTTGTCCATACTGTACCGTTCCTACTATTCTCAACGAGCTGCGGGGGATGCCGCCGGCCCGTCCCCCGCCTCAGCACTGACAGGCGGCCCAGTCCTCATACAGCAGTCTCTCCTACCTGCAGCCTGACAGCAGATCACTCCTCTACGTACCGACGGCAAATGATTTAGCACAGGCAGTGTGAAGGTATTTCCCTTGTACAGTCAAACCGATCTGCTTCTCCTTTATTTTAACAATTTAATTTGACCGTTTATTCTTTTCTTGTTCACAATCAGAGATGTTTAAGTGAGAGTTTCAGAACTTGTCTGAGTTTATTACGTCTGAGAGATTACTGCAAATTCACTACTCGTCTACAATGATATACTGTATTCAAACAGCAATCAATTTAGTTAAATTGACAAGCTTGCATAAAGCGTAGTGCGAATATAAAATACCCCATTTATTTACCATGGGCTGTTAAACAGAAATGGTAGAACGTGATGACGTCAGTAATATGCAAATTAGCGTATGACGTAATCTAGCGACTTTTAGCGACTTTTCGGGCAGAGCTTAGCGCCTTTTTGTTGAAAATAGTTGGGAACAGTGTTTTCACTGAGAAATGGATCATTTTTAAAATGAAGTGTACTCATTTATACTGAGCACTGTATATTGGTTGTTTATTAGTGCTTATAAAATATGATCTTATTCTACATCCCTAATCGTGCACAATACCTACACCCAACTACTACTGCAACTATTTATATGTAGAGAAATAGTCATCTACTGAGTTGAAAGTCTTAGTTAATGGTTTGTTAATAGCCAGAAATAAACATGAAAACAATGTTTTTATTATTATTGTTATTGATGTTCTCAGTTTATTCAAAATCATGAAACTCTAGTATATACTTCACCTCTCAAATCTCATCCTTATTTAAACTGCATCATGTATTTAACTTAAAATATTCAAATGCGTCACAATCAATCACAAGAGACATGAACCAATATTTAACCTGGCACAATTTTGTGTTTTGAGGGGGCGAGATTTCCATCAGCATGCCTGCGACTTAAGTTAAGCTCGGGGCAATGCCAAGCTTCCATGCAAAAAAAAAAAGCAAATGGCTCACAGCCCGTCCACATGATGTCAGAACATGTAGTTAAGATAATCCACTTGACGTTTAGGTACCACCAAAATAAATGAGGTGTGAGACATGCAGAGACTTCTTTTATAATTTGTTATAGTCGACACACTTCATTTGGCCCAAGTGTGCATATTTGAATTAGATTTTTTTAGCTAGAAATTTCTGTTTATTTTCTTATTGTGTTTTTTTTTTTACATGAATGAACAGCAGCCTGCTCTTTATCACATGTTATTTATACAAAACTGGGGCGATACTTTATGATAAATTAGCATTGGCCAATAAACTTTTAATTCTGCCTTCAGGACTTAGTAATTCTCATGCGCCCTGTCATGAACACTTAAGCTGGAGTACTGTTTTTGGAGAGATTTCATCACTAGTTGTGGGTCATCTGTAGCTGATTTTTTGGCCTAGCGCTAGTGGGATGTTTTATAGGCTTCCAGTCCAGAGAAACCGATTGTTTGCTTCTCTTTTATTCATCAGTGACAAGCACAGCAATTAGCTTAATGGATTGCTCTGAACACAATTGAGCAATTTCAGGGGAATCTGAATGGAATTGTTGTTAGGGCCACAGATTGCGATGGTACACCAAACATCGCAAAGCTCTTAAATGGTGCGCAGATGAGTTTCCCATGTCAATTAGCACACAGATGATGTCAGAGTTCAGCTTTGGTCCACAGCTCTTTCGGGTAACCAGGCCTAATAAATAACAAAGTTCAATATCAGCAGGGCTTTCATATGTCTTATTATGGTAAATATGTCATTTTATATGCTTCCTTCGCCGCCGTCCTCTTAAACTATGTCCAAGACTGTCTGTGAGAGGCCTTTCAAGTGGTTCATATTTCGGGAGTTGTATGGACAATATACAGACTTTATTTTTGGATGTTGTTAGTTTTGAAGGTCATGCACACTCAGTTGGAGTTTGTCTCCGGTAAGTCTAGATTTGTTGTCCTAACGGAGCTGAATAATCCTTTATAGAAAAGTTTTAGTTCATTTTTCGGTAACACTTTATTTTGATGGTCCATTTGAGTATTAGATGACTGTCTGCTTAATATCTGCTGATACAGCTCCTTTAACAGACATTTAACTGACTATAAGAAACTTTTCAAGTACATGTCAACTTACACTAACCCTAACCCCAACCAGTCTACTTATAATCTAATGAGAATTATTTGGCATGTAGATGCATAGTAACTAAATTCAACAAACGGACCATCGAAATAAAGTGTGACCCATTTTATTTATTTATTTTTAGTTCTGGGCTGTTGGACGTACAGTAATAGAGTGCTGTAGAATGTCTTTGCTGTTGTACAGCTGATGATACATTAATTGCATTCTCAAATTCCATCCTAGCGTCAGTGGCATATTGAACAAGAGGACATCAGAAGTGTCCATGTGGTGGTTACTGTGGGATTATAAATTTATATAATCTAGTTTCAAGTGAACAATAATCTACATATAGCTGAAAAGTTATATTCTTTGGTTTTTAATTATATCATTTCATTTACAGCCCAGCTATGAGAGACATTAAACCTTTGTCTTTCTAACTACTGGCTGAGCCAGTGATGCAAATGCAACGGGCAGGCTTTCAATGACTCTGCCTTTGTTTTAGGGTGATACTTTCAGGGCAAAGAAACCCCTTTTGTTGATTAACTTGTGTGGCAGGTTTTCTAACACCTACATGCCGGGTATCATGATGACTTCAATGCTGAATTTGCATGCTTTGTTTAGCCATCTCCCCTCCTCCTAAGAATACAATATAGACAGGACATCTTTGTTTCAATGCAGACTTGTGATAAAACTAGCAGACTGCAGACCTCCAATAGGCTCTTGCAGACACATGGACTTCTTGAAGACGCTGTTTGACTGCAGATTAACCAACAAGTCTCAATAAAAGAATTCTGCTTGTTTCGAGTCTCTGGACTGGGTTCTCTTCTATCCATCATTTATTTGTTTACAACATTACATAAGTTCAAACATACTTTTATAGAGCCCCTATTATGGGTTTTGAAAATGACCTTCTATGCAGTGTTTAATTCAGCTTTAAGTGAATGATAACATCCAGCTGAGGTTTAAATCTGAAAGTGCCCCATGTTAAAAACTACAGTATTGATTCCTTAATAAAAGAGTCGACTCAAAGTCGACTCAGAGTCGAATAAATTAATCATGTAGGGTTCTTTTGCTTGAACGCATCAACGTCGATCCAAATATGTAGTGCTAGATCAGGTAAAACGTGAACGCGTCTTTCCCTTCAGACACTAGCGGAGCACAGGAGATCACAGGACTGATCATGACGCGAAGATGACGATCACTGACAGATGGAGATTCGGCTGCGGGGAATAAAGGGTTAAAGTTCATTTTCACAACAACAACATGGTATAAGCGAACTAGTGCTGTGTTTGTTCCTGTCATTTTTCTGATTTTTGATACAATAACTTACACTGCAACGTGGGATTTGCCGACCGTTTGCTATTAAAAGAAGAAGCAGTAGAGACTTATGTACGGGACTTTGTCAGACTTTGACAGGGACTTTGTCAGTAACTGTAATGCTGTGTTCACACCAGACGCGGAACACGCTTATAAATCGTGATATTCACGCATAAATAGACGCATGAATATTTCGAGTTTACTCGCTTCGTTCATGCGTCAAATCCACTTCATTCGCGCATCAAATTCACTTCACAATAGACGCAGATTTGTGTCATGGGCAGGGCTTCTGTCTGCCCAGTAACTCTAGCTTTGTTGCTAAATGGCTAACATGGATTTTATTGAGAGAATAACTGTGTTTATGTGCTTTAGGAAGGCTGATAAACAGCGTCAATTCATTTGTAGCCGTGTTTGAGTCCATTAAGAGGTGCACCCAGCTCTGTAAGTTCATAAACTCCTCCAGAAACTTAACCTGGATGATGGAGCTTTCAGCGGTGCTTCAGACTGAGCCGAGCCCAGTTTGATGAACTGTTGTCCGGTGTCAGCAGGAGGATTTTCCCCTACAGGTGCTACGTCATAATCACACCCCTACAAGAGGAAGTTTCTGATTAGTTAATCGTGCAAAATGCTCAACTCGTGCCGATTCGTTTGCGTGAATCACGTCATTCGTTCCGCCTCATTCGCGCGTATCGCACCGCAGGATGTCTATTCAGGTCTATGCATTGACTTAACTTGTAAAACACTCACACTTGATGCTTCTTCCGCATCTGGTGTGAACGCAGCATTACAGTTCACATGGACCAGTTTCGTCTGCCTCCGGATCATAACATGTATGTGTCATTAAAATTGTTGCCTTGTTTTGTGTAGTTTGCAAAATATGTGTTTAATTGTGTGTTGTAAGTTGAAATCGCTCCACGCGACTTGTAATCACTTATCTGTTATAGATCAGTGCTTGTACTGTATTTCTCAGGTTAAATCTGTATGGGGCTATGGCGTTCAAAACCACATTAAAAACACGGTAAAAACTATTTAAATGATTTTCTGAACTCGCAATCCTCTGCCGTTTGTCTTTGCTACGGCAGCCATCAGCTGTTCCTTCATACATGGGCTCACACACATACTCTGTGCTACTTCATAGCCGTTGTGGGCACTTTTCTTTGTCTCGTGCTGAACCCAGTCGACCAATCACAATAGACTGGGTCATTGGACCAATCAGCACATATTAGCCTCACGCAAAGGAGAGATATGGGAACAAATGAACTGCTGAACGAATCATGTGGGAGTCGTTGTAATAATTAGGTTAAAATAAATGCATATTATATGACAATGAAAGTGTTTTTTGACCTTGCATGCATATCAGCCTGTTGTAGACTCCCAAAACCAAAATATGACCTTTTATAATGCAAAATAGGGGCTCTTTAAACTTTCACTGACACAGCAACGCTTGATGGAGCTTCACCCTGTTGTCATAGTTATGACAGCTAATCACATGCCACCATACACACTATATTCAAAAAATGTTACAAACCCCTGATGTTTGTCTAGGGGAAAGTGGGGTTTGACATTTGATGCAATTAAAATAAATTTATATCAACAGTGAATGAAGTGCAAAAGACAACCAAAATAAATACCAAAAATTGTGACTTTACAATACCCAAAAGTGAACAAAACAACGAATTATTCAAAAATAAAGAATGTAAGGCAAAAATATGTATTTACAATATATACAACACTGAGACAGATACAAAGACGGAGAAAAACAAGGGAGGTGGCAGAAGGGACGTGGGCGGCACTAAAGAAATGAAAAGAACAAAACCCAATCTATATCTAACTCCCCAGAAGCATCTAACTAACGAAATATATGAAATCGAAATAATTAATACGCAAAGAGTCTTCCGAGTCCCAACTACCTACGCTGTCTATCCAAAAAGTACAAGGGGTGGCGCTCGGCCCTAACCTAATGTACTAACACAGGAGTAGTCCTACGTGTTGCAAAATGTATGTCACGTGACCTTCTTACCTGTCCGCTTCGTCCAAGCCTCGTAAACAACGTATATGAGAAATGGAATGAGATAAATTACGGACGGATAAGGTGCACAGAAACGGGCAACAACAAAACACAGTCAGATTGGGTATTCTTTAACGCAACGCAACAACAGCAACCAGAGTGACAAGAGAGAAAAGGAAGGGCCGGTGAGGGGTCGCCTCCTTCAAGGCTTGGTTCCTTCGGTACTAGTCCCGATATGTATATAGCCATTGATCATAAAGTACCAGGTGATTACAAACCGCAATAATAAGCGTTTCCTCCATTTTGATGAATCTATATTCTCTGGTGTAGCATGGACATGATTGTCTTGCGTCTGTACTAGTATATTTGCATAAAGCAATCTGATTGGCCTGTATTGACGCTTGGAAAAATTGATTCAGTTTGACTATGCTTGACATCACTCCAATCAAAGTAAATGAGAAGCATTAAACCACCATCATGTTGTGTGAATGGCCTGTTTCAATTAGGAACTTGCAACACAGTATGCCCTCGTACATTTTCATAGAAGCATGAAAAGTGATATACAGTATATTTGGAGCAAATTTGGAGTGAATTGTCTACAAGCCATTCTAAATACATTGAGTTATGCATGCAAATGTTTTACACTGAAACTTGTTCTTGTTAGTAAATCTCAATACTAGGGTTCATTCAACTTACATTTCACATATGCAAGCTAGCACAACACAATCACAATTTTGGTCTTTATTTTAAGCATAAAACAGGATTTGGACCTGAGTATAAACAATGTTTGCACAAGTGGGCTAAAGGCTGATTTATACTTCTGCGTCGGGTGATCGGCGTGACCCACTGCGCCTGCCTTGCATGTAGTCATGCATTTATACTTCTGCATGCTGTTTGAGTTGCTCTGCAGTAACATTTCCAAAGCACTAGCTGGCAGTAGGTTATGTTACGTTCCTCTGTATCGAGTTTCTTTGCAGATGTTTTGTTTTTTCTCAATGCTACCTTAATGTACAATTAGCTAAAACTTGCTCATTAAGAGGCAGGAACCGGCGGACGTGCAACAACATTAATCATAAGGTAAACACAAAACATCTGGAGCTTCTTCACGGGACTACACACTCACTCCACTGGGCTTGCGGCTCTCAGCACCGCCCACACTCAGCACAGCTACCAAGCCGACCAATCACAGAGCTTGCGCTACGTGTCGTTGTTGACATGTAGTTATATTTTTGAGAGGTGCGCGTCAGTGCCAGCGTCATCCATGGCAGGGCCTATACAACCACGTGAAGGCTGCGCCGTAGCATACACATGCGCTTCACGCAGAAGTATACAATAAATCAGCCTTAGATGTCTATTACAGAAACTCTTGTTTTTAGTGATACTGGTGGCCATTAAGTGAACTGCAGCCAGCAGCTTACTGCATATGCTTGTGGTCCTTTACATCTACTGTAGCATACAAGAGATTGACCTTTCTACTGACATACTGTACTGTTAACGAACATCGGGACATGGTCCTCATCGTAAGGTGAGGTTTTAATGAATATGTAAATATCATTATGCAAATTGTCATGTTTTTAAGTCTGGTTGATTCAACACGAGAACATGTTCTGTTTTATTTGTTCTTGTTGTTAAGTTTGATTGTTTATGGAGTTTTTGGCACATTCATTCTGCATTCTTCATAAAAGACAGCCTCTAAATGTATGTGGTTTCATGTTGCCTAGAGATATATGTTTAGACACATGTTTGCGTGTAGGTTTGGTTGGCCATGCCTGGCTGATGACGCAAATGTTAAATTGGCATTTTGCACCATCCACTCCAGGGGAAGAGTGATAAACATAAAGCTCACGTCTGGTTTGTCTATACAGTTTCCTTCTATACTAGAGACGAAGAGGATGTTGGGGGAGGGATGGAGTTTTTTTTTTTTGCTTGCGTTGGTTGTTGCGCGCTGTAGGCACTTGACTTTACAGCATCAAACTTTGTCCAGCCCACCTCCTGTATCAATTGTATGTTTAATATGATAGCAGTAAAATTATACGAGTCCCGCCCTGCTCTGAGGGGAGCAGGAGGAAGGAGAAAAAAGGAAGGAGAGAGAACTGCTAGATTGGCTCCAGACTGCATCCTCACCCAAATTAGACGCCCTCCTGCCAAGATCATAAGGCGCAGTCAAGGGGATGTGAAAAAAACAACACAAATTTGGGCATTGTAACATTGATACACTCTCTAGACTCAAAAGCAGCTGTGTGCCAGCATCTGTTTGTGTATTTGGAAGGTCCAAATTGAGACTTCTTAGAGAGTTAGTGCTAATTTGGGGACTTTTTGTTTTGAAATGATTATTTTAAAATCTTGAGGTTGTTGAAGGAATATCCTCCTAGGAGTTGTTATTAGTTCAGTGTGTATGAGTTTATCTGTGATGTGCTATTGGTTCCTCTTAGAAGAGGTGACTTGTTTACAGTAAATACACTCATAATCAGTGTTGGGGAAAGTTCCTTTAGAAAGTAATACATTACAATATTGAGTTACTCCCCCAAAAAAGTAACAAGTTTGATTACTTAGTTTTTATGGTAATGTGTTACGTTACTTTTGAGTTACTTTTGCGTTACTTTTTCCGATTTGTCTGAGGCTCGATCTCTTTCAGAATTTGCAGGGGGGGTTTTTCTTCTTCTTTTTTTTTTATAGAAGAGCTCTGCAATTAACAACACACTGTATAACCTTCATTTACTTGGAAAAAAAAAACACACAAAAAATGAATGTTGGATAATGTTATCGGAGAACTTCCTGACCCCAGAGCTATACATACCATATACCGATTAATGAAAGTTTAAAGTAATGCGTTTGCTACTTTTGTACTTTTTGTCTTGTTAAAAGGAAAATTTACTGTTCATTCAGATAATCCTCTTTTCCTTTTCTTCAATGCACTCAAAATAATGAGAATTTTCCATCACAGAAATGTAAGGCTCTTCTGTCTTCATTTCTGTCTGTTCCCGCATTCTCTCATTGCGTGCGGGATTCAACGTAACTATGTTCATTTTAATTCAGCAATTTATTTTTTAAAAGTGAACTAACTAAACTAAAAACTAACTCGCATTACAATTTTTTAAATAGGAGCTCAAATATTATTACTCAATTTTGAAAAGTAATGCATTACTGTACACGTTACTTAGAAAAGTAATATTATTACGTAACTTGCGTTAGACTGCTTGTAATGCGTTACCCCTTACACTGTGCGTAATGGACGCTTAGGAGGTAAATGGGGCAAAAGGATTGAAAGCACGCTGCAAAAAGTGACAAGTTGATTTTACTTAAAGTGAGTAAACCCATGGTAAGTTGACTTAGTTTGTTTAATTATGCACTTAGTTAATTTACTTAATTTTAAACCAACTTCTTTACTCACTTTTTTATTCAAGTCAACTAATCGCTTTTTACAGTACATAAATGTAAAGCTTATATACATGTTAAGCTCAGTAAAGAATTACTAAAAAATTGTAGTGTAATTGATTACTGTAAGTATTTACCCAACCCGGGCCACGAACTGGTACCTGTCCGTGGATCAATTGGTACTGGGCAGCACAACAAATGAATAATTATTTTCGTTTTATTTATTTTCTGAGTCTAAACAAACTTTTATTTTGAAAAATGACCTTGAAATGAATTCTCTCGGTTACATCTCGATCACTTGAGCGCCAAAATTTAATACACAAGCTAGCAAAACGAGTAAGACGTCTTTGGAAAGTTTCTTTGTGAAGGCAAATAGGCCCAGTAAAGGACCCACAAACTGCCAAGAAATGGATCCCCAACCCATTTTTCAATAAATCAGGGGAATCCAGCATGTCTGTGCAAGAAGATCAACAGCTGGAGATCACAAATGACGGCGCTTGTTTACATATCACTTCTTTTCCACATGTAAATTTGCTATTTTTAATAGTGGAGCACACCTTAGGAGCATTTTGAATGTTGTGAGCCCACCGCGAGTTACATGACAAGAACTGACTGATTTATATATTTTGCACGGAATATACACAATTTGGTAGACTAATTATCCCAGACTAACACTGCAGTGCTTTTTAATTGTCGCCATAAATAAAACGTGTTGCAGCAATGTTTTGTCAGTTTGTCATCCATACCTGCCAACACTCCCGTTTTTCCCGGGAGTCTCCCGTATTTCAGACCCGTCTCCCGTATTGGTCTGTCTCCCGGTAAACTCCCGGAATTCCCCCGCCCCCCGCTCCTCAGAATTTTGGTACAGTCCAGGCTGAAACTTGGCGCTTGTGCTCTTCCGGTGACGGTCGCGCGCTACAGTTCGCGCGCCCCCAGCTCCCTAAACCTCTCACTCCTCTCGCTCCCCGCTCTTCAGTTTGCGCCAGTGCGACAAATTTTCAAAAAAGCGACTAGCGACAAATCTAGCGACTTTTTTGTGTGTTACTGGCGATTTTTATAGACTGTCGTTTGTCCATTACTGTACCGTCCCTACTCTTCTCAACGAGCCTCCCCTGCAGCCTGAGAGCAGAGCACCTCTCAGCGTACCGACGGCAAATGATTTAGAACAGGTGGCAGTTTGAAGGTATTTCCCTTGTACAGTCAACCCGATCTGCTTCTCCTTTATTTTAACAATTTAATTTGACCGTTTATTCTTGTTGCACAATCAGAGATGTTTTAAGTGTGAGTTTCAGAACTTGCCTGAGTATATTACGTCTGAGAGATTACTGCAAATTCACCACTCATCTATAATGATATACTGTATTCAAACAGCAATACATTTAGTTAAATTGACAAGCTTACATAAAGCATAGTGCGAATATAAAATACCCCATTTATTTACCATAGGCTGTTAAACAAACAGAAATGGTAGAACGCGATGACGTCAGTAATATGCAAATTAGCGTATGACGTAATTTACGTGGGGGGGGGGGGGGGTATGTTGTCATCCTCTGAGAAAACGGTCACCTAGCTATCTACATACACCAAGGGCGTAGATTCACTCTTGACATTGATGGGGACATACATCCCTAGAGCACATGCATTTGAACAGCACAAATTCTGTTTAGCGCATTTAAAAACATGATTAACCTCTTAAGGCCCAAGGTGTTTTTTTTACATGCATTGTTTATTTCTCTTTGCTATTTGAACCTATTGGAACATAATTAGAATAAAACCTAAGTATCATCATTTGATAGGATGTACTTAGAGAAAAATGATGTCCATATAATATGTGAACTCATGTTCCGAATTTACATGAAACACTTTTTCCTGGCTGTTTTTTAATGCATATATAACATATAATTTTTTTTTAACATGTTTTGACTATCAGAGTAAAAACAACATTTTTGCTTATTTTGGACAGTTAAAAATAGTGTTTGGGACATTTCATATGCTGCAAAACAGTTGCAGGATGACACTGTATGTCTGTAACAAAATATAAAACATTCAAAGTATTTTAAATAGCCACTTAAGAGCTAAAATGTGCTGTCCATGTATGTGGCAACTCAGCCCTAAGAGGATAAAGTACTTAATAATATAAAATAAACACTTATTACAAATAGCAATTCACATGATTTTACTGCAGTTGGGCTTTGAGGAGGTATGAATGTAGAGTTATTTAGAGAGGTGTGTAATGCCGATTATTGTTTTTCATAATCATGGAGGCCAAAATTGAAACCGAATTTCGATTAATTGCACAGCCTTGGTTAATAATGTTATGGTGAACTTGTAGTGAACTTGACTTTGTGCACATGTTGGTTACCAAGGGTTGATGGAGCATTATTTTATTTTGAAGTCGATTAAATTATTGGTTGGGACATTTCAGTAAATGGTGGATATTGGTGGGGACATGTCCCCTCCGTCCATGCCAATTCTATGCCCTTGACGCACACCCACCCGCAAGTCTGCGATAAAAATTGTCAAGTGTTACCCGGTTCATGTGATAAAAAGGTTGGGGACCACTGCTGTAGGTCATCTAAAAATGAAAATTACCCCATAATTTACTTGCCCTCAAGCCTCAGTGTATATAACTTTTTCTGTAGAATGAATACAGTCAGAAGCTCCATTCTGTATAGTGGTCTTGGATGGTGGCTTTTATTTTGAAGCTTCCAAAAGTGTTAAAATCTATCGTTAAAATGACCCATATTTCACCTAGTGTTAATGCATGTCTAATTCAAATTTTACAATTATAAACTCCCATCACTGACTTTCAGTGGCAGTTCAAGCTTCATAATAAAAGCCACTATCCAACACCATTATTCAGCATGGAAGAGTCAGGATCAGATTTAAAACTACTCCAACTGTGTTCAAAGTCATATAAAGTCATGCACACTGAGCATGGCTTGAGGGTGAGTAAATTACAGGGTAATTTTCATTCTTGGCGAATGATTCCTTTAAGTGGAATGACTTTTATTTATGCATTACTTATGCGGACACACACATAGTCACACCACGTCTGTTCAGTGTCTCTTTTTGTATCCTTGTACAGATATTAATAGTAAGGATGGTCTGCTAAGCTAGCTCAGGGCCATTGCGTGAGTGTTTTGAGTCAGATGAAGAAACCATTTCAAATTCTACTGATTTCAGGCAAATACTTTGGTAAATTCATTCATTTTCTTTTTGGCTTAGTCCCTTTATTAATCAGGGGTCGCCACAGTGGAATGAACCGCCAACTCATCCAGTATATGTTTTATGCAGCGGATGCCTTTTCAACTGCAACCCATCACTGGGAAAATTGTGTTAAATATTAAAATAAAAAAATAAAAGCAGGAACTACTATCCCAAAATCAAAAATGATTGCAGACGAATGTACTGTAATTTAGATGATTTACAATGGAACCCTAACCCTGGCACTAATAATAATGATTGGCGAATAATAAAGCCAGAATAATGATTAATGACTCACTCTTTGAGGCTTTCATTTGAACAGCTAATCTGGGTTTCATCCTAGCAAACGCTCGGCCAAACAAATTTGATTCATGCATTCTCACTATCAGTCGTAATAAGCAAACCGTTGCTCTTTCAAGGTAAACAAAGTCCAGTTTTCCCATTTCTCAATCCAGTTGAATTGAAAATGCAAAACACATTTCAGGTCTGTTAAATGAAGACATTACAGTATGGAAAATGAGATGTCATGGCGGGGAAGCTTGGCAGGGATGGTCCTGCGAGCGGTCATAAATGTCTTCTGTGCCTGTGGGATGTACAGTATGTAGACAGAGCAGGTCTCCCCCTCCATCACCTCAAGGTGATTCCTGATGGCTGCATGCCCAGTGTGTCACGCACAAACACACATTCATAAACAGACACACAGTCATCTCGTTCTCCACTTAAGGGGAGGGTTCACTGACAATATATACACATGAAATCAGAGCTTCTTCCTCGCACAAAACCACTGAAGTATAAATGAAACCATTATAACTAGGGCTGCACAATATTGGAAAAAAACTGCAATATTTTATTTTTGTGATACATATATTGCGATTTGAGTATAATTTCACCAAATTAAATGAATAGTTGGAATGAATTTATCATTTTAGATAGATTGGGATGATTCTGTTGGGCAGTGCATGTGCATAAAATACAACAAACCAATCAAAGCATTTATAAATACAGTAGAGCACAAATGAAAGAAACTGTTTTTTGGGATTCTAACAGTATTTGGGAGCATAAATTGATTGATCAAATGTAAAATAACACTATATAGTCTTCATCCACCAATATATATATATATATATTCATTCATTCATTTTCTTGTCGGCTTTGTCCCTTGCGGGGTCTCCACAGCGGAATGAACCGCCAACTTATCCAGCACGATTTTACGCAGCGGATGCCCTTCCAGCCGCAACCCATCTCTGGGAACTTCCACACACACATTCACACTCATACACTACGGACAATTTAGCTTACCCAATTCACCTGTACTGCATGTCTTTGGACTGTGGGGGAAACCGGAGTACCCGGAGGAAACCCACGCGAACCCAGGGAGAACATGCAAACTCCACACAGAAACGCCAACTGACCCAGCCCAGCCGAGGTTCGAACCTGCGACCCAGCGACGTTCTTGCTGTGAGGCAACAGCACTACCTACTGCGCCACTGGGTTGCCCATATATATTTATATATATATATATATATATATATATATATATATATATATATATATATATTATAGGTGGGCATAGATTAATTTTTTTTAATCTAGATTAATCTAAATTAATCTCAAAATTAATCTAGATTAAAATGACTCATTTGATATATATATATATATATATATATATATATATATATATATATATATATATATATATATATATA
Organism: Danio kyathit; assembly: GCA_903798195.1. Taxonomy (NCBI): domain Eukaryota; kingdom Metazoa; phylum Chordata; class Actinopteri; order Cypriniformes; family Danionidae; genus Danio; species Danio kyathit. The sequence goes on from LR812543.1 coordinate 36,677,309, forward strand.
TATATATATATATATATATATTATAGGTGGGCATAGATTAATTTTTTTAATCTAGATTAATCTAGATTAATCTCGAAATTAATCTAGATTAAAATGACTCATTTGAATTCTGCCAAAAACATTCAGAATATGTGTGTTACCCAAATAATATGTCTTTGAGAACAGGTTTCTCAAGCCGGGTGTCGCATTAGATCAGGGGCTCATCTCCTGTTTCCAAAATGCATCACAAACTGCTTGAGAAACTGTTCTACTAATAATTGGTGATGAAAATAAATGATGTTCAATAAGATGTACTTGTGTTTACTAACTGTTTATTCAGTTAAACATCAATGTTGAACTGTAGGCCTACATAAGCTCCAAACTGCGATTTCTGATTACCTTAATCTGAAAAAAGTCTTAACTGAACTAAACAGAAAAGGAATTTAGAAGTTTGCAGATATTAGTGGCATTATTGAAGTAAACACCGCGGTCTTTAGGACCTTTCGCCATATTTTCCAACAACATCCACACGCGGCTGTCACTAAAGGACCGCACACACACATACACAAACACACACATCGCGAAATGCGGATGTTTTTTTTTCTTACCATTTGGCGTGCGTTATTAAAATCCATAACTCTCTCACCAGTCCTTACTCCGTATTTGCGTCTAATACCCTAGTTTGTCACGAAGGAATGAATGAAATGTTCGTGAGTTAAAGTGAAACTGCTCAACTGCAGTTAGGGTCAGGCATCCTGCTGATTTGATTCAGAAGGGCAGATGGCTCACCGGTCAGGTATACATCCGCGCTAATATATCAAGGTGAAAATCACCATAGTTTGCGTAAAATAGACCCAGCTCCCAACCCAACTTTGAGAATAGATTAACGGCGATATTTATTTTATCGCGCGATAAGAGTCTTGCGTTAACGCCGATAACGCCCCAGCAGTAATATATATATATATATATATATATATATATATATATATATATATATATATATATATATATATATATATATATATATATATATATATATATATATATATATATATATATATATATATATATATATATATATATATATATATATATATATATTGGTAGATAAAGACTATATAGTGTTATTTTGCATATTTATATATATTAGGGATGCCACAATTCCCAATATAATATTGAACTGTTCGGTATGACGGTTGGCCAAACATGGACCATATCTGGGCCAAGTCTCAGCCAAGTTAATAACCCATAACTGGGCCAAAAATGTTGGTGCATCACAACTGCAATGAAATTGATAAAACCATAAAGCATTGTGCTTTTTTCTCAAAGCGATCTGATTGGTAAAAAAAAAAATTCTTTATTCGAAAATAATAAAAATGTATTTTAAATGTGGGTCAAGACAGGCCAAACTTACATGGCCAACATATCAATTATTAACCTCTGGGCCAAATAATAAAGTTTACATCTGGCCCAAGTATTGTGTGCTGCCTTAAAGTAGTGCCACCTCTGCCAAACCCGGGCCATGTTTGGCCCACATGCTGTATGCCAGTGCCGGATGAATGCCTGCTGTGCCAGCTTTATGCCAAATCTGGGCCAGAATTCTTTGCTACCTGAGATGTCAAAGAAGTGTCAGTGCTGACGTATGGGATACCGTAGCATGATCTTTGATGGACAGACAGCTTCACTTTTGCTTTTGCTGAGTGCGGTTGCCATGGAGAACAGCTAATGTAATGTTTTCCAGCCTCTACTGGTCTTGTTTCCATTTTGGTCTGGCCTTAGTGACCCGCTGTAATTCGACAATGGTTGCTGCGCAGATGGAGAGATTGTGCTCTGTTTTGTCTGTCTTTACTCCTCTACCTTTTATTTCTAAAACCGTTGTGTATACAACATGTGTTTGAGGATCCCGATTGTTCATCTAAATGGATATGCATGTCCACAGTTTCTGGAGGAAAAGTCAGCATTTTCTTAGAGATCACACTAAAAAAGCAAGTGATCATGATATCACGTCTCACTGCCCTATCAGATCAGATGGTGACACTGGAGGAGGTGTTTATGCATGAAGGCATCTTGTAAAATAGATTTCAGCATAATAATTCAATCATGTACTAAACAGAGCAAGCTTTGCTGATGACCATAACTGCCAATATTTGTCTCAGAAAGGTTTTTTTTTTGTTTTGTTTGAGTAACACAGTTGAGAACCAGGGGGAGGGGTGGGGGTCGCTGATGTTTGTGGTGATATTGGCTGTACTATGGACTAGGTTTCGGGCGGCCGCGGTGATTGGATACTATATCAAAGTTGGCGACCCGGGGGTGTTACAAACTGTACTAAAAAGCTGAGGAATGGGAAGTGGTGATGGGGGGGGGGGGGGGGAGAAATAACAAAACAAGAGGGTGGTGGGAGATGGGTCTGAAATACAGGAGACTCCCAGGAAAAACAGGAGTGTTGGCAGATTTGGTGATAACTAAGGGAATATTTGTTTACTACAATAGTACCTTCCTGCTAGAAATGACACCAAAACTGCAAAACGTTGGTCAAAAATGTACATTTACACACAAATTGATACCTGAGCGGCGCTTCAAGACTTTATTTTTTTTAGCTCAACTGTCAAAAATGGAATGCACAGGATTGTGGGATATTGAAGGCAGTGAAGGACACATCTATGCTGCCTTTGAAATTTGATCAAAAAACCTCTTGAGACAAGAAGTGAAGCAAAATGTAGATTTTGACATACCTTGCCTTCTTGTCTTTGGAGAGAGCATTTTAGAGCTTTTAAACACAGCCATTGTCACCTATATGTAGCCTAGGTTTCCTCCTGTAGAAAAACATCATACAGACAATGTTTAGTGGCTCAATATATTACAACAGTGTTTTTTAAAAGACTAAACACTTTATTGATATAGTATACAACCAAGCACATGTGGTCCAAACACAAATGAGTGGCAGGTAATGAAGTATTAAGCGTTTCTTCCAAAGAAAAGCCCATCTAAGCAAAATGCTAGCAGGCTTCTGTAGCTCCGCTCACTTTTGGTTACCCCCGGTCATCGCGATGACACGCAAACAAAATGATGACAGTTGGCCACGCTTACTCGTAACTTCATTTGCGCTCTTCAGAAACCTATGGGTGACGTCACGAATACTATGTGCATTTCTTTTAGTCTTTGATTTGAACCAATCTTCCAACTTGATAGGAAATGCTTACATTAGCAGTCATATTTACAATTTTCACATGGAAGGTGTCACATCAACACACAAAAAAAAAATAACTAAAAAGAAACCACTAATTACTTCCAAATAATTCACATATAGTCTGTGTTAGTAAATGCAGGGCTATTTATGAAATCCAGGTATAACACTGTATGACAACATTTCAGATGACTGTTCTATAGCCTACAGCTAATCAATCTGTCAGATTCTGGCGTGCATTCAAGTTTTAAAGGAAATTATAAATGATAAATTATCTTAAATAAAACAAATACATTTACAGAGATGGTATATAACAATATAATTCACTCACTTGGTAAATGGAGGCCACGTGAATGGTTTGTGAGCACAATTAAGTGCCCACAGCATGCCATATTATCTGATAATTGTAGGAAATAATTCCAAAAGGCAACTGACTGTGTAAAGCCACATAAAACAAAACAAAAATACGATGAATATGCTGAGTTCAGTGGCTAATGAACTGGAGTCAGCTAAGGTAATGTGTCCTAGGTGTCACTCAAGTGGCCACGCCCTTAACTATGCAGTCTAAATAAAGCTTTATATAAATGAAACAGATGAGTTATAAAAAACGTTTTACTCCCCTCACAATTGTCATAAAGTGTAATATTAGCTATATACACCAAAATCATTCTTTGTACTAGGTTGTAAACACCTTTTTTTCTGCTGTAAAGTTGGCCATTTTAACATTGGGGTCAATAGAAATGTGCTCCATTATAGAGCCAGGCCTAGCGGAAATTTTGATGAATTGCAGTTTCAGTTACTTCCGAGGGAGAGCAGGATGTTGCTGCTTAATTCAAATACACCTAGAAATCATTATTTTGCAGTTACATTTGGTGCCACTAGAGGCATAAAATTGCCCTTCACATCAAACTGAATGGCAGCACGGTGGCTCAGAGGTTAGCACTGTCGCCTCACAAGAAGAAGGTCACTAGTTCAAGTCCCGGCTGAGCCAGTTGGGATTTCTGTGTGGAGTTTGCATGTTCTCCGCATAGGGTTCTCCGGTTTCCCCACAGTCCAAAGACATGCGGTTGTAGGTGAATTGGATGAACTAAATTTAGTATTTTTTTATTTTGTAGTGTATGAGTGTGTGAATGAGTGTATGGGTGTTTCCCAGTACTGGGTTGCGGCTGGAAGGGCATCCACTGCATAAAATATATGCTGGAGTAGTTGGCGGTACATTCCGCTTTGGCGACCCCTGATAAACATTGGATAAGCCGAAGGAAAACGAATAAACAGTAATGTCAACTATATTCAATGAAAAGGCGCTAAGCTCTGCCCAAAAAGTCGCTAAATGTTGCTAGACTACGTCATACGTCAATTTGCATATTAATAATGTCATCACGTTCTACCGTTTCTGTTTGTTTAACAGCTTATGGTTAATAAAGGGGTATTTATATTTGCACTACGCTTTAAATATACATGTGAATTCAACATTATTTATTGCTGTTTGAATGCAGTACAGTATATCAATATAGGGGTGTAGTTTATTTGCAGTAATCTCTCAGATGTATTAAACTCAGACAAGTTCCGAAACTGTTACTAAAATGTCTGTGATTGTGAACAAGGTCAAATTAAATTGTTTAAATAAAGGAGAAGCAGATCTGTTGAACTGCACAATGGAAACACCTCACACTCCCGGTGCTAAATCATTTGCCATCGGTGCGCAGAGGAGTGATCTGCTCTCAGGCGGCAGGTGGGAGTGAACGCTGTACGAGGACTGGGCCGCCTGTCAGTGCTCTGAGGTGGGGGAGGGGCCGACAGCATCACGCGCAGCTCGTTGAGAAGAGTAGGGATGGTACAGTATGGGCACATGAGTCTATACAAAATCTCCAGTAACACAAAATAGTCGCTAGATTTGTCGCTAGTCGCTTTTTTGAAAATGTCACTAAGAAGGTCTGAAAAGTTGCTAAATATATCGACGAAGTCGCTAAGTTGGCAACACTGCGAATGAATCAAACTGAACTGAGCATTTTGATTATTTTGAATTAAATACTTAATACTGAAGTATTAGTAATTAAAACTATTAAACATAATTTCAAATCTTGCTTTGTCTAATGGTGAATTGTGTGTGTTTGCACACATGCGTCTGAGTGCATGCCGCATGTCTTAGTCTTTAGGTCGCCGTGTCTAATGGAGAATGAATAGCGCTAAATTGAAATCAGAAGGCGCTCTGGCTGCGTTTGGGTGGCTCTATCCGTCTTCAGCACTTAGGCTCACTGTAAAGTGAACAGATATTTAACCAACCAAAATCACTGAAGCCTGAGCAGCCTGATTTGCACAACCACAAATGCATTCTCTCACTTTGCGTCGTTAAACAAACGTCAAACCCCATCCCAGCCGACATGCGCAGGAAATAAGCATTTGAAACAGTCACCGTCAAATTTGCACACTTTTCTGTGGCGCTTGTTTGAAATAGGCGAGAAATCTGGAAAGTGACGCAGGATCAGTGAGCAGTGGACATCTGGGAGGTGCTGAGAGGTTGACTGAAAGGTTACTCAGTGTGTGGCGTGCTGGGATGAGCCACAGGAGAGCGGGAAGGTGACAGGATTGTTTAAAGAGTTCAGCGAGGGCAGCGCTGATGGAAGGTGCTGTTTAATAGACAAAAGGAAGCTTGAGTGACGAGCTTGCTGGATCAAGTGTGCGTGTTGATGCTGTGGCTGAGTGACATGGTGTGTTGGGGGAGGGGAACTGGTGGCTCGGAACCAGTCAATTGTGGGCTGTGTGAGAAAGAGAGGAGAAAAGAAGAGGATCGCGATGCCCCCATCTGTTTGCCACATGCAAACCCCTGCAGCAGCCTATAAATCTCAGATGCGCTCAACAATGCAAGGTCACATTCCGCCGGTCTGAACGTGCGAGGATTCCTCACCGCAAATGGGTTTTATACGTTTATTCTCCCAGCGCTGCGTAATTACAGATTAAATCTCTCGACTAAAGTTGTCCAGTTTGATTTGTTTTAGAAGAGATATCGATGGCTGTGCTCATCTTTGCTAATGTAGCCAAATATGCAATAAGATCAGGTCAAAATAATAATATAGTGTGCTCTGATGTAAACTAAAGTTCTTTTTTTAGCCTTTTTTTATTCTGTATTAAAATAAATAATGTTTTTTATCACATATCATGGTTTCCACAAAAAAAATTGTAAGAAATGTATTGGGGAAAATTATGCTAAACATTAACTTGGCTTCACATTTTAAATAAACTACATTTTAAAATATATTCAAATTAAAATAATCTGTAACAATTTATGACAACATTACTCATTTTACTGTTTGTTGATTAACTGATATGTATGTTTATGATTGTAGGGCTTTATGAAATCTGTTTGAACTTTTGAATTTTTTTTATTTATTTTTTGTTTTTTTTATTTATGGTTTTAATAATTAATTGAAGTTATAGTAATCAAAACTCAATCATTATCCATTTAAATCATGAAAACATTACCATTTAACAGTAATTTAGTGTATATAAATAAGTTTAAAAGTATAAATATAATTTTTAAACCGCTTCAAAACAGAATTTTAAAACTCAAACTATGTTTTTGTGATGCTACTTGTAGGTTCTCCTAGTTTCCCATGTGTTTTTGACTTTAGGTGGTCATCACAGATGGCCTTTCACTTCCAGATTAAGTGTTGACAGAACTTGCAGAACAGTTGCTGCACCAATTTATAAAAAAGTTAGTTGATTACTCTGCTCTTAATTTAGCATTTAGAGACATGTTTTTTTTTTTTTTTTTAAAGTAAGCCTTTATGATCTCTTTTTTTTCAACTCTGAATCAATCTCCAATTCTTTACTGTCATTCGTACTGGTTCTGTTTGTTTAATTGTTAGATTCTGTGCCAGTTCAGTCCAGTCAGCATGCAAGCGGTTTCATTTTACACTGTGTGTGAACTCTTTGGAATGTAATACAAATGTGTCAGTTGTTGCATTGAGTAACGTAAGCGTAATATAAACAGCAATACTGACGATGATCAGATATTTGTGTCTGGGACTCCTTTTTATGATATTTACTTTGTTGATTAACAGAAAATAAATTAAAAAAAATAGCATGCTTCAATCTAGCCAGCTATGAAGAAACTGTCCACCAGAGTGGTGACGATATACACACAAGGTGCGTCCCAAATCGCACACATATGAACTATTCTACATCATTTTGTACTATAAATGGGGTTAGTACTGCATTGACACTCAAATATTCTTTTTATTCTAAATAAGTGCACTTTAAATACCCGAATGACGCACTTATTCAACTGTTAAAAATAAGTATGGAATGGACACCTCAGGCACTCAACGGCAGCTGCTTTGCTCATGTAGCGGAAGGGGCGGAACTTTCAGGCTCTGATGTTGGATTAATTTACTTATTTTGGATTGTGAAAGCAAAACTCTCCTACGAGAGTGATTATGGTGAATGCAGTTATACTCATGACAGGTATTATATGGTAGTTTGATCGATTATTTCATTAATTTGGCAACCGTCAAACGCAGTGCTTAATTTGTGAATTGTGAGGTCCCGGAACAGATCGGGGTACCAGATCTGGCATGTTACCCAAAGAGGGATAGGTGTGAGAGATGGGGGAGGGTGGGGCGGGTATCACAGACGAAAATGAAGAGCGTGGTTGGGGTTTGGGGTCATGGCTGTGTTGCAGCAGACAAAAGTGAAGAGCGAGGGCGGGTGGTGCGTGTCAGGAGGGGGATCAGTAAATTGAAATTTCAGAGGTGCCGGATCTTAGATGGTCTTGTTCGGATCTTAGGTCCTGCTTGTTCCGGCACAAATTAAGCCCTGGTCAAACGTCATCAGAGAAACAGTTTGAATTTCCACTTAGTAAAAAAAACATTACTGTTCTATTTGGGATGCCACTGCATTCATATACGCAAAATTCTGACCCTACCATCCGAATGTCACAGCAGAAATCGAGACTCATCAGACCAGGCAATGTTTTTCCAATCTTCTATTGTCCAATTTTGGTGAGCCTGTGTGAATTGTCGCCTCAGTTTCCTGTTCTTAGCTAACAGGAGTGGCACCCGGTGTGGTCTTCTGCTGCTGTAGCCCATCTGCCTCAAGGTTCGACATGTTGTGTTTTCAGAGATGCTCTTCTGCATACCTCGGTTGTAACGAATAATTATTTGAGTTACTGTGGCCATTCTCCTCTGACCTCTGGCATCAACAAGGCATTTGTGCTCACAGAACTGCTGCTCACTTGTTATTTTCTCTATTTGGACCATTCTCTGTAAACCCTAGAGATGGTTGTGCGTGAAAATCCCAGCAGATCAGCAGTTTCTGAAATACTAAGACCAGCCCCTCTGGCACCAACAACCATGCCACGCTCAAAGTCTCTTAAATCACCTTTCTTCCACATTCTGATGCTCGGTTTGAGCTGCAGCAGATCGTCTTGACCATGTCTACATGAATTGAGTTGCTGCCATATGATTGGCTAATTAGAAATTTGCATTAACGAGCAGTTGGACAGGTGTACCTAATAAAGTGGCCAATGAGTGTACAGTATCTATCTATCTATCTATCTATCTATCTATCTATCTATCTATCTATCTATCTATCTATCTATCTATCTATCTATCTATCTATATATCTATCTATCTATCTATCTATCTATCTCTTCTTCATTTTTTTTACAATACAGGACTGTTTAGCTGATTCATTTTAAACATTATTGATATCATATTAGGTTTCTTCTTCTTATGTGGCTTCTTGAAAGCTCCAGTATGTGTTTTCATTAAACTGCAAAAAATACTATTTGTATAAGTGTAAAATGCAAAAGATTCTAAACTTATTAAGCTTCAAATGAGATGTCTTTGTTATTTAATAATTGATCTGTTTTGGAGGTGTGTGTGATCCCAGCACCCCTGCCCATCTGTCACACTGTAGCTGAAGCAGCCCTGGGGTCAAAGAGGTCGTCACCTCTTCCTCCAGCGAGAGTGTGCGGATGATTTGGGTTTTCCTGTAGTGTCAGTCCTCCCGCCAGCACTTCTGTTTTGACAATGCTGTAATAATGCCAGCTGTTTTGTTTCTCTCTCGATCTCGCTCTCGGTGATCGGGAGCCTCTGTTGACAGCTCAGATGTTCTCCGCGCTGCCACATGTTTACACACATATCCAGCCATAATGACAGCATGCCAGCAGATTCCTGCGTGCATGTGTGCGCACATGTGGATCCGCATCCAGCGTCTGCTGCCGTTCAGGCCACAAATCACGCCTGAGCTTTGTTCTACAGTGCCTTTCCATTACTGGTGTGTTGTAGATTGGTATCAGTAAAAACCCATCCACAAATACTTTCAGCTGATACCTGTATCTCTAGACAGATCTGTGTGCTTGACTGTAGTCGGTTATGTGAAATAGACACGCTGGCCCGGTTCCACGTCTTGCTACTAAACTATCACCTTTTTCTTTCTGATGTAGCAATAATTTTCCTTAGGGAAATACCAGCGCTTGCAAGGAAGTAACATTATTATTATTCATGTATTTATTTATTCAGTTTCTGGATTATAAATTGTAAGTACATAGTTTATGATGCACAGAAAATAATTAGTACATTTATATATATATATATAACTTTAGAGAGCGAAAGCAGGCTTAAGATATAGATGTGGGAGTATTCACAAGTACGTTGTATGAGTTAAGATTATATATTATTTATATTTTTATTGTCTATGAAGATATTTTGTCAATTTGCGAATGTAATTATATTGAAATGAAGATTCACAAACTAATATCGAGAGGACCACGTGATATGATCAACTACAGCTGATCCTCATCGTTAATCATTAGCTAGCCAATCAGATCATTCTAAAACTACTATAAATACCCTTCCTAAACTCCATTTATTATCTTCGTTTTTGGAAAACCCTACCCCCCTCCCACTATCCTTCCCTCCTCCTCTTTTATGATCGGGCAACACGGTGGCTCAGTGGATAGCACTGATGCCTCGCAGCAAGAAGGCCACAGGTTCAAACCATAATCGAGCCAGTCGGCACTCCATGCGTGGAGTTTGCATGTTCTCCCCGTGTCCGCGTGGGTTTTCTCCGGGTCCTCCGGTTTCCTCCCACAATCTAGAAAACATGCATTGTAATACAGTCATAAGCACTTGACGCATACATACATTACATACCAGAAATTTACCTGTGTTTAAGGGGGCACTCGAGAAACACCTGATCTCGTATCCCTCCTAATGCTCATTGACAAGGCGGGAACCTTGGGCTCATCTATCTCAGAGCTCAGGGTTCTCTCCCGGGACAGCATGCCAAACCTGCTATTTCAGTTGAGCATCATCTAAGTGTGAACTCTTGAAATGTAATTTTTGAGTAGTAATATACATGGCTAGGAACTTAATTTGGACAACTTTAAAGGCAGATTTCACAATATTTAGAGTCTTTTGAACCCATGGATTTCAGATTTTCATATAGTTGTATCTCGGCTTTATTTTGAGGTACATGTCTTGCTATTCAACCATTAACTATGACATTTGCATCAATAAACTCCAAATTTGCTGCTCAAGTTATTAAAGGGTCACGAAACACCAGAACACATTTTTTGAAATGTTGCCAGTCATATATGTGCCCCACGTTGTTAAAAACACTATTAGGACGCATATATTTTACAAAAAAAGTGAAAATTGGTTGTTTTTGCATTATTTCGAGCAAATTCATTCTTCCAGTTTGAAAATAGATTTTGAAGCTACGTCACGCCCATGAGATCCTTGTGTACATTCTAGTGTGGAGACTGGCTGTCTGTACCGGCGAGTACAACGTGATATCTTTGAGTTTTCATTATTAAATCAGGAGAAAGACTAATCTGGACCAATCAAGACACTCTATTGTTAATGAGGCGCAACTTCATTAACATGCATGATAGCTTCGACGAGCTTACAATGTTCAGACAGCAGAGAGACGCCACGTTGTGTTGCCAACTGTAATTAAAACAAGTGGAAGAAGAAGAATTGTTCGGAGACATGGGTCATCAGTGTAGCGTATAAACGTGCTGCAACAAAGGTGTTGTTTTCAATTTCCCGCTATGAAAGCGCAGCTGGACTCATGTGGATTACAGTGGTCTGCTAACACGTGACAAAAATACGTTTGTAAGGAACGTTTTTTTACCCGAGAGCTTTTCGCATCTGGAAATGGTGAAATCCGGATTTGCCGCTCGTCTCCTTTTAAAAAAAGACGCTGTTCCAGTTGATGTTGATTGTCCTGTCTCTACAGATTTGCTAAGGGTGTGATCAGTGCTCTTTGTTTGTTTCTTCAGAGGCAAAGTTAGTTAGTATCGTCAGCAGTGCTCTTTCAGTTTTTAAAGACATACCTTAGTTAAAATGATTTAGTTACTAAGTTTACAGTACATTAATATCACTACAATATTATGGACTGAAAGATCCACTGTAAATGCTGCTCTCTCAATGTAAACACGGCAATCAAACTATTACCGTCTTGTAGGATTTTTACGCATTTTGTGACAGGATAGTCTATACACACACGGCTGTTTGACGCTATTCTCTGCACCTACCGAGTACATCTAAGTTACTAAGAAATGTGGAGGGTTGTTTTTCTCCCATACGGTGTGCGGTATCAAACATTCCATTAAAACTACACTCTTCCGGCAGTTTCTCGCATCCAATATCTCGTTTGTCACAGGGGGCATGCATGAAATGTTCCTGAATGAAAGTGCCAAACTGCAGTTAAAGTCGACAAATGAATAATTTGGCAAATAATTTGATTACTGATGTCCATGTAAATGTAGTGAGTGTCTTTCTCCCCTGCGTCTGTGTGTTTTGCCTCTGTGAAAATCAGCGCATGCTCGAACTGAAACCCTTCCCTCTTTCGCCACTCGACACTCCCACCTAAACAAAGCTGGACTCACCCACTTTTCTGACTTTGTTCAAACTAGAAGTGTGAAAACACCTTGTTGAGATGGAGGGGGGAGGGGTGGGGTGGGGGGTTCATGGCCCTTTAAGGTAGTATTGGATATAGGGTTAGGATATTTCGCAAAACTGTTATGGAAATACTTCTGTTTTTTGCCTTTACACTGCACCTGGCACACATACAAGTCATGTGATCATTCTTTAAACATATAGCTATGCATTTATTTGTAGAAACCAGCTCTGGGATATGATACTGCAGGTGTTGCAAGAGGCACTAGTACATTAACTGTAAAAAAAAAAAAAAGGTTGATCTGTTTATCCGGAAATTCTGAACCCACAACTGTTTTTTTTTTCTTCTGTAAAATTGCATACTATAACCTCAAATAAACACCTCATATGTGGCCACTACCAAGTATACAGTCAGAAGGCTTTCCTTGCCATTAAAGCTGGGAAGACACACCTAATTGTACGCCTCCTTTAATTAAATATATGGCTGAGATACACTGAAACCTACCAACATCTGTTGTGGGGATTTTATGGAAGGAAAAAAGTACCTTTTTTAACAATCAGACTTTTGACACAAAGAACGTTTGGCACGTGTTGTGCTTTTGTTTTTTTTTTTGATACACAGTAATCGTTTTTGACTTTGATTTCTGGTGAGATTAAGCAGCGATTATGCAGTTTAAACGAGTATTATGTGAAGCACAATTTGAGTGTTCATTCCTGCCAAACAGATCTGATTCAGTCCCTGTCTAATGGATATCAAGTGGAAAAAAGCTGTGCTGTCGCTAATTGTTGTTTACAAAAATTGTACTTAACAATAACGTTTGAGTTGAGTACTTCACATGTCGTTTGTGCACAATTCTATAAGTTTTAAATACAAGTTCAGTAATCAGTAGTTAAAGAATGAAAACTTGGCAGCTTTGAATTTAAAAATGGCAGCATTCTTTGTGATATATTACCAGGTTAAAAACTTTTAAATTAATTACCGAGTTAAAATGATTTGTTTATCTTTGCTGATTATTCAGAAATATCTATTTGTGAGTGATTATTATACATTCTCAGAAATAAAGTTACAAGAGCTGGCCTTTTTTTTAAAAGATGCTTTGTATATTTGGGTGCTAATATATACACTTTAGATACTAATTTGTACTTTTAATGACTCAGTTTCACTGGTATGGTTCAGTACACTACAATACAATAAAATACTATACAATGCAGTAGAGCTCACCTTGATCAACCCAGCAGGCACACAACATCATAAGACATTATTGTTAGGTTAGATTTAGGTCATGACGTCAGGTGACCAAAATTCAATGTCTAGCTAGCATCTAAGGACAACGTTATTTTGACGTCAAATTACGTTGATATTTAGTTGATTTTAGGTTGTGTTGGAAAGTGACCATAATCCAACGTCCACACAACGTCAAGGTGTAACATGATTAGATGTTGATATTTGATTGATTTTAGGTTGATTTTAGGTTGGAGGTTGGACATTAACCTTGGCCTGACATTGGGTTCTGACGTCACCCCGATTTTCATTTCCAAACAAAATCCAACGTACACACGACAGTGGAGTATGTTGGGATACAACGTCAATATGACGTCATGTTGACGTCCTGTTCCTGCAGGGAATATTTAACAGCCAATAGTTCCCAATAGTGGGTAGAAACCCCTCACATTCCCACACATTTAGACAAGACATGCCAATACTTCCTAAACAACAATAGAGGACATACATCAGATTCTGTTTGTCACAAGACGACTACCATGAGCTTGGGTTGACCTTGGATTGAACATTATATTATTAGTTTCATATTTGGCTGTGTATTTAAAAATGATTATTGTGTTGTTGTTCCCTTGTCTTGTTGCTCGTCCAAGTGGCAATTCTCTGTAAACCAATAGCAGGAGTGAGTCTAGCTCGCCACCCTTTTTAGTACCATTCTATTCTGCTTGGTACCCTTAAAAAAGGCTCCTAAAAACTCCTGATAGGTACTTCTGATAGTGGAAACAGAAACAAATGTTCATGTTTATTTCTATAGCGCTTTTACAATGTAGATTGTGTCAAAGCAGTTTAACATTGAAGTTCTAGTAAATTGAAACTGTGTCAGTCCAGTTTTCAGAGTTTAAGTTCAGTTCAGTGTGGATTAATTTTCACTGCTGAAAGTGCAATTACTGAAGAGCAAATGCATCGATTCGCAGCTCCACAAATTCCAAACCAAGCAAGCCAGTGGCGACAGTGGCAAACAAACTTCACCAATTGACCAAAGTAAAGGAAAAAAAACCTTGAGAGAATCCAGGCTCAGTTGGGCACGACCATTACTAGTCAAACTTCTTGTGTAGACCTGCAGTCTAGGTGCCGGAGGCTGAAGAACGCTGGACATCCATCGTGGAGAACTGCAGGTGTGAGTAGGTCACCGGTGGGTGATCAGGCTGGTCCACGGGATCAATGTGAAGACTCATCTGTCACTGGGTCTTTCAGGAATCAATCTCATGCTCTCCGCTCCTCCATGACGGCTGCAGCATCAACTCAGGATATGGCCTGGTCCAGGATTATGGATAGCTTGGCATCACAGGTCCTGGATTGCATCAATGGCACTGCATAATGCCTAGGGGCCTCGGGATGAGTGTCCTCAGGTGGAGACAAAGAAGATTAATGTGCACTGTACTGAACCATACCCCTTAGTGGAAAGCCATCATAAGGAACAAATATGTACCTTTTAAAAAGGTACAGCCCCATTGACACCACTTTAGGCTTTACTTTTTGAGACTATCTGCTTTTTTGTGCAGGGCTCCTAAAAGCATGACTTATTTTGTACTTAAAAGCATGTACTTATTTTGGAGTGGTTTAGTAAAGGGTTTAGGGTTGTGTGTGTTCTTTGAAGTGATTACGTGGCATTTACAGTTTACAGTAGGTGATTTTGCTCGTAAACTACTGAAGATCAAAGATGGAAGAGTTCAATATTTTTTACTGTATCTTTGTGAGGTCCTACGGCAATTGTGAAACTGTCACTGAGATATAACTTTCAAAACCTTAATACCCAAAGAGAACTGACAATGAGAGATTTTTATTGAGGACTGAAGTGAAATGAAGTATTAAACAATGTTGTGTTCGCAGTAACTGAGCTGTACAGAAAGTCAATGGCACAAACTAATCACATTCTCCAACTTGAAATATTTTCAAATGATTCTGATCGCTTATGAACGTTTAAGTCAGAAAGCAAATTGTTGTTTTGGCAGACTGAGAGGTTGAGATGAATAGATAGTTGAACAAGTCTGCAGGCCATCTGTAAAGCATTATCTACAGAATGACAGGACTCCACAAATTCAGCGTGAACAGATGCTTTATTGTTTGCAATCCTCAGCTGATATATGCCTAAATGTCACATCTTCTAGGTCACATCTAATGTACAGTATGAGTCTGCATGAACGTTATAATCACTTCTGAATTTGAAGATGTTTTTAGAAGTCTAATGCTTAATATGTCTCTCCAACGGACCAAAAAATGGGAACATCTCTCCATGCAATTTTGTGGGATGCGCATCTGAAAAATTACAGCTTTACCACCAAAGAGAGACAGACTGGAGAAAAAAAAAAAAAACTGAAGCCTCAAATTTTGTTAGATGGTAAGTTAGATATCCTGTCTTTAAGATGTGGAGCCGTATATTCCAGACTTTGGTTTGATTTCATGGAAATGTAGATCAATTGAAATCATTTTGGTGAAAAGGGGGAAGAAAAGTATATAATAGCATGGTTGCCAGTGCTGATTCACCTCTAATTTCATGTTCCCTTTTAAAAGACAAAGTTCTGTTGGTCGCAGTTAGAGTTGCGGGTGAGAGATTTAATCCAATGAGGAGACCCGAACCTGACGTCACTGCCCGGCTATGGGGTCTGTAAGCGGAGGACGGATCCAGAACAAATATGCTACATGTTGACTGAGCACCAGTGAAAATATGAAGGGCAATAGGAAAATTCTTGTTATATTGGTTTATCATGAGCAGATGGATGGACAGCTTGGGTCTGGCCTGAAACCATGCTGACGGGGCTGAAGAAAAGATGCAGATCTTGCGCTGCAGATGTGTCACCACTTGAGGAAAAATGCATTTTGAGGGTTATTTATGGTGGAACACAGAGTTATTTTGATTGACCCTCACAGGTACAAAGCGAACCTTCACCACAGTTAATTCTGTCATTATTTACTTATTCTCATGCTGTTTCAAAGTCGACTGCTGCTATTCTAACTCAAAAGACAGCTCTTAAAATGATTAAAATTGCATAGACTATGCCATAGCTAATATCCTTTTAAAATAACAATCTTTTTTTCCCGTTTAGTATATGATATCAGTTTTCATTTGACACTCATAGCTTGCTGCAGTCAGGATGGGTCATGTCAGGCTAAGCAGTGGATTCAATTATTCCTTTAATTTAGCCAATTGATTTTCAACACTGCCTGCATACATGCTTTCATTACAAGCCAATGAAAGAGAAACAACAATAAACAGATCTTTCTGAACTCCATCTTGCTCTAAATGAAACCGCAAACAAGTTATGAACATAAGGGTAGCAAATTCTGGTTCTGATGAACTTTTGTGACCTCGTGCTAGAGCACAGGTGTCAAACGTAGTTCCTGGAGGGCTGCAGATCTGCACAGTTTAGTTCCAACCCTAATTAAGCACAACTAATCAAGTGCTTTAGGCTTGTTTAATATGTGAAGTTCATTTCTAAACTAATTTCGAGAGGATCACCTGCTTATGATTGCTTGCGGCTGGTCCCACATTATTCAATTTATGATTCACCAATCAGACGATTCCTAAGCTACTATAAATACCCTAAGTTCCATATAAAGCTGTGGTCACACTGGATTTTACTCCCCATAGACTTCCATTCATACGCACGCGAATGCGTCAGACTGGACACGCAGGGTCATGCGTCGAGTTTCGCATTTCGCTACGGTGCAAAGTTCAAGCTTGGTGAACTCTGACCTGCGAAATCGCATCACTGCGTGAGACCAATCCAGGATCAAAACATGACCTCTCTGAACAGAAATTTAAAACATGGAGCAATCACTCGCTTAATGTGTAATCATCTTGTTTAATCCTGCCCCTTTTCGCAGCGCCGTACGACAGAATTTCGCAAGCTCAAACTCTAGTGTGACTGCGGCTTAACAGCCATCTTCATTTTAAAGAATCCCACTTCCACCCTTACTCCTCCTCCTTTCCTAGATGGGTGGCACGGTGGCCCAGTGGTTAGCACTGTTGCCTCACAGCAAGAACGTCACTGATTCTAGTTCTTACCAAGCCAGCCAATGTTTCTGTGCAGAGTTAACATGTTCTCCCCGTGCTCACGTGGGTTTTCCCCAGGTTCCCCGGTTTCCTCCCACCATCCAAAAACATGCAACTTAAGTTAATTGACTAATCCAAATCGGCACCATAGACATACTCCTAGTAAGTAGTTCTTAAGAGCAATCACTATCTGTTCATTAGTTACTACAGCAGGGGAGTTCCTGAGATCTACCTGAGCTCAAACTCCCCTCGCGCCTTGCAAACGAGAGGGAGCCCCGGGCTCGAGGATCTTATGAGCTCAGGGGTCTCTCCTGGGACAGCATGCCAAACAAGCTTCAGCTTCAGCAATCATCAGCTAAGTGTGAACTCTTGAACTTAAGTTTAACAACTTTATTAATCCTGCCAGGAGCAATTAAATTAGGGCAGTAGCATCATGATACAACAAACACATAGAGACAAATCACTTACACACAATATTTAAAAACACAATCCAGCATGCTTCATAATAACTTCATAAATGGTACTAAAAAATCATAGGAAGGACCCATATATTTTAAAATTAAAACTTACTAAAATGTAAGGTTGTAAAGCCTTATTGCCTCAGGAATCAAGGTGAATTTATATCTGTTAGAAGACCATTTAATGCTTCTAAATCTTTTTCCAGAGGGCAACAGAACAAAAAAGGCTTCAGAGGATGGGAATCACTCTTTGAGTTTTCCTTAATGCAACTCTGCTAGACTCTGCAGAGGCAAACCAAGAATCTTGGAGCAAGTCTTGACTAAGGCCCCGTTTACACTGCCAGTTAAATGTGACCCAATTTAGATTTTTTTGCTCATACTGTATGTGACACAGATCGGACCTGTTCTATGACAGTGTAAACACGAAGAAAACCTATGCATATTCAGAGATCGGTTTCAGGCCTCCTTCTTACGTGAAAATAAATCAGATATAAATCGGATATGTGACAATGTGACTATCATGTAAACAGGCAGATCGGATTTATTGAGGCACTCTGTTTTGTATGTCATTAAACTTGCGACAATGTGGTACTTAATGACGTAGAAGGAAGAGTGTGTGTGGAGATGTCGACGCAGTAAACAACAACAACAGAGGAAACATGGAGGAGTAAAGTGGTCAGTTGCCACAATTTGCTCCCACCAGACCTGAGATCTCTCTCGTACCCACAAATTCCAAATAAAAGGTGTAGGACACCATATATAAACCATAGGCGCAAGCGGCAATGACGGCCCTTTCCCTCCTCCTCCGTCATCTCAAAATCATTTTAAAGTTGGGCGAACTTCGCATATTTTTCGCAGAGCTAAAAGCAAGACAATTTCTTCCATCATGGCTAGTGTGGCACAGATGCTAGAACCCGCCTTTACACATGCGCAACGTCTTAAATTGTGTAAACACATGAATCGGATAAGGGTCATAATTAAAAGAACATGTAAACGGACAGGCAAAACAATCAGATATAGGCAACAAATCAGAATTGGGCAACAAGACCTGACAGTATAAACGGGGCCTAAGTATTGAAGGCGATTTTTGTCTCTAATGGAAAGTGAGAACCAGCATAAAAATGAAAAGCTTAATATACTCTCAATATAGGTATATTAAAAAGTTCTCAGTATATATTTTTTTCTACACAGAAAGAGTTCAGTTTCCTAAGAACATACATTCTCTGATGCACTTTCTTAGTAACAGCTTCTGAGTTCTGCTGGAACTTTAATGTGGTATCAAAGATTGTGTCAAGATACTTATATTCCTGTACCCTTTCAATTTGTTTCCCATTAACATACACCGGTTTCTCCTCTGAGGCATTTTATTCTAAAATCAATTACCATCTCTTTCATTTTTGTGAAGTTTCGTTGTACTTCAGCTTCTTTACACTACTACAGATACATCAGGGCTCCACATTAACTTTTTTACTTGGTAGCACCGGTGCTCCCAACTTTAAAAATTTAGGAGCATCAGAAAAAATTTAGGGGCACCCACCAAAAATGAAAGAGCACCACTGCAAATTGTATATTAAGGGATTTATTGTACTTGAAAACAACATCAATTAGGACTAACAAAAACCAGAAACAACTATCCAACTAATGCTGAGATGACTTATTGATATATGTGCAATAATTCCATAATTAATGTCTAATAATTATAAAATATTATTAATGATGACGATGATGTCAATAATACTTACAATGAATAACATTTCTCATTATCATGCTGCC
Organism: Danio kyathit; assembly: GCA_903798195.1. Lineage (NCBI taxonomy): Eukaryota > Metazoa > Chordata > Actinopteri > Cypriniformes > Danionidae > Danio > Danio kyathit. The sequence continues at coordinate 36,696,885 of LR812543.1, forward strand.
GTGAATGTGCTTGAATGTGAGTTATGTACTGTAAAAGGTCCTGCTGTTACTTTATGAAAAATAAATGTATGGTTTGCATCAAACAAAAATGAAGCATTGCAGTAAGAAATATTAATTTTGCACTATTGTTTTTATACGCATGTCAATTTAATAAATAATATTTCTGCTACAAAACAAACGTAGGATTATAATAAATCATTCAAGCCAATGCTGAAAGCTGCAAAGCAGTCATCAGTAAATAGAAAAAATCATATACATCTCAAGAAAGAATGGACCAAAGACCACTTCTGCCACTCTTTAAAAGTTTTGGTTTTGGTTTGTGTCATTGTAAATGCTCGGTCTCGTTATGCACTGATTTTCATTTTTCTGTGTTTGTGGAAAAAGCAGGCGAGTCAGCCGATGCAATATATGAGCAGACAGAGCAGAATTCTCGTGATGACCACTGGCGCAATACCGTTCTTTGTTCTGAGCCACAGTTTCACTTTAAACATAGTAAAGGCGAGCTTCTTTGGTGATGATGTGTACAGTGTAGATTTTACATTTAGCGGACATTTGCGCTGAACACGCAGTGAATGCAACGCATCAAGTTTCGGGCACCTTCTCCAAAAACCCTCGATTGATCTCGGCTGGCGCCCTTATAAGCTCCCTGTTATCTGACAGCGGAAAGCCTTGCGTGATTGACAGCTAATATGAACCAATATAGCGGCAGGGAAGTCCGATTCAACATGTTTTTAGAAAAAATCCAAACAGGTCGCACTACAACCATTATATGCAGTCGCGCAAAGGCTCCCAAATATATTATGAGGTCGCATAGATTATATTTTGGGCGCATATGTGACCAAAATGGTCGCAATTTCGAGCCCTGTACATGTTGGTGTGTTGAAGCAGAGCTGGACTTAAACTCTGCAGGGCTGCAGCCCTCCAGGAATTGAGTTTGACACCCCTATGCTAGAGGAATGGGTCATCTTTGACATTCGGTAGACTTTGTGGTCACACTTTACAATAGGATTTCATCAGTTAAAGCTAAAAAAATAAATCTTAAATAGGACAAGTCTTGTACAGTTTATTAATCATATTTTAGGCTCATTGGAAATATGTGCTTCAGCCTATATTTTTGAAAAAACTGCAAAAACAAAATAGGTTTGACTGCAGTTTCTAGGTCAAATGAATGCTGAGGGGCAGTATGATGCAAAAACAAAAAGGTATATTCATGTATTTCCAATGAGCTTGGGCTGTAAAAATGATAGTGTAAGTGCTTAAGCAAAGGACTTATTATTTTCTGTTTCGGTCCAGACCAAATAAACCAAAAGAACTGAACAACAGGTGTGAACACACCCAATATCTAAAAAGTCATGAAATAAACATCTTACTTCAATTTAAAGGGATGTTTTTGTTTCTCTGGATGCAATTTGTTAGCAATTTAACTCAAATGAGTCAGTGAATCAGTTTGCAAATCCAGTCTAAGTGATTCATTGCTTTTGCATCCTATTTGGAGCTTGACAGTCTCAGTCTTGTTTTGTGTTCCTCAGAAGAATGAATGTCAAATGTGGTTAGAACAACTTTGTGTATGTGTGTGTGCTGTCCGTATTGAACTAAAGCAACATTATGAGTGTAAAACAGTTCAAATAATGGGTTCCTCCTGTTAGAACCACACAAGAATGCATTGCAAAGGGATAAGGTGTAAAACATGAGTGTGTTTAAGTGGTTTAACATTGAAGCATGATGTCACGATGCTCACTGTCATCCCAGAATTTAGCATAATCAGAGTATTTTGAGGAGAACTGTAATGGTGGTGAACAGGAAGTGTTGTGTAACCTTCAAAAAGACCAGTGTTCATCTCTTCTTTCTCTCAGTCGCAATCTTTCTCCTCTCTTTCATCCTGAGCCAAAGAAAGTCTTTGGACATGTAAGATGAAGGGGAGAAGAGAGAGGGGGAAAACAGGGAAGAGGGGAGGAAAAAAGGGGTGTGGGGTATAGTTTCTACAGGAATATGGCTTGTATTAATCTAGAAATATTGCTTTACCTCATCTGAACCAAATTATAGAGTTGAACTCCATGTCCTTTAGGGACGGCCAGACAGATGCATTCAGCCCATCTGGTCAAGGAAGTGCCGGTCCACTGAATCTGTCGCCGGAGAATGTGGAAAACCTGCAGCACTGCTTTAGGAAGCGCTAGGATATTTTTCCCCCTTTGGAAAGAAGCAAAAGTCAAAGAAGATAAAGTTTTTGTTGTTGTCGTGTTCACGTGGCCTCAAGCATAGTGTAACTTGTGCAGATTCCAAATGAGTTCAGAAAGTTCCTCACACGTAAATCAAATCTGCTGGTGTTCCTGCTGGAGGCGTTATTATAACCCAATCAAATGAGGGCATCGATGTTCTGAGCAAATTATGCAATTCCGTAAGACGTCAGTTATTTATTTTGACTTATAAAAGTGTGTGAGGTGAATCTCATATTAAAAAAATATAAGTTATATACATTTTTATTCATCTAAATTATTATTTAGTTTACTTGAATATGTTTTAAGCAAAAACTAACACCAGTAGACTGACATTTATTTACTCAGTGTTTTAAATAATATGGGTCACACTTTATTTGAATGTACAATTATTGCTATTAACAATTCTTTACCTAAGACTTTTAGCTCTACTAATTTGCTGATTATTAATAGTAAGGTAATAATAAGGTAGTTTAGGTATTGATTTAGGTAGTATTTAGAGTAAGATCGTACTTATAAGCACTAATAAACAGCCAATATCTTAATAATTAGCAGTAGTTAATAGTGCGATTTGGTACTTAAACTAAAGTTTTACCATACTATGTACTGATTTATTCATTTTCCTTCGGCTTAGTTTATTCATTAGGGGTCGCCACAGTGGAATGAACCAAATGATCCATACACACTCATTCACACACATACATACACTACACCCAATTTAGTTCATTCAGTTGACCAGTACCGCATGTCTTTAGACTGTGGGAGAAACTGAAGCACCCTGTGGAAACCCAAATGAACATGGGGAGAACGTGCAAACTCACACAGGAACACCAACTGGTCCAGCTGGGACTTAAACCAGTGAACTTGTTGCTGTGAGGCGGCAGTGCTAACTACTGAACCACCGTGTACTGAATTACATTTTTGTAATTAGAATGTAATGATTTCAACGAATCAATTTATTAATTATGATTAATAGGACAAACTCTAAGCTAATAGATATCACCATGCATCCCTGGTTGAAATGTAATGCCTAAATATGCAAATTTGGCATTTTATACATATTTATTCTGTACATTGGATGAAGCCAGGTTGAAATTATTGTTTTCTTTTCAATTTTGTTGACATATCAAATATTTTTATTATTATTATTATATATCACTCAACAGTTTAAAAAAACGGATGACAAATCTCACAGTTCGGATCACACTATGGTTTTTAGTCACGGATCGGACCAATTTTTGGATCAGCCAAAACTGGAGGAGACAAATATCATTTGCTTTCCATTTATTAGAAAAACATATTAAAATAAAATGAAGAAATAATCAGCTGAATAAATAGTAAAATTTTCAGTACTGTGAAAAATTCACTGTTACTGCTATTGCTGATAATGCTAAATGTAGAAATCTAACATTATAATTTGTACAACCCAAATTTGTTTTTAGTTTCATTTTCAATAAATGATTCAGTTATTCATTCATAAAACTTCATGTTTCATTGCTAGATGTGTCATTTTTGAAGAATTATTCAGTGGCGTATTTTTGATGGCTGGTTATCACCACCTATTGGTTAAACAATGTAATTCCTGCCTACAACTTTCATTTTGGAGCATCAAGTTAAATGCAAATGGCGGTGATTTTAGTCTTTACCATAAACATCAGTGGTGTGTTATTTGACTGTTTGTAAACTAAAGACTGAATCCCTTTCTTGATTTTTGAGTTTTTCAAACACATATTTGAATGCAGCGATTTGAAGGAATAATAAACATATGCAAATCAGCATCATTTATAATTTATGTTGCTTAAGTGTTGAGATCCCGATCTTTTGATTAATCTTGCAGCTTACTCTGAAAGCATTAATGCAGGCTAAACAAGTAGTGACAGAAAACACCTTTAATAACCCACAAATTAATAACCAACACCTTCTAAGAAACCCACCACATCCCGAATAACCCTACCACAACTTCTTCCATCATCATTATATTTTACAGGAAAGCCTGATTTGAGTTGTGCATGAGGCAATCTCTCTGCAACAATTTTAGGATTAATCTACAAGGTAAAATAAATGTATTAATTCGTGGGTCATGTGTATTCCGAAACATGGGTTGTGATCCGTATGAATCATGGATCAACCGTGATCTGTTACACCCCTAATATAAATACAATTGAATAAATCAGGCATACTGTATGATAGAATAACAAACCCCTCAAAAGAAACCTTTAGAATATAGATAAAACTGAGATTATGTCAATAGAAATGCAATGTATATAGTAAATATTTTCTATCATCAAATTGGAAAGATTTATTTTATTTAAAATACATACATCCACATATTCTCAATCATTAAATTTAGTTGTGAAATATGACTCAGTTCTGCTTTCTTGACAGCTTTCGTGAGATTCACCCAGTTATTAAATTCTACTTTTACACAATGATGTGCTTCCAGCTTCGCATTCATAAGCTGTTCCACGAATTATGTAATGGAGAATAATATAGTGTCCTGACAGAGAAGCTGTGGAATTTAAGGTGTGGTTTAAGACCTTTCTTGCTCGATGGAAAGTTAAAGACCTTTTTGTCTTTCGCAAATACGAGGTGTCGCGTTCACACTTGCCACGAAAGAGACATGACACTTGAACTGACCTTTACTTTCCCTCCGGTGCCTGTGAGAAATGAATAGCATGCAGTCTATTAAATCGAAAGCTTGTCTTATGATAACTCCAGGCCACGTTCAACGGTTTGATGAATTTAACTCTACAGACGTGGTGCCCCCTGGGAGAAACACACGATTCAGGAAGAACACAAGCGGTTTTATGCACAAACGGGCATTATTTGTATGGCTCTTGTTTCCATTCAAAGGACAGGGCCTTAAATATACTCTCCGATGCCTTCCCAGGCTACTCTGGGCTCTGGCAGGGCAGCCACCGTATGGGCCTTTGGCCAATGACATTGCCTCCGACCTCTTCAGAAAGTATTTTTAAGGTCAATTACAGGGTGCAGTGACTTCAGATGGCGGATTGCAGTTTAAAGGTCTCATATTAAAGGTTTATGTGGATGACGAGGTAAAGCTGCCGGCTGTAACCCACAGACCATTGTTACCACATACCCACACACAGACCTACTGGAGGCGGTCGGTGAGTTCATACCAATCCCGGATGATTCTGTGAGACAGATGGACACTGCCAGTTCACATCTATATGGTTTGTGTAGATTTGGGTTGGCACCGTGCCAGTTTGATGAAGTCACAATGAAGCTGTCAATCACTCAGACCACCTGGTGTGATATTACTTCATATGCAGTATATATGGAATGTACCTCTCCATACCTGCAGGTGGCAGTATCTATATTGTCATTTCACAAAGGGAAATCAGCTGCAAACAGTAAACAAATCAGCATTTACATACCATTTTCACAGTAATTCTTACACTACAGAGATATTCACAAATGCAAAAAACTAAAGCAAAAAAAATTTAATAAATATGTAAATAACAGGGTGAGAATGTGGTAAAATCTAAAAATGTGGTAAAAAAAAAAATCAGACTCGTGAGAGAAATTTGACATTCTAAAAAGCATACATGGCAGCCTCTGGTGAATTTACGCAAGAAGAGCAGGCGCAGATGGCACTCGCGAAAAAAAAATTTGAGATCTCAAAAAGCATACACAGCGGCCTCTGGTGGATTTACAGAGAATAGCAGACGCGTATGGCACTTGCGAGAAAATTTGAGATCTCAAAAAGGATACACAGTGGCCTCTGGTGTATTTACGCAAGAAGAGCAAGCGCGAATGGCACTCGCGAGACAAATTTGAGATCTCAAAAAGCATACACAGCGGCCTCTGGTGGATTTACACGAGAAGAGCAGGCACGAATGCCACTCACAAGACAAATTTGAGATCTCAAAAAGCATACACAGCGGCCTCTGGTGGATTTACACGAGAAGAGCTAGCGCGAATGGCCCTCACAAGACAAATTTGAAATCTTAAAAAGCATACACAACGGCCTCTGGTGGATTTACGCAAGAAGAGCAAGCGCAAATGGCCCTCACAAGACAAATTTGAGATCTCAAAAAGCATACACAGCGGCCTCTGGTGGATTTACACGAGAAGAGCTAGCGCGAATGGCCCTCACAAGACAAATTTGAAATCTTAAAAAGCATACACAACGGCCTCTGGTGTATTTACGCAAGAAGAGCAAGCGCAAATGGCCCTCACAAGACAAATTTGAGATCTCAAAAAGCATACACAGCGGCCTCTAGTGGATTTACAGAGAAGAGCAGGCGCGAATGCCACTCACAAGACAAATTTGAGATCTCAAAAAGCATACACAGCGGCCTGGATTTACGCAAGAAGAGCAGGCGCAAATGGCAAAAACTGCAAAAACACGTAGCTCCTGGGACGTATCTGGCACTCTCCAGAAATGTATATAGGGATACACAATCAGAATGAGCCTGGGTTGGATTCTACATGCTAAATTGTGACAAAGTAATACCACAGTCAAATCACAAATCAATAGTAGCACTAAAAAAAGCAGCTTGGAGAAAAAAAGCTACAGGACCCACTACATTGAATTTGTTGTAATCTCTATTCTTTAAAAAGAAATGGGACCTATTGGATCCACCCAATCTTTAATTGATTGAATTTATTAATTTTAATAAAGTGCGAGACAAGGTTCGATGCCATTCTTGATTTAGGATTTTGCTTGTACTGGGGGTTCTAATCAGGGGTGTCAAACTCAATTCCTGGAGGGCCGCAGCTCTGCACAGTTTAGTTCCACTGTAATACAACACACCTGATCAAACTAATTAAGTCCTTCAGGCTTATTTGAAACCTACCAGTAAGTGTGTTGAAGCAGGGTTGGAACTAAACTGTGTAGAGCTGCGGCCCTTCAGGAGTTTGCCACCCCTGCTCTAATTTGTCAAAACGGCTCTTAAAATGCTTGGCATGAATGAGAAAAAACATAGAAAATTAAAGCTGCAAGCAGCGATGATAGGGACCTCGCACCCCGGCTCACCGCCGCCCGGGGGTCTCAAGATGACAGAGAACAGCGAACAATATTAATTGAAGCTGATGTGTAAAAATACCTGAGAAAAATTACCGATTTAGGCCAAATTTCCTCCTGTCAGCAGGTGGCGCTATGACTGTTACTCAATATTGGCATGTAGATGTCTTCAGGAGAGAAACTTTATTACCCATGTGAAGTTTCAGGCAGATCGGACATTGTGTGGTTGAATTATAAGCCGAAATATCTTCTGCCAGCAGGTGGCGCTTTAACTGTGACTCAACATTGGCATGTAGATGTCTTCAGGAGAGGACTTTTATCAACCATGTGAAGTTTCAGGCAGAACGGACTTTGTGTGGTTGAGTTATAAGCCAAAATACCTTCTGCCAGCTGGTGGCGCTATAACTGTAACTGGATTTTGGCATGTAGATGCGTTCAGGAGAGGTCTTTTATCAACCATGTGAAGTTTCGGGCTGATCAGACATTGTGTGATTGAGTTATAAGTACTTCCTGTTCCATGGCGAAGCGTTGATGTTTGTCAGGCCATCACGGACACGCCCCTCGGCGAAAACTCTAGATCTTCACAATATATCATCGCTAGAGCTTTCAGATAACGCCACCTAAATTTGGTGCTGATACGATAAAATTTGTGGGAGGAGTTTGTTATGCTGTAAAACATGTCACTTCCTGTTGCCAGCAGGTGGCGCTATAACTGTAACTGGATATTGGCATGTAAACGTGTTCAGGTCAGGACGCTTATCATACGTGTTAATTTTGAGGCAGATCGGATAATGCATGCCCGAGTTATAACAACTTCCTGTTTCATGGCGAATCGTCAAAGTTTGCGAGGCCGCCACGGACACGCCCATCGCCGAAAACTCTAAAGCTTCGCAATTTAACATCGCCAAGGCCTTTAGATGACAAATCCCAATTTTGGTGTTGATCGGATGAAATCCCTAGGAGGAGTTCGTTCAAATACAACGCCTGGAAATGGCAAAAACACCACTTTTTCGGCGCAGGAAGTCAAAAATATCCGACTTCCTGTTGGGTTTGAGATATTGCTCCAAGAGACTTTTTGGTAGGTTTTGGCATGTTTGAGGTGTGTGCCAATTTTCGTATGCGTGCGTGATTCGTAGCTCGGGGGCTCGTCCGTTCTAATTTATAGGTGGCGCTGTTGAGTCATTTTGCCACGCCCACTTCCGAAACCTATAATAAACGTAAATTTTCGCCACTTTTGAGGCGTGTGCAAAGTTTCGTGAGTTTTCGGGCATGTTTAGCCCCTCAAAACCGCGATTCAATCCGCGGAAGAAGAAGAAGAATAATAATAAACGGAGCAATTCCAATAGGGCCTACGCACCGTTCCGGTGCTCGGTCCCTAATTAAACCTGATCCAATTTATTTTATGACGGATGGATGTTTCGGAAGCATTGTGTAAACCTGATTGGCACAACAGATTTATTTTTTAACATTAAAATATCTCGGAAGAAAATTTCAAACTTTGTGAATTTCGGATGTCCAAAGAACTTTAATGCCAAAGACAGGCCCATTTTTCTCAGCCACTGACTTGTGAATACAGCAGATGGCAATTGGCTTAATACATTTTTTGGAATATATATCTGGGTGTGTATATGTACATGTCTGTCATGTCCTGTTTTTTTTTTTTCCTCTTGTTAAGGCACTGTCTTGATTCAACTGCTGTGGGTGTGGTGTATTCAAAGACCTAGTGTGTGTGTGTGTGTGTGTGTTATTTTCGTGGGCTCTAATAAATCCCAAAACTCTTGAAACGAATCCAATGGTTAACACGCTCCTGGCTTGTTTGCTCCCAAATGCATTTTCTTGCTCTTTGCATGTTTAGGCCACACACACACGTCTGCAGTTTACAGAGCTAAGATTAGCAACTGTTACAAGCCCAAAATAAGAAGCAAACTACTTAAAATTGTCCTCAAATTCCAAGCGGTAATAGTGTTTTATGTAGATGATGCAGCCTAGACTCAATTAAACAAGAATGAAGGAGGTAAAGAATGCATTATTTTTCACTTTCATTGTCGAACATAATCAGTGGTGGAAAGAGTACTGAAAAATCGTACTTAAGTAAAAGTACCATTACTTGCCTAAATATGTAGTGCGACTAAAAGTATCTGTAGTAAATATTACTTGAAGTATGAGCAAAAAGTAGACCTTTCAAAAGTACTCAAGACTAGTGAGTATTACGCTGTGAAAAGCTGATGCATTTACATGTAATTTGTGGATGTGTGTAAACGTAACATTCTGTAGTGCATTTAGTTATTGCCCAGCAGGCCCACAACATCATAAGACAATAATATTAGGTTAGATTTAGGTTGTGATGTCAGGTGACCAAAATTCAATGTCTAGCCAGCGTCTAAGGACAATGTTATTTCGTGTCCAATAACGACATCAAATGACATTGAGTTCTGACGTAAATCTGATTTTCATTTCCAAACAAAATGCAAAGTCCCCACGACGTTAAGGTATAACGTCAATCTGACGTCATGTTGACGTCTTGTGCCTGCTGGGTATTTAAGACCAATTTGGTCATCATACAGTAAACATCCATCATCTTCCCATCAGTAATGTGCATCTAAACAGTCTCTGGGTTATTGCGTGTGACAATTTTAGACATCTTTTTTGACATTTGTTAAGCTTCCAAACAGTTTGCTGCAATTATAAAGTGCCCATGTTTTGAGGTAGTTCAGTATGATGCGATTTGCTTTCTATGTGCGATTCCATTGGACAGGAATCACAGGACTGATTTTTCTAATCACCATAGACAAGAAAATTAAGTAGTGACTGCAGGTTGAAGTAGTGGAGTAAAAGTAGCGAGGAAATGCTAAAAATGTTTTGTTTTCCTGCACAGAAAAACAGATTTGCATCAAATAAATGCAATAAAATTACAGAAAATAATCACATGTATGAAAAACTTATTAGTAAAATGCAGATTTTTTTTATATTTATTTTATATATATATATATATATATATATATATATATATATATATATATATATATATATATATATATATATATATAATTTATTTTACATTTTTATTTTTTTTTTTTTTTTTCAGGAATTTTACAAATTCAGGAAGCATATTGTAATTTAATTTTTAACAATTTATAAATATGAAATAGGTTTGAATTTTGATTTTTTTTTTTTACTTATATTCTAGTTTATTCCTGTCATAAGTGAAAATTTGAAGATGTGTAGTTATTCATGAATTGCTATGATTATTATAGTTTTTGAATATTTTTTATTATTGCTATTGGTGCATTCTACTCTAACAATAGTAATATATTTCTGACAGAGTTTCTTTAAATGAAACCAAACGTTTATTTAGAATAGAGAAGCCCAAACTAGGGCCCACGGGCCGAAGTTGTCCCGTTGTAACCTTTGATTTTAACAGAGATTGTCATTTTTAGTTAAAAATGATCTTATTTGTTTGCTTGTTTGTTTTATTGATGAGCTGCAAAAAAGTTGAAATTAAATGTTTCAATTAAATGTTAATTGTAAATACGTAAATAAATACTTTGTAAAAATGTAAATCCTGTCACTCGACAGACAGAGGACATCTGCGAGCAAATCAAGGCAAAATCAAGTGCAGCTTGACTAGCGTAACTCCATTCTGTTATAAAGCAGATTAGTTAATGTAAAGCAATGTTGTCTAGTTATTTTTAAATTTTATTAAATAAATTAGGAAGTACCCATGGCAGCTATATTTATCTTCAGCCCACTAGCCCCAATCTAGTTTGGTTTTTGGCCATAAGATGGTAAAATGCTTGTAAAGAACCTTTCTGTGACCCCTTTCTTAGTCTGAAACACATTTTAATAATCTAAAGAAAGTGTTTCCCCTATAAAAGAACAAGTGAAAGCAGAACGGCTCCCAATAAAGAACCTTTTAAGAATATATGCTGGTGTAAAAAGGTCTTTTAGCTGATATATGAGTCATTTTTGCACCGTTCACATCCAAATTGTCATTGAATCCAAAGAATGAGAACATCCATCCTCTTGATTAGCAGTAGCAGCCAACAAATGGTTCTTCCTAGCTGTTTGTGTTATACATCACGTTATAATGAATTATAATCTTCAATGTTATAGTCGTGGCCAGACTACAATGTCAATTTGAACACCTCTATTATGCTTTAATTGCGTATAGGCTTCGTAGAAATAGTTCATGGATCTTTTCTCATTTGAGTCACGCTTGTGCGAAAATTTTCCAATAATGTGCAGGAATTATGGGTAGCGAAGAGAGTGGCTCTGTCTGCTCTCAGCGTTATTGACATTATGGTTTGGTTAAGTCTAATATCCACAGTGCCGAGACTAAACTGATCCTGTATGGAAATAGTGGCGTGTGTGTGTGCAGTCTGCTCTGGAGCGAGTTTGCTGTGGGGTGAGGTTACTGTGAAAACGCCAGTGAAGACAGGAGTTAAAAGAAACCCTGGACTGTTGTAAATAGCAGCAGAATGCAAGATGGTCTGTCATGAATGGGCTCTTTTAGAGGGGGGAATGTTGACTGAGAAGCCCTCCCTGACTCTCTTTCTCAATCTCAACAAATTTTGTACAATATTCCAACATGTAAATGACCCCGTTTTGTTGTGTTGTTAATGGAAATGACCTGGTGAAATTTAAATGACGCGTGTCAGGAAGTCCAGTGGTTTATATCATCTAATGCTCTAATAAATGAAAATCCAGAGTAATCCCTCTAATAAAGCAAAATACATGGCTTATTAACTTTAATATTGATTTTACTTGGACTGCACCAATAATGGTAAAATCCAGTTGGTTTGTGTCGACTCTTGCCAAAACAAGCAGGGCATTTTTGGCACCAGCCAAACCAAATCATTACTGTGTATTAAAAAGGTCTTGGTTTTCCACTTGAATATGGTACCTTTCAGCAGAATTGACATTAAACTAAAGTGTCAGACTTCCATTAATGTGGCAATGTAAAATATGGTCAACTGCCTTTAATAAATTGTGCAAAATTAATGTTTCAGATGCATACTACACAAGTATAAAAAGGTAAACGTTTCTAAAGAAAGTTATGTCATTTGTAGTAATGGTGCAGTCGTGGACTGTTTGTTTTAGAGTGTGAGGTAAAAATCTCCTGAAGGATTAGCTGGTGATTAAGTTGGAATTTGAGTATTAGCATCTAATCATTCTCTTCACCATCTTGTTTTGATTTTTTAAGTCCATGCCTCTAGAATATCAAAACGAGGCCCCGTCCACACTGCAATGGATTTAGGTCAATCCATAGAAGTTTAATATCATTTTTGGCGTTCATCCACACAACAATGCTGTTGTCGGTGCTTTGAAACAAACTTTTTGTGTAACAAGTTAACAATTTTTTTGGCATTTTGGATATATCCTGCCTCCTTCAAGACAATAAATCTTTTACACAGTCTTTACACTAGAACTATATAGGGATACAGACCGTGTAAATATGATTTCCGGTTGGGTGAATGAAGTCTGCTTCAACCCAGAGAGATAAGCAACACAAAGTGGATCATATGTATAAGTCGGCATGATCACAAAACATATCGGCCCATCTGAATTATGCAAAACGCTGTATTTTAAAGTAGAGAAACACTATATATATATATATATATATATATATATATATATATATATATATATATATATATATATATATATATATATATATATATATATATATATATATATATATATATATTAGGGGTGTGAACCTACACTGGTCTCACGGTTTGGTTACGATTATCATGCCATCGATTCGGTTCAATTCGATATCTCGGTGCATCACGGTGCATTGACGAAGCTTTCCATACATAATTAGATTTTTTTCTTTACAACGCAAGAAAAAAAAATTGTATTAAAATCTATAAATATGTTTATATTTATATATTACTTGTAATACAATTTTGTCCTTTAATACAAGCAGTCAGATATATGAACTGTACCTTTAATTTTACCTGCTCAAAAAAAAACACTTTTTGTGAATGAAAACTTCAATACATGCTCAGAATACAGCATGAGCAATTCATAACAGTTTCATAACAAATAAACTAATGTTAATATTATCCCGCTTGCTTTTTGAGCGCTGGCAAGTTCTTACAGTCCTATGATTGGTCATTGTCTTCACCCGCTCAACAGAAAGGGCTGCGCTTGGCTTTAGAAACGAAAGCACTGTTCACCCATGAGTGACACGGGAAAAACAGCCGCGGGTCAATCTATATGCGCATAATACGCGGTTATCAGGTAATCCGTAATAGAATAAATACAATACAATAAACTCGCATTTTTTTAAGTAGTAGGACTATTATCTGGTGTCTGTCTTTACAGCGGGCACAGGATGTCAGCATGACATCAGATTGATGTTGTACCCCAACGTTGTGGGATGTTGCAATTTGTTTGGAAATGAAAATTGTGTTGATTTCAGAACCCGACGTCAGGCAGATGTCAATGTCCAATGTCAGACAGATGTTGCTTTTTGGTTTTCTTCCAACGCAACCTAAAAACAACAAAATATCAACGTCCAATGATGTTACAGCTTGACATTGTGTGGACGTTACCAATATTATGTCTATCAGATGTTGGATTTTTCAAAAACAGGATTTTGGATTTTGCTTACATTTTAAGATTATAAGGCTGAACGGCATGAAATGCCATCAGTCTACAGAGATTTCCCAGTATTTATCTGTTTCAATCGGGATATCACAATAATTAACCCCGAAAAAGCCAAAGCAAAGCAAACACTAGCAGATTACTATGGTATAAATACAGCACTACAACATACAAAAGAGAGAGATCGACTTAGAGCGTCACTTACCTGTTTTATAATAATTTGATCAGCTGTAGTTTGAAATCCAAAAAAGAAAACAAGTTTTTATCCCCTAAGGACTTATGTGGTCTAGGTCACCATCTTGTGACAGAACCGACTTTGCTCTGCTCAGTATGACAGGCTGATGGCCGCTGATGCGCTGAATCTCAGAGATTATAAATATTTAAAATAGACATTATCCTTATAAATAAACCGCATAGTTGCAATCTAAACAACTACATTATTGCCTAAAAAAGCCTCAAAAGTACACTATGTTGTTACACAAACTGTAGTGAGTTTATTGATCTGCTGTAACTCTATGTGGGCGAAGAAATATAGAAGGGTGAAGAAGCTGTACAAGGGCTGATTTTGCTGAATATCGCACGGCTATCAGCCAATCAGATTCGAGAACCAGACCGAACTGTTGTATAAATGTCAATATTTGATATCAATATGATGGTTTAAGATGTTGGCTCGATGCTGGATTTTGGTCACTTTCTAGCAACCTAAAATAAACAAAATATCAACGTCATTATTGGACGCCAAAATAATATTGTCCTTAGACACTGGTGACCTAAATCTAACCTAATATTTAACGTCTTATGACGTTGCGTGTCTGCTTTTGAGCTCAACAGTTCTGACTGGCAGAGTTGTGATATAAACGGGATCCTATTGTCTATTTAATGTCACACCCTGTCTTTCTGTATAACTTTAGATTACGTCAAACATTGAATAAAAATGCACATTTCAAAGCACCCTTAGGTCATCCAATTAAGCATAATACTAAACATATTCAGGTTTGATCTAGAGTCTGATGTATACGTCTTAGGTGAGGAGGGGGTCATTAGTAGTCAGTCAATTTATCTGGGGTCTGTTAGTTAAATGACTATTGAGTGTGCTAGCTAGCGAGTCCACGTGTGGGGTGCTGGCAAGTAGTAAACTCAGACCAACTTGATGTTAGTGGTGCAAGCAGCTGTGTGAGGCTGAATGGACCCCAAGGGAGAGTTCTCTAGAGGGAAGGGAGGAGATGTGGTGAGATGTTTAGGTAATTACACTGCAAGACAATTAATTAGTTTGAGTCTCCAGCCGTGAAACAGGACAACTCAGGCCTAATTATGTCAGGCCGGCAAACATTTGAGGCAGGGGGCAACTCCCCGAGACCATGACAACCCACCAAAACACTGTTAACAGACTTGCGGAAGTTTCGCTTGACAGTTTGTTTCTTTGGATACTAATACAGCTGTTTCTGAGTATAGAGAGTAATTACAGCTGAGTGAGAGTCACAACAACCAAAAAATGCAGGACAAGTTACTCATTTTAAGAGTGCGTCTGAAGCTGCAAATGGAATTCCTTCATTTTCTTTCAGATTATTTATCGTCTGTAATTTGTACTTTGAACAGACTTGGATCCTGTGAGTGTAGATGATGTTCTGGGGTGTTGAGAGATCTCTCGGATCTTGTGACACTGGGTCATTAGAGTTTTGCTAAGCTAGCAACAGAAATGCGTTGTTTAAACAAGCTTTTATAGGCAGCTAGAGTAATGTCAACTATTCTAGCACATGTGAAATCCCATTTTACAGTGTTGCTTAAAAGACTATCCACAAGCAGAGTCTAATGACGATGCATTCGAGGATCTGAACAATTTATTGTTTTCAAGCAGACTGGTATCTGGAGAATCTTGAGCTTGTAATCTCTCTCGCATCAGGGTGTCTCTGATGAAGTCATGAGTGTCCTGTTAGTGTCGTCCGTGAAGTGAGTAATGACCTGCAGAGCTGGATTTTTCTCTTCTGACAATATACTGGTTGCAACTTGCATTGATTTGAGAGAACTAACAACCTAGGCCTGTTGTTAAGGGGTGATCAAGGTCACTATTTCAGACCTTAGGAAACTGAAGTACCGGCTACTAACAGTGGGCATAGGGTGTTTGTTAGGATGTTCAATAGGATTTGTTTACTTTCCAAAGCCTAAAAGGATATAGGCTGCAGTAAGATCAGTAAAAAAAAATCGAACAGTGTTTTCCTGGCTTATAAACATTTTCTTTACAGATTTTGTCTGCAGTCCATTTTGCAGAAACAGACAAATCAGATCCAGCAATGTTCAGCATTGGTCAGAGAGTTTTTGTGAGTTGATGCAACTATATTTAGTTGCTAGTAAATGTGTGGTTACAGTTCACTAGTCAAGACTAAGTCAAGCAAATGCAACCCTTTATCCCATATATATATATATATATATATATATATATATATATATATATATATATATATATATATATATATATATATATATATATATATATATATATATATATATATATATATATATATATATATATATATATATATATTTTTTTTTTTTTAGACCAGGGGTGTCCAAACTCGGTCCTGGAGGGCTGGTGTCCTGCATAGTTTAGCTCCAACTTCCTTCAACACGCCTCCCTGGAAGTTTATATACCTAGAAAGAGCTTGATTAGCTGCTTCAGGTGTGTTTAATTGGAGTTGGAACTAAAATATGCAGGACCAAGTTTGGACACCCCTGTTTTAGACTAACAACTGGTCTTGGTAAAGGCCAACAGTTCCAGCATGCTCTAGATCCAGCTTGCTCTAGTGCAGGGGTTTTCAGATCGATCCTGGTGGTTTAGACTGTTTAACATGGTATTACAATGGGTTTGGGTGATTGGATTACAAGTAGACAACAGAAAACAGTCATTTACACCTGATATTTTAAAGCATCTCTTATGTCTAGTTTACATCAATACACTGATTTCTGTGGAGGGGTATTTTCCTGATCTTTCAGTTTAATCGTGCAAAATACAATCTCACGATTTGCAAATGAACATGAATAAAATACAACAGAAAATGATACTGAGAGCAACAACTCTGATAACCAGATGACCGAGCAGCACTGCTATATGGGCTTGCGTTTTTTTTTTTCCAGAATTGGAAAAGAACATTTGATTTTTTTTTACCTTCAGACATAACTTACGAGGTCAGATGGTAAAGTGAAATCCCATCTGGTTAGTACTCTTCAACAACACGTGCCATAATGTTTAAGAATAAGATCAGAAGACAGTGAAGAGGTCAGTTGTTCGAATGTATTAAACCATGTGCATTTGCAAAAACAAACCAGTCAAATCTGATTTCAATTACCTCTAAAACTGCTCAAGCCTTTGAGACCCTGTTTATACCCGTTTAGCATTGTCACCTTATGATCTGAACAATCAAATCAAATCATAATACCAACTGTAAGAAGGGCCTTTGGTACACCTGATTAAGCTCATTAGCAGTCTGCTAAACCTGTGGTGCATACAACATTCTGTGTCTAGTAGGGGCTACATTGGAATTTAAACTTGATTCATGACTTTCAGTAAAGTGCTCACTGTGTAGAATAAATATAAATGGAATTAGAACATACTACATCTGGCCTGTTGTCATGTGACTACCAGCATAAATTGGGCTGCTTTACTTCATAAATTCCCTCTTATGGCCATATCACCCTGTAACTAAGAGAGGTTACTCACTGAAGGTAAGCAGGGCTGAGCCTGGTCAGTACCTGGATGGGAGACCACATGGAAAAACTGGGTTGCTGTTAGAAGTGGTGTTAGTGAGGCCAGCAGGGGGTGCTCAACCTGTGGTCTGTGTGAGTCCTAATGCCCCAATATGATGAAGGGGACGCTATACTGTACTGGGATACTGAGAGTTAAGACCAGAGAGAGTGAGACATTAAACCGAGGTCCTGACTCTCTGTGGTCATTAAAAATCCCATGGCACTTCTTATAAAGAGTAGGGGTGTAACCTTGGGGTTCTGGCCAAATTCCACCAATAGCTGGTGTGAGCGCACTGGCGCCGTTGTCCTGTGGTTGCCGTCACATCATCCAAGTGGATGCTGCACACTGGTGATAAGTGCGGTGAGACCCCCTTCATGATTGTGAAACTCTTTGGGTGTATGGCCATACACAATAAATGCGCTATATAGATACGCAATACAATACGGTGAAGTGTCCACTGGATGCACACTTAAGAATCTCACTGGAAATAGTAGGTTACATCTCAACTACTGTTTTTGTGCATACTATGACTTTGGATGTACTACTTGACTCAAGTAATCTTTTTCACATACTATACAGTAGGGAAGTGTGCGTTTTTGGATGTACCATTAAGGTGCATTTGTGTTTTGTAAGGAGAAGAGCCCTGATCTGTTCCGGGACCTTGCAATTTACAAATTAAGCACTGCAGCTACCTGAAATGTGCGTTCTGCGCCTATGTGAGAGGGTGTACCATTCTATGACAGCAGGTGGTAGTAGTCTGTATTTTCATTCCAAAAATGGAAACCAGACTTAGTGCTGCACACAAACAAACCATAAATAAAGCTGCATTTGCTTACCTTTTTCAGAGTACTTCTCATTCACCACAGAGGGATTCACTCAAGCAAATATATTGATTGTGTGGAACATACCAAACAAACTAGCCCCACAGATACTCACTGACAGCCGTATGTTGGCTTGGTCTTTACAAAAAATATGATCTTAAATTTAAAGGGCAATCTATGATGAAAATCATCTTTTGTAAGCTGTTTGGACAGAACTGTGTGTAGGTATAGTGTGTCCACAGTCATATTGGGGTGATATTAAGACAATGAGTCTCTTTTTTAAAATTCCCTGATGTTAAAATAGGATCCAAATCCCTCCCATTTTGAGGCCCACCACAACGTGACGTAGGAGTGCGGTTTCCCCACCCACCAAATTCCTGCATATTAACATGTCTCCGTAGTAACGCGTATAATCATATTAACAAGACAGGACGTGCGCAAAGCAACTGGGATTAAAAGATCTGTTCAGCTCTCTGTGATCATCAATCATCATCAAATGTGATCAAGAATGAGTTTTGTGGGCGTTATTTTGTACAATAACATAACAGATATCCATACAGCAGTGGAAATTAACGCGTATCCTGTCACATTTGCCATGCAAAAACAGTGCAAAGTTAAACGCGTGCGTGTGAACTTTGTAATGACATTGTGTATTACTCGTCATGACATAAAGGCTTGAATTAACTCCACAACAAATACATCCAATAATCAATGGAAAAGTTCTTACTGTAGTATTTCTCACAAAAGTTAAGTCAGATCTGCTTCCTTCATGTCTGTTACTGTGCTGTTTATCTGACGCAGCCAAGGCGGAGATTGAGGCACACTCAGAGAGGCACGTGGGAACAGTGGGCGGGGAAAACCAGCATTAAAGGCACAGGCCACAAAAGCAGCTATAAGATGCTCAAAAAAGTACAAACTTCTGAAAGGTATAATAAATAATCCATTCCTGCCAACATTTGGTTCATAAATTCTGGGAGCCCGGGTTAGGGGGGGATATGGTGGGTTGCACGCAAACTGAAGGGGGGGGGGGGGGGGGGGGGGGGTTGTGCACGTTGGAAATGAAGAGGGGGGGGGGGTTTGATGGGGGCGCGCAAACTATAGAGCGGGGAGGTTGCGCGTGTACTGAAGAGGTTTCACGCCGGACTGTACCAAAATGCTGAGGAGGGGGGGTGAAATTCCGGGAATTTTCCGGGAAACAGAACCATACAGGAGGTGGGTCTGAAATACAGGAGACTCCCGGAAAAAATGGGAGTGTTGGCAGGTATGAAATAATCTGATGGGCGTTTTGAGCTGAAAGTTTACAGAC
Source organism: Danio kyathit (assembly GCA_903798195.1). NCBI lineage: Eukaryota > Metazoa > Chordata > Actinopteri > Cypriniformes > Danionidae > Danio > Danio kyathit. Next base: position 36,716,569 of record LR812543.1, read on the forward strand.
ACATTCTGGAGACACAAAAGACGTATCTTAAATCTTGAAATAGAGAAAAAATCAGTGCCCTTTAAGAGTAAACCAACTAAAACCTGTTCATTTCCACAGATTTAGTTTTTTTTTTTCACTTTTAGCATGTCTAATCGCACCCTCTAAGTACCTTTTTGGGAGTCCACATCCCCTGAGGGTTCAGTAATGGGACTACAGGATAAAATAGGCCATGATTTGTTTACTTGGCTAGTGGCCTTCCTGACTGTGAAACCCGTTAAAAATGACAGCTTAGTTATGACTTTCCTCAGGGCATAGCTCATCCAAACAGACTATCGTAACGCTGTAGTCTAACCTCTAAATACCTCCAGCACCATCCATAAATCGGTTTCATCTGTTTATATACATTATAGCAGACACACCTTCCAGAATAACACACAGGAAATCAGTCACATGATGAACGCACTTACCCTCCTTTGAAGAACTTGCCCAGATGTCGATGATAATGCTGGAAATAGTGACTTCAAATGTATCGATGGTTTAGTTTTTTGTCACATGAGAGCCTTGCTGGACTTCTTTGTTTTCATCTTTTACACGCTTGCTCACGTGTACACTGTGATCTGGCATAGACTGCACAACACACATGGTCAAATCATCATTCTCTTAAAAGTCAGTAGCGTTAGAGGGAAAATTGTGACAATTCCCTTCGATCACAGTTTATAACAGCATAAATCAACCTTGGTGTTACTGTCTGCATCTGTCTGTTTTAGAAATCTTGCACTCTTACATCAGTTAGCATCAGTGGTGTCAAGTAACAAATTACAAATACTACTGTAATTGAGTAGTTTTTCTCAGGAATTGTAATTGAGTAGTTTTAAAAATGTGTACTTTTACTTTCCCTTGAGAACATTTTAGTGCAGTATCTGTACTTTTACTCCACTACTTTTCTTCAACCTGCAGTCACTACATTATTTTTTCTTGTCTATGTGGATTAGAAAATTCAGTCCTGTGACTCCTGTCCAATCGAATCACAAATAGAAGTAAAGAAGTAAATTGCATCATAATGAACTACCTCAAGACATGGGTGATTCATAATTGCAGCAAACTGTTTGGAGGCATTAAAAGTGTCCAAGAAGATGTCCAAAATCTTTACACACATTGACCCAGAGACTGTTTAGATGCATGTCACTGATGAGAAGATGACGGATAAAGACTGATTTACTGTATGAAGAGTGAAATGTCCTTAAACACTCAGCAGGCAAAAGACGTCAACATGACGCCAGATTGAAGTTGTACCCCAACATCCTGGGGTTGTTGGATATTGTTTGGAAATGAAAATCGGGTTGACGTCAGAACTCAAAGCTGCCCGAGGTCAATGTCCAGCGTTCACCCTAAAATCAACCAAATATCAACGTCTAATGATGTTAAAGCTTGACGTTGTGTGGACTCTACCACTATGACGTCTATCAGACGTTGAATTTTGGTTGCCATACCTGGTGAATAAATGTAAGCATTTGACGTCAATATGACGTTGGTTTAAGATGTTGCCTCGACGTTTGATTTTGGTCATTTTCTAACAACTTAAAATTACCAAATATCAACGTCATTTGACGTCGTTATTGGACATCAAAATAACATCCTTAGACGCTGGCTAGACATTGAGTTTTGGTCACCTGACATCACAACCTAAATCGAGCCTAATATTAACATTTTATGACATTGTGGGCCTGCTGGGCAATAACTAAATGCACTACAGAATGTTACGTTTACACACATCCACAAATTACATGTAAATGCATCAGCTTTTTACAGCGTAATACTCACTACTCACTACTCTTGAGCATTTTTTTGAAAGGTCTACCTTTTACTCATATTTTAAGTAATTAAAACATATACTTTCACTCTACTTGCGCTACACTTTCAGGCAAGTAATAGTACTTTTACTTAAGTATGATTTTTCAGTGCTCTTTCCACCACTGGTTAGCATATTATTAAGCACAAAATGTAGATTCAAGATTAATCTGAGGACCAGATTTTACATTGAAGATACAAACGTCCCAGCTGAGATCAGAAAATCAGATATTGTCAGGTATACCTTGACTGTCAAGTTATTTTGCTGTTCCTAATCACTAATCATCAGGTATATATAAGTTTTTCAGTGAAGCAGTTTTAATTCATTTATGTTCAAAAGTGCTTTAAAAACTTTTTTTTTTTTTTGGTCAAGACAAAGAAGCAGGTGCAGTTTTGTAATATTTAATCGTAAACGTTTTGTTTTCATTTATTTTGTATTTCAGTGCCACTTTGTAACTTGAGGTGAAATCTGAAAGATTTTCCTATTATAAATGCATAAGCTGCTCAAGCTGTCCTCTTGTGGTAAAGAGAGGATTTACACACAATATCCCTACTGTGCTAATAGAAGTAGTCATTAGATGTGTTTCTTCTTCAAGCCTTACTTTTATATTATAAACATGAGCTAACTTTGAATTCCTTTCATTCTATCTGTATTTATTGTTCATTAACTTATATTAAATAAGTTGGAATAAACAATTAATGCGTTATTTTGACAATTGTCTACAGCCATTCCCTGGTTTGTTCTTCTCATTAAAATTTCACAGTACATGTTTTACCACCACAACTATAAACAGAACACTGATAAATCTTTCAGATAATAAAACGCAACATAAATCATAATTATATCTTTGCCTTCATATTGGCTGTGCGTTCACGTCTCGCTTTTGTTAGTAAAAGTTATACGATTTGATTTAATTTACGTTTCCAGGGCAGCGAATCAAACAAACAGCTGCATTTAGGATGAATAGAGCATTTTGCAGGCACAGCCGCAGCACATTTGCTTTCGTTTGAACCCCAGCTTCATTTACATACCGGTAACTTAATTAGGATAATCCCAGTGGTTTAGTGTTTACTTAAAAATAACCATGTAATATATGAAAACAGAAATAAGTGGAAAAGGAGCATCTGGAGATTTTTAGAAAACACTATTGGGTTCGCCATGAATGCAGTCATTGATTGTGTCTTTTCAAAAGCAAATATAATTTCTCCCACAAAACATCCAATATGAATAAATAAGGTTTTGAATTTGCTAAAAATAAAGTCTGAACTGTCATGCTGTGCCTCAGAGTGGAGGAGTGTGAGCACACTGGCCTGCTTTGGCTCGCTCTACCATTAGGGCGTGTATATGTATGTGTGTGTGTGTGTGTGTTGTGGCATCGGAGCCGGGATTGTAGGCAGACTTCATGCCCAACCCCACTTATAATTACAGACAGCATGCAGCTCTCCTAAAAAGAGTGATTTCTTGACTGCCATGGATAACATTCACTTTGGCAAGAACGGAAAGCGAGAGACAGATGACAAGAAGGAGAGGGGAAACTCAAAGTTGACTCATAAGTAATGCAAAATATCCTCTTTTTTTCCCTGAGCTGGGACTTTGGCACGTGCACAAATGTGTATGCGCTGCTAGCCGTGCCTTCCCATAAACCGACAGTCCGTTTGATGTGCCGTTTCCTACAGCAAGCCTTAATTAAAACGAGTTCAACAACACTGATCAAAAAGTGCGTCCAGTCTCTTCATTGTGCTCCCTTCGACTAGATCTGTCACGGGCTCCTCTCTCTCTCTCTCTCTCTCTCTCTCACTGTACTGGCAGTCGGTTGTGGTTGAAGGTTTGCTTTGGCAGATCGCTGGCCTTCTCTTGGCAGGGGCAAACTTTTGCATCCTGCTACTGGCTGGGAGGGAGAGGGAAGCGGCGGGGAGGGACGAGAGGAGAGGTGGAGGCGTGGTCTCCAGCTGGTAATGAAGACTTCTCTTTTCATCCTCAGAACGTAGAATTGGAGTGCCGGGACTGGGGGCTGCGCTGCTCCATTGCACTTTCTCTCTCTCTTTCTGCTTCTCTCTATCTCTCTCTCTCTCTCTCCTCTGGGTCTAAACGTGCAGCACAGGAACTGCAGCGGCAGATATGAACCTCTCACTGGCCCAGACTTCACAAGCATGTAGGTAAGAACCACTGCTGTCATTGTAATGTCAATGTGAATGCTGTTGTTGAAAGTCTGTCTGGCTGTCTGTCTGGCTGTCTGTCAGCATGGGGGGGTCTGTGTCACGCACAATACACTTATTGACTCAAAATATGCACTTTTAGACAGCTTCTTAAACTATTGTTTTCCTGACAGGACTGTTAGTTTGTTTGGTTTGTCAATGCCTATAAAAACAGAAGCAATGCTTTGACTTTGTTTATGATCATAAGCTTGACAGCTTAGATGAGAAGCTTGCATGTCAGTGGTGAGGTTTACTGTGTATAATCCAGTCTAGTAGAAAGAAGTATGTCTTTTTATCTAACTCGCAGTGTTTATTTTGCAGATGTATATGTGATGAGGATGTTGTAAAATAGGATTTTGCTATATAGGGTGTGTTATGTGGAGTACACATATATCATAGTGACTGTCTGTGTGTACACACACGTGTGCACATGTAAACACTTGTGAGTACCGATACACTGTCAGCTGTCAGGTGTGCGTGAATGAATTTGCATTAGCGTGTTTATATGATTGTGTTTATTTGCTGTGCCGATGGCCAGAATCTTGCTGAAGGCTTTTCAAACTCATCTGTGTAAATAGAGACTCGGGGATGGAAGGGAGGGGACGGTCCGTCATCTGTCTCTCAGCCGCCTCTCTCCTTTGATCTGATTCCTCTGGATGTGTCCCCTCTCCCTGCGGCCTGCTCCAGATCCGGACCACTTTCATCCGCATTCTGAGGAAAATCTCCATCCGTGCACTCGTTCACCCTCTCAACTCACCTCTGTTTCTTTTCGTCCATCCTTTTTTTTACCTAAGAAAGGCCGGTTTGACCTCTCTCTCTCATCATCCACCCGTCCATCGCTTCACTCATCCGTCCATTCGTATGTCTAATCTTCTGGCCAAATCATCCTTTTAAACCCCCCGCTCCCCTCTTGGGGTAATGGCTCTTTTCGAAACCTCCCCCGGAAAAAATCTTAAGTGAGTTTCCATTAGTTTTTTTGTGCGGGGCCATGAGAATTATGGTTTCCCAAACTTTCTTCTGAATAGTGTACGGGAGCCTCGGTTAATTGAAAAAACACGTGGAGAGTGAAGGAGACGGGCCTACTGTCACAAATGAACTTTCCAGAGCTGGCAGTGGAGGTGGAGAGAGAGAGAGACAGAGGGGGAGAGGTTCATGGTTATGTTTGGATGGTAGAGTTTGAGGGACACAGAGACGTAACAGACAGACTCCGGCACAGAGTGACACAAGGAATAAAAGGGACATACGGACCAGCATGAAACCATTAACCATGGCTGGTTCTTTTTCCGGTTTCCTGTCTAAGTGTCCTACTGACAGTGGCTGAAAGCACCTAAAGATCTTGCCCTGGACTTTTCAGCAGAGGAAGTGGTATTTGGTTACTAAGTCCCACTAGATACTAGTAAAAACTGCAGTAAAACCTGGAGTCAATCCACCCATCCACACCATCCGACACTTCCCAAAGGTCAGGCCACTGTAATGCAGAATATCCCACAGTCAGTCCAGCTTGTCCAGACACGGTCCACTGTCTTGCATAGGCTTATATAGGATTTGCGGTATCTTAACTGCAAAATGCCAAGCAGTCTCTTGGGCTACTTCCAACAGAGGTTCTTTGTCTTCCATTCCCATTTTACCACCTCGAGCTCTGTTTTGTTAAAATCTATATAGAGTACCGTCCCAAACAAAACAACAGGGGGGTCATGAGGAACTGTGTCCAACAGTGTGTACTGTTCACTGCCTGTAATCGTGCTCCATATGATTGTTTGTTTCACACATTCCTTGTTAACACAGTTACTGGGGGTCTACGGTTGGGGAGGCGTAACAATCCATTGTGACCTTTTGACCACTGCCTGACGGTGTGTAACTCTAACCCTCTCCAGTGGGGATTCCTGAAGCCATCACATGTGCGCACGTGCAAACACATACAAACACACTCGCGCACGTACAGACTCTCAGCCATAATGGAATCAGCAGCAGGGCTCTTAACTTTAACTGCTCAGGAGATCAGCAGTTACCAAAGCATCATTCCCTTAAAACAAATAAAAATAGCATGCTCCCTATTAGAATTTGGAAAACATTAGGTTCTAATAGTATTTTATCGTCTATTAACTCAAGTGGTGAGCCTTGTAAAACCGGTCTTGATTCGATGTGATTAGCAAACCTTCCAAAGAAACAATTTGCTAATTTGTTATGTGTTGTGAAGGCAAGCATTATTATCAATCCAATAGTGCATACGTACAGTTAAACAACATACAATTTGTAACAGTTCTCATCCCGCAACTTTTCTTCTGCAGATCTGTATGGTACCTGAACTTGGCTTGTTGATGAGTGTTGTGCTGTTTCTTGGTTCCACTGAAGTAACACGCAGAGTAAGACTTACGTCAGAAGTATTGTCTGATAAAGCTAATGAAGTGGAAACAGTATTATAGAGTATAGTTGATTGATTCCTAATACTTGCCTGAATGATGGGGCTTTGCCCAAGGTAGTTGTTGTGACAGCATTTATTTGTCTACATTTTAGAAAAGAATTATGTCAAATCTGCTTTCTAAATGTGGCTCGACATTAGCATTCACTTGATGAAACAAGAGTTCAGGGATTTGATTGAGTGTGCATGTGTGTGTGGAAGTGTGAAAGTTGAGGTACTACTTAGTTTCGCTCAATTATGTTAAAGATTTCAGGTACATTTGCAGATCATTTATATTTAGTACAACACTTACAAGAAATTATACGCACACGTAGAAGCACTCAAATCTGTGCATTTCTCTCACACACAAACACAGAAATGTCCCTGCATTCATATGTTCCATATGTCGGTACATTTAAACTTGAGCAGAAATATAAACACAGAACTGGATTTCAGAAAGTGCCAGCTTGAAGAATGTCAGCTTAATAACAAATTAGTAATGTTTGCTAAGGCATCATTACTGCTATTGAGGTACAGACATGAGTCAAAAAAGGGGGTTTTCATGCATCAAAACAAAAGTTCTTCATACATGAGTGTGCTGTTCTGTTTATTTATTATCTTTCTGAGAAAAGTAATTATTATTACTATTATAGCAACTCTCACATGGTCACCCACTAAAGCTAAGCAGGGCTGCGCCTAGTCAGTACCTAGATGGGACACCACATGGGAAAGCTAGGTTGCTGATGGAAGTGGTGTTAGTGATGCTCAACCTGCGGTCTATGTGGGTCCTAATGCCCCAATATGGTGAAGGGAACACTATACTATAAGTATATTGATGGAGACTCTATACTGCCCAGGATGTCCCCTGGCATCCTGGCCAAATTTGCCCACTGGCCTCTGTCCATCATGGCCTCCTAACCATCCCCATATCATAAATGGCTTCTTCACTCTGTCTCCTCTCTACCAATCAGCTGGTGTGCGGTCTGGTGCAAAATGGCATCCAGGTGGATGCTGAACACTGATGGTGGATGAGGAAATTCCCCCCAATATGTAAAGCGCTTTAAGTGTCCAGAAAAGCGTTATATAAATGTAAGGAATTATTATTATACACTTTTACAGTGGTTTAAAGAAGAATGAAATATAACTCTGTGTAACAGTGATTTAAATACAAAATAGTCTTGCCAGGTATGATGACACATGAAAATTTAGAAACCAAGCATATAAACTTGACGTAACTTTATACTTTAAAGTCACTTTGTTTTTGTTTTATTATCTAAAATATAACAATTGAGTATGGTCAGGTATTTGTTTACATATTTTGAAAGTACAGGCTAGAATTAGAAGTATATTCCATTTTACACATTACATTCAGTGACCATTTCTCCATAATTGTGACATTTTGTTTTTGGAAGTTATTTGCAAACGTTCCATGCATAAATCACTTTTGCAAATGTAATCTGATGCCAAAAAGGGATGATCTTTGACCAATGAAAGATAAAAGTACCCATATTTACACTTGAAGATGGACTCTTTTGACTTGGGCCATGATGATGGTATTTAGATTAAATCTGTATAAATAAAGTGCGGGCATTGTAGATAGCAGATAGAGTTTAGGTCACTAGTAATATTGTTTGCTGTTTGTTAAAGAAGACCTAAAGGAGGTTGAAAAGATGCAGTTTCTCTTCCTCGAGCACATGGCTAGAGGTTTAAACGTTCAAAAAGGCCTGTTTGAGGGAATCTCCCGTAAATTAGAGCGTCGCATATCCCCAGACACTCTGGCACTTGTCCAAAACAGCTGGCTGCTTCCCCTTTATTCATTTCCACTCTCTTCCGCCACATTCCTCCTCTACTTTCTCTCCCTCCCCCGTTTTTCTTTTCCATACTTTCTTCTCTCTCTCTCTCAATCACCCTTCTCCATCTCCAGATGTGGCATTGTTTAGACACATTTGTTTTGCTCAGGCAGACAGCTGACCTGCCCAACGCTGATGTCATGCTCTATTTAAAGGAGAAAACCACCAAGAGCTCTTTAGGAGACTCACAGTCATGTCTTTCCTGAGGGGGGAAAATCTTTTTGAAGACCAGCAGACCTGTGGAAATGGTTGATGGGCAGATATGATTGGCTGGAATGGTTATGTGGTGTAGATATGAGTATGACGTGAAGATTAAAGGTTCAAACAGCACAAAGCTAGCTCTTATCATTCATTGTATTCTAGAGACAGCCAATGTTCTGTTATTCCAGAGGGATTATTACTATAATAGCTGTGCTATACATCACTTTGAGTAAATAACTGATCAGTAATGCACTGTGTATATTCATTTTGCTGGCCCACCATCCTCAACTTCTGTACTGTACCGTACCCAAGACTGCAGAGGAATGTGGAATAGTTTGAATGGATGTGTGTGTTTGTGTTCGTGTGTATTTGTACAGACTATGCAAACACTTAATTCAGTATTCAGTGAGTTGTTTGCATTCCTTAATATTTCTTGGGGAACACTAATTTGTTAGATTGCATAAGTGTGTATTTGTGTTTAGTCTTAAAAAACTCCTTAGGCATACTTTGTGCTACTTTACAGCTCTCACTGTCTTTCATGCCCTGATGCTGCATTCACACCAGACGCGGAAGAGGAGTCAAGCACGAGGGATTTACATTTTATGTCAATGCAAAGACGCGAATAGACATCCTGCGGTGTGATATGCGCGAATGAGGCGGCGCAAATAACGTGCGAATAAAGCATCGCGAGTTGAGCGTTTTGCGTGATTGATGCGAATCGCTCGAGTTGAAAAATCTGAAATTCAGCGGACATTCGCCACATTAACCAATCAAAAGCTTTTTCTTGTATGGGAGTGATTATGACGTGTCGCCTGTTGTTGGTGTCCTGGGGGAAAATCCTCCTGCGGAGACCGGACAACAGCACATCAAACTGGGCTCGGCTCAGTCGGAGGCACCGCTGAAAGCTTCCATCATCCAGGTACAGTTTCTGGAGGAGTTGATGAACTCACAGAGCAGTGTGCACCTCAGAATGGACTCAGACATGGCGCCAAACGAATCAACGCTGTTTTTCAGTCCTCCTAAAGCACATAAACACAGCTATTCTCTCAATAAAATCCATGTTAGCCATTTAGCAACGAAGCTAGAGTCACCTGTCAGACAGAAGCCCCACGCTTTGACACTTTTGAGAAGTGTCTTTGACGCGCGAATGAAGCAAGTAAACTCAAAATGTTCACGAGTCTATTTACGCGTGAATAGTGCGATTTATCTGCGCGTACCTCGTCTGGTGTGAACACAGCATAACAAAGGAAAATTAACATTCAACAGTGTCTTTGATGATAGCTTAGATTTTCAGCCCAAAAATATATCTTTCATGAATAAGGCGTCCCATAATTTTACCCCTTTTTCAAGATTTAAGATAATTATTTTGTGTCTCCAGAATGTGTCTGTAAAGTTTCAGCTCAAAACCCCCATCAGATCATTTATTATACCTTTCAGAACATTGGGATTTTCTGCTCTGAACACAATGTAGCTGTTTTTTGTTGCCTGTGCCTTTAATGCTAGTTCTCCCCGCCCACTGTTTCACGAGCCTGTCAGAGTGCGCCTCAATCTCTGCCTCGGCTGCGTCAGATAAACAGCACAGTGACAGACATGAAGGAAGCAGAACTCGCGTAGCATTTGTGAGAAATACTACATTAAGAACTTTCCCAATGATTATTTGATGTATTTGTAGTCACACACAATGTAATTTACAAATTTCAGGCACGCACACACACAGTGGACACACACAGCGAGCAAATGGGAGGGATTTGGATCCTTTTTTACATTAGGAAATTAAAAAAAGACTTATTGTCTTTATATCACCCCGTTTTGACTGTGGACACAGTATGGCCCAATCCCAATTCTATTTTTGTACCCCTACCCCTACCAAGGGTTAAGGGGAAGGGCTTCAAAACTTACCCCTCAGAATTGGGACAGCACTTCAACACCTGCACACGTCATCATCTGTCATCGTGATCTCTTGCTTCATAGACCAGAGATCAGACAATCGCGACTGCTGTAGTTATTCCAGTTGTGTAATTTTTTGGTATTTATCTTCACTGAAGGCATTTATTATGTTATCATAACAATCTAATGTGGCAATAAGATTGTAACTGTACTGTGTATTTACACAGTGGCCATATTCATCTATGTAAACACACGAAAACAACATTAATATTATTCCAGACACTGTAAAAAGCTAATTTTCAGCCACTAGACTGCTCTGACAGGGTATTGGAGTGTCATCAAGTGACAGAATGTTGTGGGACTGTTGTACAGGGGTTAAAAAAAGCATGACGGTAAAACACGAACGCGGTTATGAATATATTAAAACATGTGTTTGTTTGTCGTAAAAATTCGTAATAATGACAAAAAATACAAATTTGTGAATCTCCTTACTTCTGGATTCAGCGTTGTGGCAGGTGTATTCTGGGAAATTTTCTTACCCCTCTGTTTCGAGTGTGGTCCTGAAAAATCTTTGTTCGAAGGGGTGTATACCCCTTGCCCTTAGCCTTACGCCTTCAAGTTAAAGAGAATTGGGACACCCCTACCCCTTGACGTGAACGCGCAAAACGAGGGGTAGGGGTCAGGGGTAGGGCTAAGGGGTAGAATTGGAATTGGGCCTATACCTACACAGTTCTGTCCAAACAGCTTACAAATAATTTTGTAATTTGTGATCATAGGTGCCCTTTAAGGTGAGGTTCACTAAACTCTGGCTGCATACTGGAAAATATAAATACTTAATGAATATTGTTTGCTGATTTTCAGTTTTTTTCTTTTTTAATCTAAGGTCACATGACTGTAAATGGCTTTGCTAAGATTGGTGGAAGGACCATCTAATAATAATTAAAATGATAAATAAATAATAAATAAAATAATGAAAATCCTTTTTTGTCTCATTTTAAAGTGTATGTTTTCAGCCAATAGTAATGTGCTGTGTATTTTGTACATATTAGCAAAATACTTTTCTTTTTTCATAATGAAAATTTAACAACATTTTGCTGAGTGTTTTTGTCCTGGTGCTTGGCTAGTTTTGGGTCTGTCATGATAAATAAAGATGATGTTGAAACCAACAGTAAGTGGCAGCAAGCCCATATCTTATCAAATTGTTCATACTGTTATTTAATTTATAAGCAGATGACTGTCTCTATGAATTCATCAATGATTGATTGTCTAACTCAAAAGCAGATCAATCCCAGTAATGTTTTTGCTTGTCTAATAGACCTGTGTTTCTCAACCACGTTCCTGGAGTACCACCAGCTCTGCACATTTTCCATGTCGCCTTAAGCAAACACACCTAATTCAGATCATCAGCTCATTAGAAGAGACTGAAAGACCTGTAATGGGTGTAACAGACAAAGGAGACATCCAAAACTTGCAGTGTTGGTGGTCCTCCAGGATTGTGGTTGAGAAACACTGTGATAAACTTATTACTCAACAATACAATATTGGCCAATATTGACATGGCCATTTATTTCATAAATAGAATAATAGACAAATTTTTCCCTTAATGTGATTGACAGTCGATATTGTTAACTTACATTAAAACAACAATTATTTTATCTATTATTAGAATGTTTTAAATAAGCTTAAGCGTTGACTTTTCTTCTGTTTAGATGGTGATATAGAAGCAAGCTGCTTTTGCAGACATTACAGATAAGAAGGTGACTACAGAATTTGGAACGGAGATCATGTCCCCCATTGTAGTGTTCAGTGACCTGCATTTGGCTTCTTAGCCTATCTTTGCTACCAGGGCGGTTCTTCGATGTCTGGGGAATCCACTATGGCACTGTTTTAACCTGTCAATGCTGCTTTGAGCCCGACTGCTAGAGTCAGGCACCAATGTCACATTCCCCATGGGTGCGTCCAGACGCTGCAGTGTTTGTGCCTCAAACACGCATGTTTGCTGGGTCAGAGTAAGCACTACTGGCTCATGGGAAATTGCACAATTATTTGTTCTATGAACAGATCATGTTATCTGTGACCAACTTTGGATTGTATTTGGTCTCACTTTTTGTTATAGCTAGCCTCCTCTCTATGACCCAAATACCACAGCATCCAAAAATCTGGTTTTAGAGTATAATAGTGCAATGTCATCAGTTTTTTTTTTTTTTCATTTGCATATCTTTCTCAAAGTGTGCTCAAGCACTGTAATACATTTGTGTATATTGTTTGTCAAAAGCAAATGGAGTGTGTCTAGTTCAGATAAACATGGTGGGTTTATCTGATGTGCACTGTGTATGTGGTCTTCTTGATCTTGCCGGTGCTGATAAGTATTGGACAGCTGGTTGTGACAGGGACACTGCACGTTTTTTTGAATCACAACCATCAACTGAGCATTAGAGCCCCCCATGCATAAACACAAACTGGCATCAGTAGGGCTAAAGATAACGTGGCTCTTGGTTGTTGGTGAAAAGGGTCAGCCGTATCTTGCTGAGCACTTCCGGCTGGTTGTCTTTGTTTATGGTGCTGTGTAAACACTGGCGCACACCAAAATGAGACAAATGTTCACCACATAGCCATTTTGGCAAATCCTGTACACACCCTAGAGCAGATCTCATTCATAAACATTCACACAGTCCGCGAGGAAGCAGGGTATGTGTGCGTGTGTGTGTTTGTGGACAAAAACTTTGAAAACGTCCCTTGGTGCATAGCAATACCACTTTGATTCTGTTCCCACAAGGAATCAAAGGCCGGTGAAAGAGATTGTGTCAACAAATATCAGTAGTTGTATTTTAGAGTCATTTGGATGGTTGCCAAGGCATTGCTATGCCTTTCTAAGGTGTTCTGAGTGGTTTGACCAACACAGATCAAGACAAGCCCAGTCCTAAAATTTGATTATTTATTTGAGACATTTAGTATCAAGAAAATGGGATTACCTGTATATTCAGATTTCCCACCTTGCCTATTTCAGATTTACTAGAGTAGATATTTCAGAAATAAACAAACCGTGATGGTCACTTTATCTATCAGGAGATGTCTAGTAAGTAGGTGTTTCTTGGCCAGAGTAAATTACTACGTGGGCCCCATGCAAGAGCCTGAATTTGCAAGAAGTACTCACATTACATTCATCTATCAGAGGACTCTAAGATTTATGCCAGAGGTACCTTCTGCCAATCACACACAATTGGGTTATTTATTGATGTAAGATTCTTGGTTGCAGTGAATCATGCATCTGTAACATAGGTGGTAGATTTGGAGTGTCAGTGTAGCATGCTTCCTACACCTGTGCCAGTGATTTTGTGGGAAAGAATCAATCCGGGACTTCCCTCTCCGTCTTTACACCTACATCTCAATGCCATTTCATCTGTCCATCATTGTATGCTTTTACCTCTCTGTACTTTCTTTGTATGCGTGTCCTGCCTGTTGTTAAACCAGCATATGCTGGTTAGGTATGTCTTGATGCATGGCAACTAGTTGAACTGTTTCCTAGCTGGTTTAAGCTGGTCATGTGCAGGTCCTCAGCAGGAACTGGTTGTTTGGCACCATCTTGGAACCAGCACATGACCAGCTAAAAACCACCATAGCCAGCTCAAACAAGCAGTCATGCTTTATATCATACCAAACCAGCATGCTGTTTTTTTTTCAACAGGGATACCTTAGTGTCTAATGCTGCGTTCACACCAGACGCGGAAGAAGCTTCAAGCGCGAATGATTTACATGTTAAGTCAATGCAAACGCGCGAATAGGCATCCTGCGGCGCGATACGCGCGAATGGCGCGGCGCGAATGACGCGAATTGCGCGAATGACGCAGCGCGAATGAAGCGAATTGCGCGAATGGCGCGGCGCGAATGGCGCGATACGCGCGAATTGAGCGTTTGACGCGCTTAACGCGCAAATCGCTCGAGTTCAAATATCTGAACTTCTGCGGACATTCGCGCCACGTTAACCAATCAGGAGCTTGCTCTTGTGGGAGCATGATTGTGACGTAGCCCCTGTTGTTGGTGTCCGGGGGAAATTCTCCAGGCGAGACCGACAACAGTTCATCAAACTGGGCTTGGCTCAGTCAGAAGCACCGCTGGAAGCCCCAGTCATCCAGGTTAAGTTTCTGGAGGAGTTTATGAGCTCACAGCGCTGGGTGCACCTCTGAAAGTATCTAGTGGACTCAGACACTGCTCCAAACGTATCGACGCTGTTTTACAGCCTTCATAAAGCACATAAACACAGGTATTTTATCAATAAAATCCATGTTAGCCATTTAGCAACGAAGCTACATTCACCGAGCAGACAGAAGCCCTGCCCATGACGCAAATCCGCGTCTGTTCTGAAGTGAATTTGACGCGCGAATGAAGCGGAGTCTGACGCGCGAATGAAGCGAGTAAACTCAAATGTTCACGCGTCTATTTACTCGCGAATAGCGCGATTTTGCCGCGCGTTCCGCGTCTGGTGTGAACGCAGCATAAGAGTGTCTGTACATCATTCCTGCTTCTGGAACTCTAGCCTTCTACAACACACCTGCCCGGATGTTTCTAGTAATCCTGAAGACTTTGATTAGCTTGTCTAATTAGAGCTGGATTATCTGCTTGCACTAGTGATGCTGTAATTGCTTCCAGAAGCTTTATAGCATACTTTCAGTTCATTGGCATTTGACATATTCCCTTATTTAAAGCTTATATTGTACTTTGAGAAAGCAAATGTGTCGAAATAGCACAATACATCAGAATGCAGCTCAATGGAGGACTTTGATTAGCAAATGCACAAGGACCCACTTGAGGAAACTGACTGGTCAACAACATTTGCTGTCCAGTGGGTGGAACAAATTTGGGATCTGGAATGTGTTAAGGATATTAATGACAAGAAGATGGGACTGGAGACACTTCAGCTGTGTGCAAGCTGAAAGAAACAGGCATGGAAGGAAAACGAGTTTACATAGCTGGTTTTATGACACTGCAGGTGTAGAAAAAGAGGAACAGGTGGTGGTAAAGAGAGTAAGGGTGCGAGGGACAAAGTGTGCAGGTCTGAGAGGTTAAAATACCAAGGGAGGAAAGGGCGTAAAATGGAAGGTTAATAACAAACACGGGGAGTGGTGGTCTCACAGGTTACTTTCCCTTTTACCTCAGGCTAATGTGCATTTTGCACACCCACCTTCCCTATTTTTGGAGCTTTTGGAGAACACATAGATGCTTATGACAGGTACTAACAGGTTTTTCTTTGGAAAAGCCCTCATGAAGAGTCCCATATGTGGAGTGCCCTGAGGTGGGTTTGCCAGGTCAGGAGGTCAAAGACCATAATTCTTCACTTTTTTTGCTCTTGCTTAAAAGTTTTAAGTCACTGTGAAATCAAAATGGACAGTTCTTGTTTTTTATTGGAAAATTGCAGTGTTTATTTTTAATTAAGCCATGCACATCTTAACCCTTTATCAAAACAACTTCCCCAGCCCCTTAAAAATATCTTTTATCTGATGACGTGTGCACCATTAAGAAGGCAGAACAATGATCTCATCCATTCATTAACATGTCACTCACATGAAATCACAGCAATTAACAGCAATTTAAAAAATACATTATTACATATATCTACCGACCCAACATATAAAATCAAGTCCTTTTACATGTTAAAGCATCCCAGCAGGTCATTTGGAATGACTCGGGGATTCAAATGATGGTAGCTTATGAACATCTTATATTAAAGACATTGAACTTTGACTTAGCAACCCAGATCTTTAAAATTTGCACCACACCATCATTTGGCCTTCTTCAGCCACAATATAGGCAAAGAGAATGAATCGGTTTCTGGAGGGCCAATATCACACTCTACATTAACACACCTGAACAAGTTTATTTGAGTTATGTAGACTCACTAGAAACATGCAGACATGTGTGGATCTGAATGAAGCTAAACTCTGTTCTAGAATTCTAGAATCAGAAATGACTGGAGGTTTGAAACCTACTCTGTGCAAGTAAACCGATGCTTCCAATGTGTGAAAGTTTTGGCTTTTGAAATGTGTAATTACTTATGCAATTTTTGACCATTCAATCTTTGATTTTTGAGATGTGTTCCACCATGTACAGCACCTAGTTTTTATTTTAGTACCATCTCAATTGAGGTTCCAAGTGCGCAGTAATGCAGATAATTTATTGGCCAGAGAGAATTATCACTACCTGACCCCTACAATTAGTGGATCAAAGATTTCATCTCTCATCTGCACTTCACACATTCACACTCGCTCATGAGAGTGACTGCATTAATGTGAAATGTACTGTAACTGTTATAATGTGAAAGTATGTAAAAAGTCAAAGTCACCTTTAATGAAAAACATCATATATAGGTGGATGTTGCAGATGATAGTCAAATAGAGGATCCAGCAAGATAGAGCAAACCAGAATGATGTCACAGTAGGAGAGGCAGGGTAACTATAACAATATGTCTAAAATCCCATCCACTTTGAAGCGATACTACTGTAAACTACAGTAGTAAAACAAACCGAGCAGAGCCAAGTCGTACCACACAGTAGAAAAAGTAGTAAAGCTATTTGGCATACTGCAGTGCAATTTCATCTGAATTTTGAATTCTCAATTCAAACTTCAGGCTCCAATCTTGTATTGTACGTCACATACTGTACCAAGACTAAGTCTGTAATCAGTAATAAAATATGTGACATTTAGAATCATCTTCATTACAACCAGGGGAAAAAAACAATCAACTGATTCCAAACCGGCTCTTGTTTAAGCTGCATAGACACCGAAACGTTTAATGTCCAATCTCCAAACAATCCGTATAAGTCGGTTTTCCTTTCAAATGTGTGGCACTGAATAACCAAGGATATGAGAGGAAAAGCCTTCATTACACAAACCATCTGTGACTTCAGATGGCTCAGGGTAAAAGACCGGGATGCTTCCGGACACAAATGGGCATCAAAACTCCCCCATCACATGATGTTGGTATGTCAAGAGTCTTCTGTCACAAATGAAGCACTTTAATTTGTCAACCCTCAACATCTAATTAGATATCAATCTATCTAAGTTTTGGTTATTTGACAGTGCAAACTCATGAGTTGTTGATTGAGGCTATTTTAGAATTGTGTATGTGGATATATGTGTGCGTGTGGAGTATGCTTGCCTATAGCTGTTCTGTGAGATGGGACATTAAGATTAGTCTGAAGATAGGGCCACAGGAAGGGAAGATGTTTTAACCTACTCAAATCAACAAATCTAAACAGTATTATCATGTATCAGTTAACTTGTTTAAATTCTCCCAGGATGGGTTTCATGCAAGAATTTAGACTACAGTTGCAGGAGGGCCGCAGCTTTGCACAGTTTAGTTCCACCCCTGCTTCAACACACTTAGGTATACTGTAGGTATCAAACAAGCCTGAAGGACTCAGTTAGTTTCATCAGGTGTTTAATTAGGGTTGAAACTAAACTGTGCAGAGCTGCTGCCCTCCAGGAACTGGCTTTGACACTTGTGTTGTACTGAGACTCTTTTCTGTTTCACAAAGTTACAGCTAGAAAGGTAAACCACCCTAGATATCATATTTCCCCTGACAATACTATTGTTTTGTTCACAAATGGCTCTATATGTGGTGCCTCTAAAAGGAATGCTTAAGCATGCTTGAAAGGTTTAATGTTGTGACAGCTCCCATAATGCACCTGAGTGGGGGGATTGGCTCGCATATATCCTTAGACGCACCAAGAGACAAGTGTGTTTGTGACACAGAGACATCGCTCCTTGTCTTTTTTGCCTTTTATTACTCTGAATCCCCAAATCCACTTTCAGTCACAGTAACAGACCTACAAATGGAGGAGTAAAAGGGAAAAAAAGTCATGAATCAGATTTCACAAGTGCTACTTGCTTCAACAAAACCAGATCCTTTAGAAACCCATGTCTGATCTATTACACCAGTGGTTCTCAAACTGTGGTATGTGCAGAACTAGAGAAACTAGAGAAAGAGGCGCGTGGCACTTGCAGAGCAGATACGCGCTAGAGGAGTGGTCCCCAAGTGGTCCCGGCACCGGTCTGTGGATTGATTGGTACCGGGCCGCACAAGAAATCATGAATTATTTCCGTTTTATGTATTATCTGAGTCTGAACCATCTTTTATTTTGAAAATGGCCGTATTCTCTTATTTCATCTCGGTCACTTGCCAAAATTTAACCCACAGGCTAGCAAATTGAGTAAGAACTGCCAACTAATGGATCCGCAAGCTATTTGTCAACAAATCAGGCGAATCCAGCATGTCTGTGCAAGAAGAAGATCAACTGCTGTAGATAGCAAATGATGGCGGCTGTTCACATATCATGTTATTTCCATGCGCAAGTTCATTATTTATAATGAAGGCGCAAGCAGCGTGACGCGCTCGTGTATTCCAGGCGTGCCCAGATGAAAACATCTTAACTTCCGACCGATCAGCTTCATATTTTGTATGGAATATAATTTCGGTAGACTAATTATCTCAGACGAACACAGGACACCCAAACACTGCAGTGCTTGTTAATTTTCTCCATGAATAAAACTTGTATCAGAGTGCATCAATGTTTTGTCAGCTTGACATCCTCTGAGAAAAACAGGTTCCCTAGCAATCTACATACAATTTAATGTTTAGATTTCAAACAGTTTGACAAATATGTGATATGTACATGCAACATATATTTCAAAATGTATCAAAAATTGTATAATATGACATATAGCCTATATTTATGACATCCAAACATCATTTCCAGATTTTGATGAATAGGCTACTAAGTTAGTACTTTACATTAAAGTACAGCAGCTTGCTTTTTACTTTTTAAGAACAGCGCCATTTTCAGTTACTTTTAAAAGCACATTTTAATTTAAACGTTGAAGTTTTTTTTTAACCTGCAAGTGCAGTTAATGTTCAGACTATTTATAATGTTTAAAGTGGCTGTCAATAATACCAGTGTTTCCCCTACCATTATATAAGAGGGGTGCCCCGCCCTCCCAACGGCTGTACCCGCCCCCCTTGAAGTCACATTAATTGTATTATCTATATAGCGCCAGATCAAAACTTTTTTTAATAAACAAGCTAAATAGCCATATGTAATATCTTATTTACACAACAGCATGTCATTTCTGTTCTGCGCTCATGCAGACATCCCAAGTCTCTCGAAAGTTCCGGGAGTCTCCCGCAAATGCAGAGACTCCCAGATGATACAAGCGAATGATAATCTCCCGGAAATCGTGCGTCTCCTGTCCGGTCCTCAAATCCTTCCCGCATCCCGCATCCTTCCCCGCTGTTCAGATACGTCGCGCACATCCCATGCTGTGATCTGTGATGCAAGCGGAACTATCTCCTCTATCTAGTGTCCAGTTATGACCTCTCCCAGAGAGCGCAAATTCATACTGGCTCCGTGATCCCCAAAATGAATTAAAATACCCAGAAATCATGGCGACGAGAGTGAATGAGGAAGTGAACCAGAGGCACAGTGATGTTCTAAACGTTAAATGAGTGGAGCAGTAAAGATATCGTGAGTGCAAATCCCCCTCTATCTCTCTCATTGAGGGATCTGCTGTCAATAGTTGGAGACGACCATAATATTGGAATGGTGCCGCATGTATTTAAGCCTTTTTAAATATAGCAACTGAAAGTTCTGTGTTTTTGACAATATTACAAGTCCACTAAAAGCTGGCTGAAATGATTAGATAAAACTTTTTTTAACATAAATATTTTATAACATAACTTCTTGTAATACACTCATTGCTATAAGAAGTAGTTTATGGGCCTATTTCCTTTTAGTAAACCAGTATTAGATTTATAGATGTGCATTTTAACTCATTTTCATCTTTCATCTTTTGCAATGTTTCCAGATTGCATTGTTTGTCATTTTTCTGTGGCGGTTCATTCTGCTTTGGTGACCCCTGATAAATAAGGCACTAAGCTGAAGTAAAATGAATGGATGAATCATTTTCTGTAAAGCTGCTTCTGGTCATGACATGTTCACATCTAAATTTTTATAAGAGACATGTTTAATAAATGTCTCAATAAATGGGCCAGACATTTCTGACTTTCCATACCAAGAGGCTCAGGAAATGTTCTTCCAGAAGCCCATAGATACATTGCAGTGACAAAAGCTGCACAGTTTGTGAATAAAAAATATATAAAATAAATGTTAATTTATTGATTCCTATTATTAAGAATATGTATTCAGTGTTCTTGAAGTTGTCATTTTAAGTGGTTGATCAGTTGCTGGCGCTGCAAAAATAAACTTTAGCGATTCTCAAAAATTTGTGTTAGGGGTTGTGAGGGTGGGTTAGGCAGATCTAACGGCCACTACGCCCCTGACTCTATCCTCCCACTGATTATTAAATGGCATGCTAGTAGTGGTTTATTTTATCCTGCCTCTATCATTAGAAGAGATATTCACCGGTACTGCTGAGGCGGAGTTTTCCACTCTCTCCGGGGGAGCAGGAGCTCTGTGTGTTGCACTCAGCAAAATATTGCGGCTCATTCCCAATAATTGCAGTGGTAAAAAATGACAGCATGTGCTTTCAATTATTTGTATTGAGTTTCGACCCCTACTTTTTCTGCAGAACGTGATTGTGATTGGCAGGTTATCGTTGGTGGTTGTGAATCATAGGGCGGCTCGCTTGGGCTCTGAACCAATAAGCGCTGCTACAGTAGCTGCAGTCTGTGTCCCTGTAAAGCAGCACGGGTCAAGGCAAAAGAGCTCTGTAAAATGAAAAGGAGCGTGTTTCCCATGTTTTAGCACCTGGGACAGGGTTTTCTGAGATGATGTGAATGCCTAAGTCAGCTTTGTTATCACTTCCTGTTCTTAAGGTGACATAGGCCAGAATGCGCTAGTCTAACTCTTACATTGACCAAAATGTATAAAGTTCTATATCATCCCTTGTGCCAGTGTTTTAATTAGGAAACTAATTGTGTTTATTCTTTTTGTTTTTGACCAAAGTAAAAAACAATTAGGCCATATCAATGGACCACAGTATCTTGTTGTTCATATTCTAGTAACATAGCATATTGTTTTCTTTCTCAGTCTTGAGATGAGTGATGAACAAGGGATACAGCTCCCTTAACAGATGCAGACGGGGGTCTTGGCAGCTGGTTTGCTCCTAGCGGAGTATGAGGGTATCTCGGGGTAAGCATTACATCAGATTTAAAGGGGCTGAGTAAGGCAAGAGAGTGGAAAACAGGAATGTGTGGAAAATATGGAAAGAAAGTGGATGAGAGACAGAGGCAGAAAGAGAGTAAAGGGGAAACGTGAGAGCCACCACAGAGGCCCTGATCGCAAAGGCAGAAACAGAGAGTGAATGAGGAAAGAAAGGAGAGTTAGCGATTTACTTTATAAGGATGAAGTAAATTCCACATTTAATGTGTATTCGGTCTAAAAATAGCCTTCCTGCAGTGTGCCAGCTGCCCACTGGATATGCCTATTAAACTCTCTGATTGAGCATGGGTGTAGTGTCTGTGTCCTGGTGTTGGGAGAAACTAACCAAGCTGTGTCACTACTAGGCATGGGATGATAACAGTTTTCAAGGTATGGCGCGGTTTGGAAAAGTCAAGGTTTTAAAACCACCAAAATTTTCTGTACTACCGTCCCTAAGGTATGTGTAGGATTTTTTATTTACATTTTTTGTTGTTTTTTAGGACAGCAGTATCTTCAGCAGAAAAAATAGCCAAAGATGCCGTTTAAATTGTAAAGAACTCGTGAAGACAGCAGAAGTCAATGATTCATTTGAATTATTTAGCCTTATGTTTACTGCTCCAAAATATTATAAATCTTTCAAAAAATAAAATATATTGTTTTCAAAGGGGAAAAAAGTTTTTGTTTTTTACTCAGACATTTAAAAAGAATATATTTTAGAGCAGTAATCACAATACCGTGATACTGTGAAACCGTGATACTTTTATCCAAGGTTATCATACCATCAGAATCTCATACTGGCCCATGCCTAGTCACTACTAACTATCCTAAAGTCAAAGATTGTTTGAAAGTAACAAAAATCAGTCAACATTACACTTCTCCTGACCTGATTTTTGTAAGTCTTTACACTCTTGTAAAAGCACCTAGTGCTTGGAAACCTGCAATAACAGACACAGTTTTATTAGACCCAATGGCATAGCCATTTTTCTCTCGATCTCCCTCAACCTCCCATTTCTTACCTCCCTAAGTAGTTGTGAATCTTAGGCCGCTTGGTTCCCCCATCTGCTTTATTTACAACATCATGTGTCTCTTTTCTTTCTCCTTCCCTGTTTTCTTTTTCTTTCCCTCCCCACCAACCTAAGATACAGAGGGAACACCTTTGGATTCCTTGTCAAATCATTTATGCCCTCAAGTGGAACACTTTAAGAGTTGAAAGAGCTCATAGACCTCTGAAAAAATCTGAGGTCACTTGTCCAAAAACTTAAGACCCCATGCAGACATAAACACGGCCAGCCCCCGGGCTAGTATCTGGAGGAAGATTAAGACAGATAGAAAGAAAAACAGAGACAGGAGAAGGAAAATAGTGACGGAGAGAGGAAAATAGAAGACAATGAGTGGTCATAATGATCTGCATGACATTTTCGTTGTAAAGTAAGATT
Organism: Danio kyathit; assembly: GCA_903798195.1. Taxonomy (NCBI): domain Eukaryota; kingdom Metazoa; phylum Chordata; class Actinopteri; order Cypriniformes; family Danionidae; genus Danio; species Danio kyathit. The sequence continues at coordinate 36,739,521 of LR812543.1, forward strand.
AAGTGCTGTCTTGATTGCAGGTTGCCTAAATGACTAGCTTACTAATTAGTTGAAATGTCAATGTAGATTTCTTTTTGAGTCTGTATTGTCACATATTGGCAATGGTCAATGATATGGAACAAGTTGTAAGCCTTGTGTAGATGAGCTTCTGTGCAGAAACCACCAGCATCTACCAAGTTTAATAGTCTTATTTCAGCCAGAAAACATATGTGAGGTATAAATTTGTAAGTAATTCATATAGTGTACACACTGAATTTGTTCATGAAAAAATAATTAATCTTAGCATAATTCCAGGAAGCTGACTTTTCAGCAAGAGCAGCCAGGCATAAAGAATATGTAATGGCAAATCCAGATACTCTGTTTGCACACTACATAAGTAAATGGACAAAGAATGAAAGGTAACCTGATCTTCTTGCCCAAGCCTAAACTTCTCACCACCTCCACTTCTGTCTAGTCGCTTAAAGATGATTTAGAGTAGGTTTGGACTGATATCAACATTTGGTCATTGGTACAGTTCTTTGTTCTTTTTTCACTTTGTGTCAGTGTACTGTGCAGCTCTTTTATAAAGGGAGACCAACTCTGTCAACAACTACTTTGAGAAGTCCTGAGAAAATGTTCCAGAAGAAAACCAGAACCTCTAAGCACAGGCAGTGACTTTGAATTGAATTGGAGAGTGAAAGAAAGAGCTTCATCCATAAGCGACAACAATACAAAGTCTTGCTGGTTAGAGCTGGTCTAGTTAGAGAAGTCTAGGAAGGACATTTCAAAAAATGTCAAAATAATGAGATCTAAAATAATAATAATAACTTTAGAAACCAATTTAAAATGATCCCATGAAAGACCTCTATTCTAACCATGACCACATCAAGTAAAAACTGCAGCTGCTTAGCTACTCTGTAAGGGCAGCCAGAACCCAGTTCCCCAATATCCATCAAGAACTGTCACACTAACGTCTTTAAATGATCAAGAAGCCAATGGCCAAAATGACATTAAACATGTTTAAAAATAGCACCGCGTAGATGCTGATCAATTTGGGTTTCTATTCATTTCCCTGACCTGGAGTCGCAAGAACTCATTTTACCAGTTCATATAATAAAAAATGCAATAAAACAGGAGTAATAACCATGGAAATATGTTTATCATTGTCTTAAATAACTGATTATTCATTAAAGTAGCAAAGCAAGCAAGACCAAGGAAAAACTAGTACTGTAAACGAGAAAATCCTGTGCTTTTAAACATATATTTATGGAGTTTATAAATATATTATTTGACATTGGGTCATTAGCTTCTTATAAGAGTTAAATATTCAGAGAGCTTAGATGCACACTGATAATAAGCAAATAATAAACGTGTTAAAATAAATATGTTTTCTGTTTGCCCACCCTACAACTGTATGTACTTATCTATTAGGGTTGGGTCGATAGACGATGGCTGATCATGATGCTGAGCCGGTATCGCGATTCTCCACCCCACTGCAGCAACCCGTTTGCGAAAAGTACACACTTAGGCCCTGTTTACACTAATACATCTTAGTTTTAAAATGGCATTTTAGAACGAAAAAGATCCACGTCCACATTGGCGTTTCATCTAGCATTTCTGAAAACATCTCCGTCCACACTATACCCCTGAAAACGCACATCACGTGAACACACACACTCTGGCATGCGCTGCAGCATATGCGCACGTCTGAGCTTCAGGCAGTCAGCAGGTGTTTTGAGCACAAAACCCCAGGAGCAGTGCATGTCGGACAGTTTATCACCAGTGTACCAATGGATCGCATCTCACTATAGTTGTTTAACGTGATATTTAATTTATCTCTATCTAACAACTCCTCTGTCTTTTGAATCCATCAGTACACTGCTTCAATCTTTCGCATTTATGCTTGTACTTGGTAATTTTAGCTCAAACCTCAGATACTATTGGTTGCTTTCTGTTGGTTGTGCATCTTATTTACCAACCAATTTTGTCGACGCCATTATAACGACACAGATCACTCTGCCTATTCATGCCAGAGTCCCGGGGAAAAAGTGATTGACAGGTGGTAATTTTTGTGTAACTTTATTTATTTATGATTTGATTAGGAGTAAAACAAAGACCATGCGGGTCAGGTAGTTGAAAACGGTAGGTGGTAGAATTAATTCGTTATGAATTTATTAATTATTCATAAATAATTACTTCACTTACAAAGATGATGCCATCGTTCATCACAATGTTCCCTATTAGACATCGTAAGATGCCAAATTGGTCGACATGACCCAACCCTATTTCCTATACTATCATCCAGATAATCAAATTGACTAAATGCACATGAAACACTTGGAAATGACACCAAAATAGTTTCAACCAAAACTATTTGAAGTTCTGCTAGAGCCTGAAATGAGAAGATGTGTGATGTGACTAACACATTTTTTTCTCAGATATATAATGCTACTTTGTTTATGCAATACCTCATTGAAGTTAGCTGTTACTTAATTATCAACTAGAATTTGTACTTCATAAGTATCTCCAGTTGCTTGCCACTATTTCCCTGCAGTAGTCCCACTAATAAAGCTTTGTTGACTCAACTTTGAAAGGGACATAGAGAAAGACAGAGAGTGGAAAGAAATTTGGAGGCAAGGAACACTGGATCTACCCAATTTTCTCCCTCCCTCTCATTCCCGCTGACCTGCATAGCAGTGCTGGCAGCCCCTTTTGCACCAAGCCCAACATTCCAGCCTCAACAGGAGCTGCTGAGGTGAGGACTCCTCATTTCCTCACTCGCTCTCTCTCTTCCCCCTCCTCACTGTTCTCTGTGTGGTGTTGCAATTGCCAGCAATTACACTGGCCTCAGACGTCTGCTTAGACTTAAAGAGCAGTGCATTGCTTGCCAAGGACTCGATTACAGAGGATGCAATTACTGCGCATAGCCTGACTTAGCCTAACATAGCATTGCTTAGCTGATAAATGTGTATAATGGCATTAGCACAAAGTACGTGTGCTATGCTAACAATCCTTGTCTCCCAGACACTCAGGTCATAGGTGGCAGCACAGAGCGTAATTCTTCCCCACTCGGTTAAGAATCTGGGCCTTTTCAGAGCGAAATACCAGCCGCATGGAGCAACCGCATCACAGGTGGGAAAGAATTACTGAGTGGCAGTGAATGACTTGCTCAGACGTGGTTTTACAAATTCTTTGATGAAGATGCAGAGAACAGATCCAGGCCCAGCATTTCAAAGATGATCTATAGTAACATTCGTCAAGCCAAAGTGAATATTTTCCCTGTATGAAAACACCCCCTTGCACACCCCATGGCAGAGATAAAATCTCATAGCAGTGTCTCATGAAGCAGTTTTTCTGTCCCGTTTTAGGAGGATACTCCTTTTATTCTTGCTGCAGGGTGGCTGGACACTTTTAACATTTCAGAAACCACTCGAAAACTTTTACGAGCTAGTATATCATTTTAATCACCTTCCCATTTGGAGTCAGAGCGCCTGATAGGGAACCGAGAGTTCAGTTGCATCACTCCTTTAAAACTCTTTTCCTATTACCCTCTTTTAAACCTAGTACGCAAATGGAAAATATACCTTTTTTAAACATTTGCATGTACACAAGTAAAAAATAAATGCTTTAAACAAAAGGTTAGAATTAGCAATGTACTTCTTACTGTACCCAGACTGCATTTCCGTGTGAAGTTTAAGGCTGTTTGTCCAACTGAGGGAAGGAAAAATGTCGAAAATTTGAGAGGCAGAGACATGAAAGGATCTATTCTGGATTTGGGCCTGACTGTTAGCCTTTAGCTGGCCGAGCACTCACCCCACCCTCAACCAATTAACTGTAGTTGGTATACAACTTTATTGCCGTGGGATTCCAGTGCTGCCAATGCTATGGACGAATGTGCCGTAACTTAGGGAATGGGAGAATGTGGGTAGGAAAGAGAGAAGGAGAGTCACAAAAGCAGCTGCAGGATAAGGGTGACTTCCTGACTTGGATAGTGAAACAGGGGTACACATGATGAGGGAAGAGAGGGAGCGCAGATTTAGTTTGTCCTTGTTGCCGAGCCCTGTAATGGTCTGTGACAGCGCTTCCTCAATGGCCCCCAAGGCAAATGGTTTATTCATCAGCGGCGCTCCAGGGTGCCACTGCTCCATGCTTTGCTCACTCAGAGAAGTGATACATAAATTACGCCCTGCATTCCTCACTTCTCACTTTGATTGGACGGATACTTGATCTGTTTGTCTTTCAGAAGGTTTAGGTCAAAAGTAATCTCAGCGTAAAAGTAAATACTGCAAGAATATTGCAGAAGTTGATCCTGAGAGCAATGAGTAGCTACAGAATGATAAAGACTGTCAACCAACCTGCCGACATCCATATGTCTTAGTGATGTCTTAGTGACATTTTGCTAGGTTATATGTTGTTAAAGGCTCCCCTTTAACCTTCACACCCTGTCATATCATCATTCCTTTGATTTGGATAACACCTTGAATATGCTAGCAATTGTTTATGCATTTCATTTCATTTGTTCTGGTGCTAAGGTTATGAATATGACTGTCTGTTTTTAAACATTACTGTGTGGTGTTATTAGCAGGATGCTTTCTGTTTTTTTAAATAGATTACAGTAGCAGGTCTATGAGCTTGGCAACCTTACAGGAAACTGTCATTCAATAGGTTCCCTACATATCAGTCCTTGTTGTAAATATATTAGCTAAAAGCCTTGTATTTGATTTGAGTAGTAGGGAACTACTACTGATTGACTGTTACACTGAAACTATTAACCAGCTGTAGGTAGGAGTATCTGTGATTGTGTGTCATTGTGGGCAGCTATTGAGGGGGGAAAATGGAAGTTACGAAACCTTCCCTTGATATCCACTGGAGTCAAGGGCTTGAAAAGATTAGTGTAGTGTCCAGCTATAAAAACAGGCATTAAAAGAAAGGGAAAGTATGAATAATGTTCTGTGGAATAGGATTACAACCTGCTGGGCAGATATTTCTGTTGTAAGAAGGGTCTTTTGCTCTCACCTGAGGCCCTAGAGTCCTTATCAGCAAACAACTGCCAGAACAAATTCTGCTGGACAAATCGCTGTTCTGGAAACTAAATGGTAAATTCAGTATTTTTGTAATCATTGTGGCTTTAATGATGAGTTGGTCACAGTGTTTAATGTAATTATTCTTTTGTGCTTTGTTCACTGTTTTCTAAAATGGTAAACAAATGCCTAGCATGGCTCCAGACTGTGACTAATTTGTCGCATTTGATACTATTTTTCCTACCAGTGACTAAATTTTAACATAAATGATCGCTGTACTGGTGTGTCTACAAACAGTGCAACTCATTTGAACCATGCACTGCACAGACTATTTACCTGGGATGCGTTTCCCAAACTGCATCATAACTCACAACTAAACTATGTAGCATCGATTGGGAAATTAACAATGTAATGGTAAGTGCTTCCCAAACCATAGGTGATCTGTCGCAGATCAATTATTTGAACCAAGTTATTTACAATGTAAATCATCTGTAATGACGCTCTAAATGGGGAGGTTTTTTTTCATTAATGTAACATACACTCATCGGCCACTTTATTAGGTACACCTTACTAGTACCGGGTTGGACACTCTTTTGCCTTCCGAACTGCCTTAATTCTTCATGGCACAGATTCAACAATATTCCTCAGAGATTTTGGTCCATATTTACATGATAGCATCATGCAGTTGCTGCAGATTTGTCGGCTGCACATCCATGATGTGAATCTCCCGTTCCACCACATCCCAAAGGTGCTCTCTTGGATTGGGTTCTGGTGACTGTGGAGGCCATCTGAGTACAGTGAACAATGTCATGTTCAAGAAACCAGTCTGAGATGATTTGTGCTTTATAGTAGCCATCAGAAGATGGGTACACTGTTGTCAAAAAGGGATGGACATGGTCAGCAACAATACTCCGGTAGGTTGCGGCATTGGCAAGATGCTAAATTGGTACTAATGGGCCCAAAGTGTGCCAAGAAAACATCCCCCACACCATTACACCACGACCACCAGCCTGAACCGTTGATACAAGGCAGAATGGATCCATGCTTTCATGTTGTTGATGCCAAATTCTGACCCTACCATCTGAATGTCACACAGAAATCGAGACTGATCAGACTAGGCAACTTTTTTCTAATCTTCTATTGTCCAATTTTGCTGAGCCTGTGTGAATTGTAGCCTCAGTTTCCTGTTCTTAGCTGACAGGAGTGGCACCTGGTGTGGTCTTTTGCTGCTGTAGCCCATCCGCCTCAGGGTTCGACGTGTTGTGCATTCAGAGATGCTCTTCTGCATACCTCGGTTGTAACGAGTGGTTATTTGAGTTACTGTTGCCTTTCTATCAGCTCGAACCTGTCTGGCCATTTGCCTCTGACCTCTGGCATCAACAAGGCATTTGCACCCACAAAACTGCCGCTCACTGGATATTTTCTTTTTTTTTTTTTGGACCATTCTCTAAGGTGGTTGTGCGTGAAAATCCCAGTAGATCAGCAGTTTCTGAAATACTCAGACCAGCCCGTCTGGCATCAACAACCAATCCATGTTCAAAGTCCCTTACATCACTTTTCTTCCTTGTTCTGAGGCTTGGTTTGAACTGCAGCAGATTTTCTTGACCATGTCTACAGGCCTAAATGCAATGAGTTGCTGTAATGTGATTGGCTGATTAGAAATTTGAGTTAACAAGCAGTTGGACAGGTGTACCTAATAAAGTGGCCAGTGAGTGTAGCTTTCTAATTGTAAATCATAGGTCACCTATAACCTTTGCCATGAGCCAAAATGGCATAAATGAGGTCAAAGGGGACCATGAAGGAAGTCTCTATCATAGCAACCAACTGAAAAATAAAACACAATTCTGTGATCAGTAGTAAATCTCCATCCGAAGGCCAGAGGGCACTCTTCTGAAACTCCAACACTGGAAATTATAATTGCATGGCAATGACCATCATTCTATAAATCATGTAATCATGAATTATAACCCTTAAATTTGGGGAAAATAGTTCATCTATTACCCTCTACCTTGCCTTGTAAGTGTTAACTAAATAGATAGATATCTGAGAACAAATCAAACTTAGTATTGTACAGTATACAGTAAGTTTAACACGGAGATAACCTGGGCTGAAGTGCTAACCTCCAGTGCAGATTTTATAGATGCCACCTTGTTAGGTTCAAACCCTCCACCTTTTAGTTACCAACTCTGACCATACCACAAAATGAAAACGTTGAGTGATGCTAGAGATTATGCACTATTTGTGGCATGCATAACATGAAAACTATGAATTAGTTAGTCACACACAATCTACGTTCAATCTTGCTCCAAGTCTTGCTTTAGTTTGGCTGCTTCCCTTGAACCACAAAAAGTCTACAGTGGCCTAATAGACAGAGGACACTTGTTGCAGCTGGGCATCAGGTTCATACTCGCTGTACCCAAAATGATTCAAAGCTGCCCATGCATGAGGCGGACAGCTCTGGGCACATATGCCTGGACACATAGGCTAATGCTGCCTGAAGGTTGTAAAGACAGGTTATAGTAGGAAATATGACAGAAAAATTAACTAAGGGCATACTCTCATACTAGGTACAGTTGCCTTGAACTGTGCTGAAGCATGTTTGCCCCCCTCACACTCGCACTGAATTTTGCCTTCTAAACCTGAGCACACTTTCATCATTGATAATGCTACTGTTCAGTTTAACAAGAAAAGAAGCACTCTCGCTCAAACCAGTGGACATTGCTTTAGTCCAGAACAGAAACGCTCATAAGTTATCATAAAAGTCATTGTGCGGGGTTTGCATCTTTAATAAACTACGACAGTTTGCGTTCCTTGAAGAGTTCGAATGATTAATAAATCCATATGAAACAGTGCCTTAAAAGTGATGTCGCATCTTCAGTTTCGAGCTTAGGCGCACTATGCACTCACACTACAAGCATACCGTGACAAAGCCCAACCGAACCGCGCTCTGGCACACCTCTTCTAACCAGGCCAGGGCCGACCAACAGAACCACGCCTGGGCCTGATTCAGAGCACTCACACTTGTCAAACAAACCAGGGAAACATGTCTGGGCATGGTTCGAATAGCATAGTGTGAGTGCACCCTAATATGTGTAAGGAATTAGTGCAACATTTTGTTAAAAATGTTGGTCGTGTTTAGCAAGTAGCTTTAATCTGAAACTTATTACAGAGACTCTTAACAAGAAATAGCTGGATCAAGTGACTGACCAGACTTGAGAATTAACCTTTATGTGTAACTAACCCATTGTATTGTGTTTAACCCAGGGATGTGCAACTCTGGTCTTTAAAAGCCATGATCCTACAGAGTTTAGCTCCATACCTAATAAATCACATGCGGAAAAAACGGTCTCCAGGATTACTAGAAAATTGCATCCAGGTGTGTTTGATTAGGGATGGAGCTAATCTCTGCAGGAAAGTGGCCCTACAGTACTGAAGCTGCATATCTCTGGTCTAGCCAGATTACCCTACTGAATTGGGATTCAATTGTTTTGTTTTGATATTCTATTTTGTTTGCTAAAACATACACCAATAGTAATGTATTGATACCTCATTTAGTTCACAAGAGAGTAATTTTACATTCATAATACTTTTAGTAGTAAGTTTTAGGAAAATGTTACCAAATATTTGGATAACTGAGAATGATGGGAGTTTTAATGGAATCTGATCAATCCAGTCAATAAACAGGTCTGCTCGACACTGGCCCAGGCGCAGCCTACCTGAATGAGGTCTCTACCAACAAACTGAGACCATGCTGATCCCTGTCCAACATGTGAGAATAACTGTTGGGTCTGTCTGTCGAGTGAACCATCAATACCAGTTCTATGCTACAGAGACTGGATCAGTACCAGTTCTGTTCCAGAAGATCATACATGCTGTCTGTGGCAAGACTCACAGCAATGAATGGCCCCATGCAGCCAATGTACAGAGCGTCATTCTTCTCTCTGTGATGTGGGGCTTAAATCCAAGGGGTAGCCCAGGGAGGAAGCCAGCAGTGCTGGGTGAATATTTTCATATCCCCCCGCCACATCGGGAGCAGCTGTATCGGGTCCTGTTTTGTGTAAAGTGTCTCAAGCTTTAAGAAATCTAAGCTGTGTCCATTGACTGGGAGAGTGGAGACTGTAGTGAAGCATTTAAAATAAAAAAAAGTGTTTTTTTTTCTGCACCCCCACCCCCAGCCTCTCATACTCTCATTAGATGAGCAAAGTAGAGAAGGAAAAACATCCAGGCCCTCGCCGGCCTCACATTAATGCCCCTGGGTTTGTTTTTGTTCCCAGTTATTCACCCACTTTGCCATTTCCCTAAGAATCTTAAACACCCCTGACTCCCCGTTGCACCTGAACAAGGGCCTCTGCACAAATACAGCATGCCCCACTATCACAATCTTGTCTCCTAAACTGTGGTTGGGCCCAGATGGTGCTCTGCAATTCCAGGAATAGCACCTCAATAATCCTTCTACCCTTTTCAAATTCCATACTTATCCTATGGTCATCTTTTATTTTGTAAGCACCCAAAAGACCACCAGGTCAAGAGTGTCCCCTACATCCTTATTTAGATAGACCTTTGTAGCCTCTTCAAGACCCCTTGCAGTGACTGACACCGCACATCACCTAAATGGCAAGATTTTCACAAAGCACGTGCAGAGGAGCCAAGAGGTGCCTCAGAGGCCTCAGATCACAGACAGAGAGGAAAGTCAAGCACGGGCTCTCTCCTAAATCTCAAGGGCTTTCACAGGGAAATATTTGTGAATTTGAAAAATAAAGTCATCCTGGAGCTGTGGAGGAAGATGAATGGGGTCCTGTGCTGCACTGCCGGGTGTACTGAACCCCTCTGTTTTGACTTTTTTTCCCCTCACTGGCCAAGTGGGTACACTGAGCCGCTTGTGAGGAAAGGGGGCGGAAGCAGGAAGTGGCTGTGTAAGGTGATCTTGTAGTGCTGTACAGAGACTCTTTTCAACAGCAGCCGCTCACTCCATCGCAGCAACACATCAGGCAGTCCCCAGGCCACATAAACAGCAGCTCACACCAGGGACATCCCAGCATGCACCAGCACCCCACCGCCAGCCTCAAAGACTCGACATGTGAGAGAGAGAGAGCCATTCAGCGGTGGAGCTGGCAAACTCAGTCACTAAAGTATACAGCTTAACTACCGCTTTTTTGAGAAAGAAATTACATACTCTGTCACAAGCTGAATGTCCGTCTTTCACTCACAACGGATGTATAGGTTTGAAAGTCCCAGAACTGTGTGTTTCTCTGTTTCCTGTTTGTATTTATACAGCATCTGCCCAGCTAGGAACATACAAAAATGTTTCTATCGTGGTGCTCAGCTTAACACTGAGCATTCGATTCAGATCAAGTGTACAGTAGATCAGTTACTGATCATTTCTCTTGATTTGACTGCTTCTACTGTACTCTGTGTCTTTCAAAAGCACTGAGTGTAAGCTCAATAAAAGCATAGTGCTTTTAAAGACTGGTGTACAGAATGGGAGTAGACAGGACCTTGGTAGGTGCAGTATGACTGAGCCGTTTTAAGCATGTTATTGTTTCCAGCAGTGGCTAACAACATTTGTCTGAGGTACTTCAGGGTTCTGTTTTTTACCGACCATGGTAACATGTGTGTGTGCGTATTCACATACAGTAGTAATATATACATGTTACTATTCAGTTCAGAGCATTCACCACTATGATGCTCCTTGGACAGAATAGCACCTATAAAGTCCTCCTTGTGGTCCAGTGTTTCAAAAGTGACTGGGATAACTGTATTAGGTGGCTGAATGTCACTTTTGTGTCATCTTCTTCCAATAAAGCGTCACACACAGACTAGTATACATAGAAAAGGCTGAGTTGTAATTAGGTCATTTGGACATTTCCTTGGACTATTTAAAGGAGGCATGCTTTTGGAAAATGTGGGTACAAACTGACTCACCCGTTCATTGCCTGGAATTCCCTTCCACTGTTGGCTAGCTGACTACTGTTTTTTGACTTGCAGAGAAAATGTAAATAGAAAGTGACAAATAAATGGAATAATGGTTGAATGAGGCTCTGGTCACACTGACGCCCTCCTTTATTTTAGAGATTCAGAAGCTGCTTTAGTGTCAGTCCAGGAATTTTATATAGTCCTCGAAAGTGGACCTCCTTGTTTGCTCATCCATCTTTTCTTTTTTTTTTTTTTGTTCTTTTTCATTCCTTATCCCTTTTCTCCTCATTGTCTTTTCTTTATAAAATTGCACATTTTTCTTTTCCAACTTTCAGCTTTGACATTCAGGCTTCACCCTAAACATCACTCAGCATTCCATTGTTTTGACCCTAATTTTGTACTTAAACGTTCCTATGTGGAAATAATGACCTTAACCTGCCAGAAGCCACAAACACTCCCTCCTTCTGAAACCTGTGTACTCAGGTGGTCTACTTTTCTAAGATCGTTTTCACAGAATGCAGAAAAATACCTTTTGTAACATCTAGCAAGTCTGGGAAAATGTTAAATTAAATCAATAGGCCCTGAAAGGTGCAATCTCTAATTTGAAACACAACAATAGCAAACCCACGCTGAACTGACATGTGGTTTTATGTTTTATTCCACCGATTTTGTTTTCACCAGGGTTTAGATCAGGGGTGTCCAAACTCTGTTCTGGAGGGCCGGTGTCCTGCATAGTTTAGCTCTTACTTCAACACACTTGCCTGGAAGTTTTAGTATACCTAGAAAGAGATTGGCTGTGTCCAAAACCACCTGCTACCACTTAGTAGGTACTGCATTTGAATTTAAACATACTACTCGGTCGTTAGAAAAGTATGTTCTATACAGTATGAATGTAAGCAGTATGAATATAATTCGGATGTACTACATCCGCCATTTTGTCATGGTCACATGACCTACCTGCGTCAGTTGCATTGCTTCACTCGCGGGGCATCATGAGATAGCGTAGCGTGCATGGGATGCACACTTCAGAATCTCGCCGGAAGTAGCTCATCCGGGTACTTCTCGCATATTGATTTTTGAATTCTATGAATTCAGACATACTACTCGGCTTGCATACTGATTTTAGCGTATTCTATAGTATGGAAGTATGTGGTTTCGGACACAGCCAGTGATTAGCTGGTTCAGGTGTTTTTAATTGGGGTTAGAACTAAAATATACAAGACACCGGCCCTCCAGGACCGAGTTTGGGAACCCCTGCTTTAGATCAGTTCTCTTAAACCTTTTGCAACAGTCTAATCAAAATGGTTTAGACCAGGGGTGTCCAAACTCGGTCCTGGAGGGCTGGTGTTCTGCAAAGTTTAGTTCCAACCCCATCAGACACACCTGTGCAAGCTAATCAAGCAATCTCTTACTAGGCTTTCTAGAAACATTCATGCAGGTGTGTTGAGGCAAGTTGGAGCTAATATCTGCAGGACCCCAGCCCTCCAGGACCGAATTTGAACACCCCTGGTTTAGACCATTGCACTGACACAAAATGAATGCGATTCTAACTCGGATATTGGATTTTATTTATTGCGTTTGCATCATTAACAAGTGCCTTTAAAACTATACTTTGGATTAAAAAAAAATTTTAAAAGCATGCTGCATATTATGCCACAACTTTAATCCTACAACTAAGAAAACTTGACTTCCAGAGAGAACTTGAAATAAAAACATTTTATTTGTTACTATTTTATATATAAAATGATTAAGGAATATAATAATAATTTTTTTTCATATACCTGCTTGAGTACCCAAAGTATGTCCAAAAATAATAAAACAACGCTGAGCTAATTAAAATTCCTTAACACTTTTGCTGTGTCTAAGTTTGCCAATATTCTGACATGACAAAACAAAAGTTACAGAGTGAGAGGTAGTACATTTTAGTCAAGTTGAAAAGCTGACATGAAAGAAAGTAACTTTAGAAGAAGGCATAGTATAGGAATATAGGATCTAGTAACTTTTTTTCTCCACTACCGGTTCCCTCCTCCTACATCATTAATCAAAGTTAATGGTGCTCACTTGATAGGAAATGTCTTATTTCCTGTTCATCAATCCTTTCAGGTGCTACAGGAAAGGCATGGTATCTGAAAGGATTATGCATTATGTGTTTGCATGCATGCTGCATATATTGTGTGAAGCTGTGTTTTATGCATTATGATCCGGATTAGGATCTGGTATCATGTTGTATAATTTTAGACTTTAATTTAGATTAAATGAGCTTGTTTTCAACGGGATCATTTAGCCTACACTATAAAAAGGCATATATTGAAACTTAATGAACAAAAGGCCTCATACTAATACTCATTCCAACAAATTTATGCACAGATGTGGCTGAAATTGAGAAGCTCACTGGCTATGTTTCTATGCAGAGATGCAAATTGGAATTACATGCAAAACTGTAATATTGCATAAAATATTTGTAAATAAAGCACTGTTTCCATCCAATGAGTCAAAGAGAACAAAATCATCACTTCCTGATAAACTGGTGCCAAATATAAACAAGAAAATCGAATTTGCTGAAGTATAGGAGAATTTGCCTCAGAAGGTGAAACTTTTGGGAATGTGAGACCCTTCCTTTGGAGCCCAGCCACTCAACACAGTTCTGGGAGGTAATAATACTGAACCACTTCAGTGTCAGACTTTGGCTAAGGAATTTTGGAATGACCAAAACAACATTTCAGATGTTCTACAATATGGTCGGTCTGCCAGTTTGTACATTATTGCCATCCCATCCTGTTCTTTTTTTTTAAAAACAAAATCAAGACTTTTAGATGCACATGCTGGAATGTATTCTGTAAGTGTGTTTACAAACCAACTACCATCAATATTTTGTCTTATCGGATAAAAAGTATATATACTAATAGAGAAGACTCTAGATCCAGATCTGTTTTTACATTACTGCGACGATTGTGTTGAGGGTTGGGTTAGGGGTAGACGTTAATAAAATACAAATAATGGGAAATTTAATAAATAATATAAATAATTATTGTTAACTTCGGGCCGCAGCCATATGTGATCTATAGCTGATTAACCATGTGGATGGATGATAACAGCCTTCTGTGCCTACTAGTAGGCAAAGAAGGCCCCTACTGGCCCATATCTATCAGCTGATAACCACTGATAAGGACCATTCAATCGAGTGATAACATTCTTACCATTTCCATTTGCCATTTTTGGATGCATTTTTCCAAAATGTGCATAAAAATAGGTTGATGGAAACAGTTGATGATGCAAACAGACTAGACACATTTAGACGCCAGAGTCTTTCTGAGTATCATCTCATTGAAGTTAAGAAAATCTTACATTTTTTCAAATGATGGGCAGGGGGAGACATATCTGGATTCTTAAATGAGTACCTTATGTAGAAAATTAATTCAAGAACCTTCTCTTATTCACACCTGAACACACGAACACCAGCACCATATGATTACTTAAGTATGACACAGATTTGATACATAGACTAGAATCTGCGCAAAAAAAAAGCATCTTCACTCTTCCCCAATGGTACTCATCAAATAAGGAGGGAAAAGACCATAAAATCTGATTTGTAAAAAAAAAAGTCCTTTACAATGATGTAATGTGACGGATTATATTGTGGTTTTGTTTTGGGCAAAGGTAGTTCCCCTTTCAGGCGCTGAGCGATTTGCCCTGCCACTCTCCCTCCATTTGGCCCTAACTGAACCTCAACATCAGTTGAACATACAGCGTTTCAGTTGATACAGGCACTGAGCCGAAGAATAAAGGAGTTTAGTTCATGTGGCGCTGAGTTGTCCTCCGTCTTTGAGAGCTGCTGAGAGGATATGAAAGAAAAGTGGAAGTAAACGGCACTCATTGCCAAACTTCTAGAACTTACTTATCTTTGGCTTCAGCCAAGCTTCTAGAGTCATGTCCACTGGCTGGTGTTTTCTTCAATTTCTCTCTGTCTCTCTTTAAGCAAGATCTTAGGCTCAAAGCCAATCATCACAATGAATAAGTCTGATTCTAGCTTTATTTGAAAAGGTTTTTGCTTTAATAAATGATCAACTATTAAGAGAATTTCCTCTGAAAACAGAAGTCTGTTATGAAGAGGAGCTGAAGAGTTGGAGAATGTACACATTATATGAATGAAATAGCTGTAATATATTAATGAATAAACATAACTTCACGTCAGGAGCAGATGGACGTCTTTGCTAAGTGAGTCCAGTTCAGAGCGTTTGGGGACACTTTGGTCATTAATGCGATCATGGATCACTTTGCCTCTTTGTCCTTGATGAGGTTCATTTTACGGTTAATAAAATAAAGCAGTTTCTGAATGGTTGGGAAGTACTCCATCCTGGAAGTGGAAAGAACAGTGGAGATTGATTTTAAAAGTCCTAATTAGTGCTATTAATGGTCAAGGTCAGCAGGTTTATAGCAGAACTACTGTATGAGTCTGACCCTCTTCTCAACTTATTAATGTCCCATTAGTTTAACCATCTATTGTTCGTGCAAGACATTTTCTCACTAGCTTGCTGCACAGCTCATGAGTAATGTTCCATATCCTTGTAGGCCTTCGGGAAATTGTGTCAAAAATGGGGAAAATCTCTTTTTAAACTGCCTGAAACAAAGATTCCATCATGTTTATGGAATGCCGTGGTTAGCAATATGGAAACAGAGCGGGTCAGAAATTACATAGTGAAAATGGTCTGGTCTAGGGTG
This sequence comes from Danio kyathit, assembly GCA_903798195.1. Classification (NCBI taxonomy): domain Eukaryota; kingdom Metazoa; phylum Chordata; class Actinopteri; order Cypriniformes; family Danionidae; genus Danio; species Danio kyathit. The sequence continues at coordinate 36,755,153 of LR812543.1, forward strand.
GAAAAGAGAAAGTGTGGAGGGGAGTTTCTGGTAATACACTCTGATCCCCCACAAAAGAAATGTATAAAATTTGTAAAAAAAAAAAATTTGTACAGCAGCAAATTTCAGGAAGAATGGTTATGAAGTGACTGTCTAGCACAGGGGTGCCCTTATAAAGGGCCAAAAGCCAAATATCATTGAGAGCACTGGGCCAAAGGTAAATATACCAAGCTATATTACATTACAGTTGCCATGGGTAAATTCCTAATTTATTTAATAAGATTAAAAAGTAAATAAAAAACATTAGTTCCAATCATATTAACTAATGCAGTAATAACACTGCAATAATAACATAAACATTCATATTGAATACACTTGTCAAGCAGAATCTGGGGTTGGGGGGTTCGGTGTTTCGTAGATTGTGGGTGACCATCAACCGTTTTCGGAGGATGACAAGCTGATAAAACGCTCAAGGTATTCGTTGGCGCAAGCGCGTCACCCCACTTGTGCGTGCAAGCTGCACACCTCCATTGGAAACAACAAACTTGTGCTACAGTAACTTTAGAAATACGAGATATGCGATTGGCCCCATAGAAAGCTTCCGTCATTTGCGATGTCCAGCAGTTGATCTTCTTGTACAGACATGGTGCATTTACCTGATTTTTTGACAAATGGGTTGCGAATCCATTCCTTGGCAGTTCGTGGGTCGTTCCAAAGACGTCTGTTTCTTACTCATTTTGCTGCTAGTGGGTTACATTTTGGTGCTCAAGTGACCAAGATGTAAGCGAAAAAATACAGTCATTTTTCAAAATAAAAGATCGTTCAGACTCAGATAATAAATAAAACGGAAATAATTAATGATTTCTTGTGCAGCTTGGTACCAATTGATCCACGGACCGGTACCGGTGGTTGAGGACCACTGAGCTAGGGGATAAAATGAACTAAGGCAATATAATCATTCTCCTAATTCTCCACTGCTAAGAAATTTTTTAAATATGACGCGACACCAGCGCTCGCTGAAGCCCCCTTGTGGAGGGGGACCCCCTGTTGAGAACTGCTGCTATAAACCATGTCCATTATTCTTCCTCTCTTCTCAGATGGGATGGCGGGCCAAATCAAAGGTTACTGTGGGCCAACTTTGGCCTACGGGCCCTAGTTTGGCCATCCCTGGTTAAGCAGAACCCTTGGTAACATCTAGTATACCGAAATATAACATTTTAAATGAGCAGATTAAAATCTGATATACTTCCTTCTGGTACCCGTTAGCTGTGGTGCATGGCAAAAGCTAAAAATACATGGGATTTTCTAGCAATTGCAGCTGTGTTTACTTTCCAAGCTGCTATTAAAGTTCTTTAATATCTGCATATCAAACATTTGACCAAATGAGAGTTATTTTTAAGTGTCACGAGGAATTATACTGGTTAATTCACATCAGAACACAGGATAGGGAAAAGAGCCGCCTCTCATTGTTGACTTTAGCCTGGATTTTTTACAAGCAAAAATAATAATATAAAGAGATCCTATTCTTTTGAAGGTCAGACTGGCTAATAGTCTGCTTCTTTGGCAGAGCACCAGGTGTGTGGGTGTAAACCTTGGCAATCCTTTAGCCATTCGCTGTGCTTTTTGGTGTGAGCGGTGGAGACTTTAAGCGATTTAGCTGCTACCTGTGAGATGAGAGGCAGTCCCCGTTCTCCCCATCCCTTCAGATTCTCTCGCTGTTGTCTTTGTCTCTCCCCTTCACTTTTAGAAGATCTTTTGCCACAGTGAGCATCTGGAAAAAGCCAACAGTGTCAAGGAGGCCACCCAACACTCCTTATTGGCTTACAGAGAGATACAAGGAGCCTTTGTGTTTAAAGGTGCAGGGATCTAGAGGATGTGCCGTTTTGAGCAGAGCTGTCCCAGATGGACCCTTCTTTGTTTTTGGAGCTTTGTCTGGAAGCCTGTTCATCATTCCTACAAATGCCAGGTGAACCCCTGAAGAGCATCCAGTAAACTTACAGTATAAGATGGCATTGCTCTAAATCACAATTAGTTGTATTTCATAGAAATGGCAGCTTTATACACAGAAGAAATAGAAGTAATCCAAAAAGGATTTACCTACATAGGCAGCATTTTAAGGCATCATAGGCACAGTTTGTTTCAAAAGGTCCCTGCTTGACATTTGAGCTAGGGGAGAAGTACACCTTAAGTTTTGACTTTTGAGCTTGTAGGCCTAATTGAGGCTGTCAATTTTCATGTACATGTCATGATTTGTACATCTGCCGTTCATGCAGATCTGCCGTTTGTACGAGAGCAATAAAAACAAATGCTGAATCAAAACTTTTTAAAATCCTGAATTAATATTGAAGTTACTTTTGCACGCTGGAGGAAGGACAACACCATGGCTGAAGTATTACTTTTAGACAGGTAATGTTATATTTTAAAAGTATTTTAGTCACACAAAGCTTATGTAGATTGTGTTGTAACAAATGGGTTATATGCACAGAAGTGTTGTTCACCCACTGAAAGATTGATGTGACTACTTTCAATTTCATAAGGGACCTTTTACAGCATCGATAATGTTGATTATTATTTAGTTTAAGAAGTTAATAGCGCTATTATGCCTAGCCTGCTTTACTGAGATGAAGTTGGTTTTATGTTCACATTGGTTCATTTTTGAACAATGACAACCTGTGACGCACTTCCTATGTTGTCTCGCTTTGTGAATCGAGAAGCAGCACGAATGACAAAAACAGTTTTTTGTGCGAGCAAAAGAAAGCAGAATAACGAATGAGAGGATCACGCGCACGGTGAGACAGGTTTTCCTCACTCACTGACGAGGGCTTTAGGTGTCGCGCGCTCAGATTATTTGATGCGCGCGAGTGTTTAAAAGCTCCTGTGCCGTTTCCTCACTCGAGGCAACCGTGCCTGGAAACGAAACTAGTGCGATGCTCGTGCACCCACAGTCCTTCAAGGGCTCGAGATACTTTGTAAGCAGCAGCAGTTGTCGCTTTCGCTTTAACCATTCTTTAAACAGATTATTAGTTGGCCTAACATTAACCGTGTGTGCGGCAGCATCCTTTCAGTGTTTTTTACCTGCTTTCTTTTGCTTGCTGTTATTTTTGTTATTATAGTTTAATAATCATCCTTTACAATAATATTGCTTTAATATGTTGTTGTATGCACAGTTAACTGGTGATCTGGGAGCCAGAACAGACCACTGTGCATAGTTTTAGATGCGTGAGAATATATATTTTTTAAATGTCTACTGTTTTGTTGAATAAAAAGTGTATGTATACAGCAGTATTTTGCTTGTTTTGACACATTATTTAAAATTTATGGAAAGAAAATAATTAGTTTGGTGTGGCCAGAGAAAAAAAAAGGTAAATTCTTATTGTGTTGAGCCCTGAAAAGTCCTGTGAAAGAAAACTAATTGCAATGCGACACTTTTTTTATGAAAGCTAACCCATGTGCTCATGCTCATTGAGTAAGCTCATAAACAAAAAACACAAAATCTAAATGCAGTAATTTTAGCATGCCAAAGTCAAATTTATGCATATAAAATATATTTTCCCAACAACAAAATTGTGGCTAGTGAAAATGGCGAGTGGCTAGTAACGGTGGAAAACTACTAGCCACAGTGGCAGGTGATCAAAAAGGTTAATGTCAAGCCCTGGTGATGAGGCATTGGCTAATGCTAGTATTTTCCTTCTCAGTGGAAAAGAAATGATAGTTTTGGCTTCCTGTAACATATTGTTTCAAAAGTGCTGGCTGGGAAGTCAGGGTGCACTGTATCAGACGTGAATCATGTGTACATTTATCAGAATTTAGTCTAAGTTACACACACAGGAGTAAAATCAATACCATTAGTAACAAACAAATCATCCCCAGCCCCATGAGTTCACACCTCAAGGTTATAAAGACAATTTATAATTCATTTACAGCCAAGTAATGGACAGGTAATTGCTCAGGTGCCATATGAAGTAATAAATAGAATGATCACCAGGGGAGAGAGACGGAAGAGGACTAATGGAGGTTTAATTAGAGATGATATCTCTGAGGTGTAAATGGCGTCATTTCACTGTGGCTCATACAGCACATCCTGTGCAGAGAAAACATGTCTTGAGAAATGAAGGTTTTCCTTTCCCTGAAAAAAATCAGGATAAATGTCTGAGACGCACTAAATCATTAACAGTTAAGATTGTGCTGCGTGTGCCAAGAAATGTTTTTATGTATAGGATTTTACAGACAAACAAGTCGAAGCTCCTTCTACCCTCAGCTTCGTGTGGATGCATGTGTGGTACAACCATATGGAGCTTATGGTAGCGTGTGGGCAGGCTGATTTGACACCCGGGCTGTGGAACACACAAGCTTGCCTTAATTGACTTATAAAACTGCCTAAAATGCTGTTTTATGGAGCCGTTTTCAGACAGCTCTCACAGGATTTGATATCAAGTCATACTTTGTAATGAAGTGTGTGACAGGCACTCTTTATTTCCTGGCCAAGTTCTACTAAACCAGACTTTTTCATGAGTATAAATCTGGCTAACCAGAGAGCTCACTTAAAATAGGGTATGGATGATGGCATTAATTCATGGTCATGCGTGCGGTGTGCACTGGAAGAGTGGAGATAGGGTGGGGAAGTCAAACTGACAGTCGTGAGGACATAAATGACCCTGCCTTCTTTGTACGCTGACAGCTCTGGCTTTGGTGATACTTCTAGTAGGCTCCTGCGATTCCTGCAACTGCGGTCTTTGTTGTCACAGTCAGCTTGTGTTCCCCTCTGCGGCCTTTCCAGGGGGCTGGCCGGCCTGGGCAAACACAGAGAGAGACGTGATGTATGGCTCCCGGCCAGATCAAGCTTTGCCACTGCAGGGTGCTCCCAGCAGTCGAGGGGAGTTGAGTCATCCTTCAGGCTGCAGGGAAACCAACAGACACACTCGCTTTGACTATGACAGGAGCTGGAGGGGGGATGTGACTTTTCACAGTCATATCCAAACCCAGGCAAAGCTTAGACTGCAGACCAACCTGTTAAATACCAGAGCCAGGTGGATTTTAGAATGGAGACTATAATGCCTTTAAGTATGGCAATAAAAAGAGATCTTGAAGAAAATGCACACTGTTCAGTTTAAGAATTAAAGTTGAGGCACTTTCCAGTCTCAGGACAGAACTGAATTTTTCATTCTTATCGTTAAGACAAACATTTCTATCTGTGTCAAAGTGGGAACAGTTATGGTAATTCGGAGCTATTTAGACTATGTTTGCTATAGCCGGAGGAAAGGACAGTTCTAAAGCAGCTAAAACTGCAGAACAGTCACAGTTGTTTAAAGATTTTGCAGCTGCCTCTAATTTGGACACCTTCATTCTTTTACCATCTTCAATATTCTTAAAAATACAATACAGTGTGTGTGTGTGTGTGTGTGTGTGTGTGTGTGTGTGTGTATATACAGTTGAAGTCAGAATTATTAGCCCCCTCTGATTTTTTTTTTTTCTTTTTTAAATATTTCTTACATTATATTTAACAGAGCAAGGAAATTTTCACTCTTGAGAAATTTTCTTCTGGAGAAAGTCTTATTTGTTTTATTTCAGTTGGAATGAAAGCAGTTTTTAATTTTTTAAACACCATTTTAAGGACAAAATAATTAGCCCCTTTAAGCTATATATATTTTTTTGATAGTCTACAGAACAAACCATCGTTATACAATAACTTGCCTAATTGCCCTAACCTGCCTAGTTAACCAAATTACCTAGTTAAGCCTTTAAATGTCACTTTAAGCTCTGTAGAAGTGTCTTGAAAAATATCTAGTAAAATATTATTTACTGTCATCATGGCAAAGATAAAATATATATATATATACACACACACACATACATACAGATGTGGCTACTGAGAACGCGCGTTTCTTCATGCGCAGTGCTGCAATTTGTCACGCGCAGTACTGCAGCTGCAAAGGCCGCCTTTTCAAAAATAAATAAATAAATAAATAAACATTTTTGAGCTTTACGCAAAAGCCACCAGGTGGCGGAAGGAACAACCGCTTTTCCATTGACTCAATGGTTTTTGATACATTTAAAAGGTGCGTTTGTGCATGAAATATTCGTGTATACATGCATGTATTTGTGTGTGAGAGACCAGGCAAAAGAGTGCTCGATTCAACTTCGTCGAAGCCTCGAGCGGCTAGGTTTCTTTCTTTACTTTGGAGATAATGATATTTGTGTTCACATATGAATACAACAGAAAGAAATAAAACTTTTGTAGGCTCAACACAATTTCATAGATCTAGATAAAATAGCTTAAGCTACAGTATATTGAAATCATTTAGAGATATACAAATATCAGATATAATAAAAACATTAAATAAACCAATATAAAAGAAACAAAAGCTATAACGATCTAGGAATATACAGTATAATATAAATGAATTAAACCATTTTAAGCCATTTTGAACTTTAATTTTACAAAGGCCTATCTGAAAAAAAAGATTTTAGATGTTTTCTAAGAACCATAAACAACGGAGTATATTATAATTGTATTATTTTATAAAGTACTTGGATATGATATTAATCAAATCGTGCAAACAGCATATAAAATAAATATAATAAAAAATAGTGAAATCAGCATAACCGGGTCATCAAGCTTCACGTAGCCTATTACCCAACCAATTTCAGTGTTAGAAAAAAGTTAAATATTACAATTAATTTCATTTTAAAAAAATAGTAGCTAAATGTGTTACTTAGTTACATTTTAAGGCATAGTGTAGCCAGAAAAATACCTAAACAATGATACCTAAATTCAGTTATTACCGTGAAAATTGGTAAAATGTTGGCATGGATAACATGCAACTCAATAAGCTGTATAATTTTAAAGGTAAAAATAAAGATTTATGTTAGGCTATCATAAGTGAGGTTTTTTTTTGTGATATTGTCTGGTTGGCATTTGTAAAAACGCCATCATAAACCATTAGGTTACTAGGTCTAACCGTCATTTTATTTATTTATTAAGCCTATTTTAATAACTTGTTTTCAGGTTACATTTTCATTTTTTAGTGCCATGAGCTACAAGTCTACAAGCTACAAGTATATATACAGTGTTCAGCATATATAAGTAAATCCCTCACAAATCTCTCTTTTAAATAAATATTTTAAATAGGAAGCTATGCAATATTATATGTGTGCATATACATTAGATTAGTCAGTACTAAAGTCAAATCTGGAGCTTATCTGACAAAATAACTTACGATAATGGTCCAAAAACTAGTACATTCAAATTGATATGTTATAGAAAAAAATTAAATACAAATTTAAAAAAAGGAAAAATCAAGAGAAGCAAAAAATTAAAAAATGTAGTTGAAATTTTGTAGGTTGTAATTTATTTTTGCATTATTTCGCTTCTATTATCTTTCAATTTTGTCTTTTCAATTTTATTATCTTTTCAATTTTTAGTATCTTTCAATTTTTTAAATATGTTTGGTGACAAAAATATTATTTTAATAAATGTATTTGTTTAATTAATAAATCTGTTTTGTTTCAATGCACCAAAATACATTGCCCTTATTCACTGAGAAATGGATAAAAATATTATATTGTATATTTTCAAAATGGCGTGTACTCGTGTGTGTGTGTGTATATATATATATATATATATATATATATATATATATATATATATATATATATATATATATATATATATATATATATATATATATATATATATAATTTTTTTTTTTTTTCCTGAGTGCCTCGGGGCTGTTATTGGGCCAGGTATTTTGTGCCACACCCTTATCAGTCATACTTTACCAGTGAGATATTCACTGTACACTCAACATTATGAATTGCCCACCTGTCAAAATGCCTCATTTGCTTTAAAGGAAATCTAATGTGTAGTTCATATGCTTTAAAACAAGTCATAGCAGAGTTCTCATACCTGGCCATTTTATAAAAAGATAAGCCCAGTTCTCTAGCCTGTGGCCATATCAAGGAAACACAGGTTGATTGCAACGCATATACAGAGCATATTAAATTTGACAGGATAAACAGTGATTGTGGAAAAACTCTGTCTGAGAGGCCAAAGGTAATGCACTCTCATTGAAGATAAATAGTTGTCAAGAAAGATTACACAATTCCCTTAAAGCTTTTATTTTTTTTTTATCTTTGGCGAGTTGAAGCCTCTATCTGAAAAATATATATTAATAATAGTAATAATATATTTATACACACATACACAGACTTACTGTAGGCCATGCCATTATGGATGCTAGGCCATGTGCATCGCACGGAAGTGTAAATCCCATGATTAGATTAAATGAGAGAAAAAGGGTCATGTTTTCATCCATTATTATCTATCCATCCATTTATCAAAATGCCCTTGAGGCAGAAATCACTTCTAATATCTCTCCATGTAACTATTTTTTAAAATACACAATTGAAAGCAAAATGCACACATTTTCCAAGCAAAGTAATAACACACAAGCAAAATACTAAGCTAAAGTTAACCTGAATATAAAGCACACAAAGAAGGTCTTACACAATTAGTCTTTAAGCTGAGGTTTTTATGAATATTATTTAGTGTGGTGCATTTTGTTTACAGTTCTATGCTTTAAACTCTTTTTGTTTTTAATTTATGTGAATGTTTGGCTTTCCATATGTATTAAAACTGATGCAATTCTGCCCTCTTCAGGTGAAATGTGGAGTTGTGGATCTGAAGTCTAGATCCCAGTGCTACACAATAAACATTATACTTCCCAGGTGAGCCGCTGCTTTAATATATTTATAATAACAGTTGTATGTTTTATTTATAGTGGTTGAATAATTAATAATTTCCAATAATGTGTTTCTGTAGCTTTGTTTTGAAAAAATGCAATACTATCTAAAGTGATAATTGAAGTTTTCTTATCCTTTTTCTATTTTCAGAACATAACAATGGCAGATGAACATTTCATCATCAAGGAAATGAACAGATGAGAGAGAGGCAATAGTACTGTGCTTCAAGCTTCTGTTACTGCAGGCCTATTGATTTTGACTGGAACATAATGTGTCCATCTCACAGCCTGTACAGATAAGGACCAGTGTGCTGAACTCGCCACACCAGCATCATGACTGAAGAGACTAAACAGTCCTTGGCTGCCAAAGACCTGGATAATGAATCCAAAAAAAAGGAGAAGGGGGCCGTGGAGCAAAAAAGCTTAAAGTCCCCTGAGCACTTTCAAAATGTGAGTCTGGCGCCACAGGCTGTGAACAATCTTGCTAAGTTTGCTGAAAAAGAGAGGGACAACACGCAACAACGGGAGGCTGTGATTCGACCACAGCAGGCTGGAAAGATTGATTTTAAGTCATTGCAGAATCATTCGTTCAGTAGCAATAGAACGTGGCCCAGCAGCAAAGACAGCCCTCAGTCACCTAATGGGAAGAATCGCAATAGAGACAAGACTAGAAAGTCAGGAAAAGGAGAGCGTGGTAGCCCGCAGCAGTTATACAGACTGAGTATTACAAACCAACGATCTAATCCCACGATTGGGATAGCCTATCCCCAGCAGAAAGTCTCACCTCCAAAGAAGCTTGAGTCCAACAGGGGTCCTGTCTCAGGCAGCTACCGCTTCCATGTGCCAAGTATTCCAGAGCGAGAGGCTGAACTACAGCAGGAAGAACTACAGTTTAGATGTTTCCAGGAGGGCTCACCTAACCTTACTTCCCAAAGCTATACCTCACAGTCTGCTGGCACCACCTCTGTAGGACCTACTCACCAGAATCCACCATCTGCTCCACAACAACAACAGCAACAGAAGCCTAGCTCAATTGATAGCAACAACACACAACCTGTCATCAACGAAACTTTATTCCCCGACTTTCACCTGAATGAGACGGACACATGGCACTCTCCAGAGAGGACTTTCAGAAACACTAGTTTTGGCATTACTTCACAAAAGCCAAACAACCTTGTGGACTTGAACAAAGCCAATAGTAGTTTTATGCCTATGCCATTTCAGTATGGATACCCATTGTTGGATGAATCCGCATCCGATTCTTTTTCCTGTGATAGGAATGCACAGTCACAAGACTTCATAGACATTTCTCTTACTCCTAACCAGGTTTCTCAAAATTCATATTCCTTTCCATCTTCTTCAGAGGGCCATGAAGCCATACAAACAAATTCACAGTTTGGCAATGATCAGGTAGAGGACAGACAATCATACCAATTGCACCCTAAACCACCCCAGTACATGCAGACACCACTTGGTATGTCATCTTCTGTTGCCAGTAATGATGAGAGATCTGTATCAAGCACTCACCATGCAGAGCAAAGAAAAAATATTACAGATAAATCTGATGTTTTTACTCCAGTAGAAAGCAGGGACACCGGGTTTGCAGTAGTGGGGAAAAGAGGCTGCCATCCAAAAAATGGCACCACTAGCCAGAGAGTTCTTGTTCAAGGCAGTGTTCACCATATTAGGAATGTTGCACAAGGTTCAAGTTCCCAAATACACGTAATTAGCCCTCCACATAATAGTATTCACATCAGTCCAGGACCTCTAGATAAAAGCGGCAGTAAGCACCATGGTAGGGTATCACAGCTATGGGAAGGACCAAACAAAGTTTTTCCACCACCACTCACAGAACAGACATCTACACCTTACGGCTTTCAGTATCAACCTCCACCAGAACAAAGGCAAAACACTGGTATTAATGGCCGTATACCTTGGCAACAGATACGCTTCACAACTGCCTTGCCGAGCCAAAACAGGATTGATCTCTCCAGGCAACTGAGCAATCAACAGCTTACTTTTATGATAGGCCCATCAGACTGGCAAGAAGACAGTAAGGCACACAGTAACAGCAACCAAAAAGATTCTAACAGCTTTCTGAGCAAAAAGACAAATGAAGTCTTCTCAAACCAAAGGAAAGAAATTGGGAAGCAAGGCTGCAACACAATTCCACCCTGTCCATTCACAAACAAGGTGGATATGAATCAAGGCCAGGTGGGTGATGGGAAGAATAAGTCAGTATATTTTGGGATTAACCACTCAGTGCCAGTGACACCATCAAGAAGCTGTAGCTACCCTCCATTACAAGTAGGACCCTTAGGGCTGAAGATGGTGTCACCATATGACTCTCCTTCACATTCACCTTCTCAAAATCCAACATCTAGCAGTACATGTTCATCCCTCTCGCCAGCTTCCACAAACTCTGTCAACAGTAATGCTGATGACAGCCAGATGTCAAAGGGTCTTTCCCCTACATTTTATAAGCAGCAACAGGATAAAGCATTGATATCATCCAATAACATGAGCACTAATCAGCATCACTTCCTTTCCGAAGCATCGAGAGGCTTGCACTTTAAACAAGAAAAAGCCAAAGAGAACACTGCAAGCTTCATGACGCATAACAGGCTCTCAAATCCCAACACAGAAAATGGAAAAGGTTGTTTAGAGACCTACAGAACAGAAACCCATCCCCCACCTTCATACTCCGCCCACCAACTTGCCACATCATTAGTCTCAGCAAACCTTGATCAACTTGATGTGCTTCTGACATGCAAGCAATGTGATCAGAATTTTAATAACCTTGTGTCCTTTCTTGATCATAAGCAATACTGTGGACAGCATGCATTTGCACACAATGAATTAAAAGATGTGCCAAAAGTGGAGGACACAAGGAAGTTTCAGACAGACCACACAAAAGCCATGTCATCTGGATCCAGTTACACAATTTTGCGAAGTTCTTCAGATTTGCATCTGTCTCTGCTTGGACTGAACAAGAATGGAGAAATTGTGTCAGATAACGAAACAAAAGGAGAGATAAAAGATGATCCAATGAAACTGATGCTACCATCTGCACCTCTGCCGGATTTAGAAATGGAAGATCCCAAATTGGATAGTCTTATAACAGAAGCTTTGAATGGACTAGGCTATCAGTCGGACAACACAGAGATCGACAGCAGCTTTATCGATGCATTTGTCGATGATGACCTCACCACTACTAAATGCACATCAACAAGACCGGCTCTGACTACCAAAGACTCCACATTATTTGAAGGTAGAACTAACAATGAAACAACATGCAGTGAGAAACCTCAAGCTTGCTGCAAATATCCTTTTGACTCTGACTTAGACAGCCTTAGATCGGACAAACAAACGGACAGTCCTTTCAAAGAAAGTCAACATGAGTCAATACAAAAGCAAGGCCTCAAAACAGAAAGCTCTTCATCAGAATCCAAGTTACAGGAGTCAAACTGCACACAAATTGAGTGGGAAGCAAGAAAGTCAGAACAAACAGAACAGGAAAATGATTACAGTTCTAAGTTCCTTTTATCAAGCAAGTTTTCTGCAAGATGTGGACTTAAAAGCTTGCAAAGTAGCACATCATTAGTTAAAGCAACATGTTCCAGATCAACCTGTGGCAACAACAGTCCTACATCTCAGAAACCAATTGCAACAGAAGGAAAAAGGAAAAGGACGGGTGGTGGAAGCTGGAGTAAAGAGCTTATTCATAAAATTGTTCAACAAAAGAACAAGCTGCATAAACTCCATGTAAAAGGTACCAAAAACATGCAGTTTTCACTTGTGATGGAGAGAGTCACTCCTGCAGTGCAGAACCCTACTTTCAGGGAATACGATTACGTTTCTGACTCAGACGATGATTGTGAGCCTGTGAAGATAGCCAGTCAGGGACGCCTCAGCCAGAGTATTCGTTGCAAGTACACGTACACTAAAGAATGCAAGGGGAGAATTCGTGCAGACAAGAGCCGGGAAAGTTCATGGAAACAAAACAAAAATGAGTGCTTTGATCTCAAGAAAGATTTGGATGTCTCTTCGTCCTTACTGAAAGACAACCCTCGGCAAAGGCTGCGAAGACGGAGCAGTAGATCTTCTACAAGCAGTGAACTCAGCACATCAATAAGTATTTGTAGTGATAGCATTAGCAGCCCAAAAAGTACAGATCATACAGATTCAGACTCTGAGAAACGAATAGAAGTACAGAGGAAAGATCAAGACTCTCTTGAGCAGAATGCATATGATGAATCCCCATCAAGGATACGAAAAGAGTCTAGCACGTCACTTGCTTTGACCTTCACAAAAAATACAAAAAGGTACAGCACTGATAAGATATTACTCACTGAGCACAAGGATCGATTCACTACTTCAAAATGTTCAAGCATTATCTGCAAGACTGAAGAGACTGCATCTGAGCATACAATGACTAAAAGTACAGTGAGTCTTGCAAGATTCAAAACCACCAGGGTGGAAATAGAGGGAAAAGGGGATCACTATGGTTTTGAGGCAGGAATTCTTGCAACCAAGGAAGAGCCATTCAAAACAGATTGCCCAAAAATTATCACATCACCAAGAGGGTCTGGCGTAGCACTGAATCAGACAGAAACCACCAACAATAGAGATTCTTGCAATAGAGATGTTTTCCAACTCAAAAAAGATGCTGCTACTTCAAAGGGTAAATCCCACAAGAAAAGGACAAACAGTTCTGAATGTTCAACACCCATTTTTGAGAAAACACACACCTCCACTGAAGAGGTCAGCAGAAGCTCAAATGAACTATTTCAACCTGAACCCCAATCTCTTTGCAATTCACTCATGAACAAAGTCTGCTTATCACCTTCAAAAGTCAATGAAGATCCAGCAGAAAAGGATGGGCAATGTCTCATTCCCTATCCTTCAGAACATGATCAGAGTCTTTCCTTTGACACAATGTTTGGTGACATTTCTGTGGGAGGATTTGAGAACAATCTTTACCCAGATATTCAACTTGCCAAAGACAGCTTTAGTCCTCTGGAAACCACACCAGATAAGAAGGAACTTTTTGAGTCATCATTCTCACCATTCTTAGAGCAGAGAGACTGGAACCTGATGGATGTTAATCCTGTGCTACCAGATGAGATTTCCCAGTACAAAGAAGACTCAGACTCAAATGAGAATAATAACAATTTCAACCATGTGCCATTTGCTTTGCCAGAAAAATTAATGGACTACACTCCAAATCTCAACAGTAGTGTGTCAGTTGATGATCTGGAAATAAAAAGGATTGTTACAGAGCTGGAGAGTCAGCTACAAACAGCCAAACTCAGCAGCCCTCCACCATTAGACAATGAGCTGCCAAAACAACTTACAATGAGCAAATTCTCTCCACTGAGACTTGATCCTGAAAGTGAAGATGAGAACAGTAGCATTGAAATTAACTGCTCTTCAGAAAACCTGGAAATTGCCAGACCAGTGGAGTCGCATTTAGCACTGTTCTCAGAACCTGAATTACCATGGTCCAGTCCACTCCCATTTGGACTGATGTGTGGACAGCAAGGTCTTCATACACCAACACATTCATCTACTATCAACACACCAAATGATTCAGGGCATGACCACTTGGATTTAAAAGATAGCATGAGGCTCACTGATTTGACCTCAGAAAACTGTTTGTCCCTTCACCTAGAGAACAAAACAAAAAATGATGGCTTGGACAAGTCAGAAGAGATGCTTGAGCATGAAATTTACACAGAAAATCTGATGAAGAGCTTGGAAGTAATCTCAGATTCATTGTCTTCAGGTTTTACATCACCTCAGTCATCTCCCAATCAAGAGTGTGTGGTTTCTGAGGAACATGAAAAACAAGATAATGAACACCCAGAGCACAAGGAGCCTGAACATATGGAATCTATAAACACAGAAGCAGAGCTCACAAAGTTCTCAGTGGAAACGAACACATTTTCTGATAAACCAGATGAGACAACCAGTGACATTTCAGGGTCACACAATGAAACAAAAACCAACCTAATTGAGACTAGTAATGACAGTCTTCATAAAGAAGAATTAGTAGCTAATGAAAAACAGCTTGCTGATACCTCCTTTGAGAGTCCAGAAACGACACGCTGTGTGAACTCAAATGAATCTGACTTACAGAAGTCGTATGAACATCAGTGTGAATCACCTGTCAACCAAAACAAAAATGCTGAGTTTGATACACAGTTACACATAAAAGACTCAATGTATAATACACAAAATCCTGATGTCTCCAACTTTTCAACATCCCCAGCAACACCAGAAGACACTAACACCCAGTGTGTGGAAAAAATACAGAAATGTGATGAGGATTCAGCTCTGATTGCAAAGCCAGAACTCATATCTGAGGGCAATGGACACACATCTGAAAAAACAGGTAGAACAACAGACTGTTTGTCTGATACAGACATCCAGCCAGCCCTCTTAAAAATCAAATCTCCTCTTTGCCAAGACCATTTGCCAATCTATTCACAGGTAATTAATACACAACAGGTAGTTTCTCCTAAACATGTTCCTGTAGTTCAAGATGAACATGGCAGTACTGATATTGGGGTCATAACTGATATGACTTTGTTTTCGGCGCATTCAGAATGTCAAGATAATCATCAAAAGAACAAGGAGCATAGTCCTCAGTTTCTTACTGTACCTCAGGCCCCACAGTTTTCTCACAACTCCATCCAAAGCCCTTGTGAACTTAGAGACGGTCCACTACCAGACACAGTTGCCCCTGCAATGAGTGAATACATACCATCCCTGGATGACAGAAACACAGATAATATAAATATTGGCAGGTCTGTAGATACTTTAGAATCAGCAACAACAGAAGTAGATGATTCATTTATTCCCCATCTGGATTTAGCAGAAGTGGCACAGAGTAAATTTTCTAGTCCTGGAACATTGTTGGCTGTGGACAGCATCTCAAAACAAACTTTTGGTGAGACTTCTGAGCAATCTAGGGCATTGGATGGCTCTCAAGGTGCACCGTATGATTTAAAACCTATCCCCATTAATTACAGTGACGCATGCTTTAATGACAACAGCTTCCCCTCTAAATGTTTAGACGAAGAAAATGGCAAGTCTGTTGTAAAATCTAACTCAGCAGACAATTACATTCTCAATGCCTGTGCTTTCTCTCTTGATAAACCACTCATGTCTAGCCTACCGCATAATTCAATTGAACAGACAAATATTCAGAATCACCTGACTGGACTTAATATACCTGAGAACTCTATAAATAGCAATCACCAAAATGAAATTAAATATTCAAGTGTCTCAGCGTCCTGCAGTAATTTTTGTGAAGAAGTCACTACATCTGACCCTGAACAAACCTCCAAATGTAACCATAATGACATGAATAGAATTCATGTTCCAGCAGAAACTGTTATTTACATGGATACACACCACAAACCATTGAAGAATGTAGATTCTGAGAAGATGGGCAATCAGGTGATCACCAGTGAGCATGATGCAACACAGAGGTCCACTGCATTAGATGTTAAGAAAACATCTACAACTTTGATTCCATATACAAAATCAGCATCCATGGCCCTTGCATTCACATCTGTCCAAAATGATGGACAGAGTTTAAAGTCAAGTGAGACAAAAACATCACCTAAAAAGGGTGGTGCACAGATTGAACTTCAAGGAAAGTTTCAGTGTGAAATATGTGCAATGTTCTTTCGTACACAACCTGGACTGAAAAGGCACAAAGCCATGAAGCATGTAGTAAAGTCTGAAGGGATTTTGCCCATTGAAAATGCAAATATGAGTAGCCAAATATTCATACCAATTTATAATATGTCACACCCAACAGAAAAAACAATGAAAGACAGCATGGATGTTGTGAGCCCTGCAGTTCTTTCACATCCAAACAGAATTGAAATTTCAGATGGACATGGACAGCAAGTAAATACACCTTGCATCTTGGAAAGGACTGCAAGCAAAGCTGATGTAACCATTCAACGTAGCAGTGATGGTGATCAGGCATCTCCTGTAAATGAAATAACAAAACACTGTATCACCACCATGGACATCAGCAGTGAAACGTTTGCTCCTAACCTGGAAAAGCAAGACATCTTTTCAGATGAAATACTCAACAGACTTAAAACAAATATATTGCAAGCTGTCTCTCCAGATTTCCCCTCAGTGGTGCAACAAAACTGTCCTAAGTCACCTGAAAAACAGGTCAACGGTAGCAGTCAAAGCTATCATCAATTCAGCGTAAGAAAGGAGCAGGGGAGCACTGAAGTGCAAAAGGAGGATACTACTTCAACAGAGCATTCAAAGGTGCATAATAAAAAAGATGCATCTGACATTGACAGTGTTGCGAAGTATTGTGATATGAACCCAAATGGTGTAACGGAAGATATCCACTATCCACATGAGAATTCTTTTGTGAACATAAAGTCTGAGAACACGTGTTCTCCCACAGAAAAATGTGACACACTTAACGGAATAGGATCTGATCTCAAGGCTTTCTTTGATGACGAAAGCACATTTTCTCAGTTATTCCCAAGAAATGATGACCGGAAAAGGAAGAAATGTGCAAGGGTCTATGGTAAAAGCAACAAAAAGCAAAAGCAATTGTCCTGTTTAGTTTTAGACTATCCTCCCACTGATGCCTTCATTGATACATATGAGGAGACTAAAGAAAATGAGATGGGACACGTGTTTACCAGTGACACAAATGACACTTGTGATTATGAAACCATATCATATGACAACACAAAGATTCTGGAGATGACTCCTAAGAATTCTCTGGAGAATGCATGTCAATTAAATGATGGCCAAATGGGTCAACAGACTGGTTATGAGAAAAACCTAGAAACTGGAATGAAAGAATTGTCATGTGAGAGTCAAAGCACAGTTAAGCAACCCTTACAGCATCAAGACGATTCTCATGATTGCTCTGTGTCAGAGAACACAGTGTCAACAGTTCCTCAGGAAGGCTGTAAACTAGAGGTTTCTGCAGCAGCTTGCCCTCTCCAAATGGTCTGTGTTCCAGAAAATGCCTCTCATTTATCAAACAGTGAGATGTCTAAACTCGACACTACAATTCCTATTTCTACACCATATTTTGAGCCTGACAGAGATACACCTTTGGTCACAACCATTTCAAGCACAGAAATTAAAGAACCTGAAAGATCTTGCAAAAAGCCAATGCAGCGTAAATATAGGAAACGCACTGATCCTGCACTCAAACCTAAGGACAAGCAGTACAAATGTAAAGTGTGCTTTACATGGTTTCTCACATTAGGTGAGCTGGACTTCCACAAGCTCTCTCACAATCCGTCACCTCCCCCAACTTGCTATATGTGTGTGCAGCGCAAGTTTAGCTCCAGAGAGCAGCTTAGGGACCATCTCAGGGAAAAACACGGCAAAAACAAAGCAGGTGTTTGGACTTGTGGCATGTGCTTAAAGAGATTTCAGATGTCTGGATGTATAATGAACACTTGCGTGAGCATGCCACACAGTTTGCACGAAGAGGACAGTCTCAGAGTTCTCTCTTGGGCATGCCTGGATGTTTCATGCAGGAAAATGCTGTGAAGAACTTCATATCTTCAATAATGCAGCATCGTCCAAGCAGACCTGCAAAAGAAGACATTGTTAAACCATCAAATAAGGAAGAGAGAAGGATGTCTTTAGATAGACAAGAGCCAAGAGTTACGAGGGAGCTTGATTCTACAAATCTGAAGACTATGAGCTTTGGGGGTGGGAGCAAACACTGTGCACTGACATCGCTTGAGGTTCTACCTCAAGCAGAGACTTCTGCCAAAAATGCTGATATGCATCCTAACTGCAAAGACCCTTCAAGGGACTGTCATCACTGTGGCAAGCAGTTTCCAAAGCCCTTCAAGCTCCAGCGTCATTTAGTGGTTCACAACATGCAAAAGATTTTTCTTTGTTACAAATGTCCAGTATCATACCAGGAGGCAAAGGAGCTGAAAAACCACCTAAAAAATGAACATGAGGAAACAGATGAGCCACACTCAAAGCACACCACGCTGTATACATGTGAACTCTGTGCCGATGTCATGCATGTAATCAAGAAGTCCTTCATCTGCAGTACCTGTAACTACACATTTTCCAAAAAGGAACAGTTTGATCGTCACATGGAGAAGCACCTTGCTGAAGGGAACAAGATCTTCAAATTCAGGGGTGTTGTGAGGCCTTGCAAGCCTTTTAATTCAAACTACGATAAATCCGACATGCCTCCCAGCAAGAAAAGGAAGGGAACTGAGAGCAGTGTAGACATCACAATGTCACACGTGCAAGGTGACAACTCAGCATTGCCCATCACAGATGACACTGCAGAGAACAGCTCTGAGGAGCATTCTACTGAAGCAAACAGTACCAGTGTGAAAATTGAAGACGTAGTTGAAGATTTCCCTGAAGCTGCCATGGAACTTAGAGAGTGTACAGTGCAAACAGATTCTGCAGAACAGGGTCTTCCATCAACAGAGCTGAAGGAAGAGAATGAAAGCTCTTCTCTATCCCATGCAATCCAAGAAGACGAGTCTAGGGAAGTCAGTGAAATTGACAAAGAAGCTCTGACAGAGATTTGTGATGTTAAAATAGAAGATGACTGTTGCACAAGTCCAACAAAATTGGTCATTTCAGAGACAAGCATTGCTAAACATATCCAAGACATGGTGGACACAAACTCTTCAGTAAACCTTGAAAATGGAAGTGCACAAGGAGAAATAAGGGACTCGACTCTCTGCACCCTTCAAGTGGGTGGTCAAAGCGAGATAAGTTTACGAAAAAAAGGGCTCTCATCTTCCAGTGACTTTGAACTACCATCTGTGAAACGATCTTCAAACGAGGCAAGCTACTTGAAGCAGGATCAAAAAACCGAAGCGTCATTCCCCATGAAGAAAAACGAGAATAAAGAACTGACTACTGCTCAGGCTAAGCACATAACTATGGTCAAAGCTGAGGAAACTCTGAAACAAACTCTTGACAATAGCCTAAGGTGCCTTAGTAGTGCTGACTCCACGCATCACACCAACGGCTCTAATATATCCGAAGACAAGGACTCAACCAAGCAACAGAAGAAGAAGAAAGAACCTAAAACAGCTCACAGCTCTCAGAGAACGCCATCTCCAACTGCACGGGAAAATCTGAGCATTAACCCGAGGGTCAGAAAGAAGTTCAGACCAAGCAGGTGTGAAAATATTGATGGACAGAGGAAAAACGATTTTCCCAATGACTATCCTGTGCTAACATCGGTAAAGGATGACACAGCCAGTAACAAAATAATCTCCAAGCATAAAATAGGCTCTTCCAATTTGGGCCTTCACTTAAAGAAAGCGTCTGTAGATAGTTTCCCGCAAAAAAAGGTCGAGATTGTACGTCACTTTAACGGAGATTGCAAAGGGAAAAAAAGCATTCCTAAGAAAGCCATCCATTCCCCTACTTCGAGAATCTCCAACCTGAACAATTCATTTAACCACAAATCACGACCCAAGCCAGGGGTGAGATCCATAGAGACTCACACATATCGTACTGCAGAGTCGCAAAACAACCTCCTCAGCCAGCTGTTTGGCCAAAGACTAACTAGCTTTAAAATTCCTTTAAGGAAGGACACTTCTGAATCTATTAATTAAGGATTAAATGGATGCCATTAACAGGGAGGTAATTAAGTGATCCACTAGGCATGTGATTAAGGCAATTTATTCATGAGACTAGGATTGTACGGCCCTCCTCTGTGAACTCATTTAACTCCTTGTTTAGTCACTTTATCCTCTTGTAAATGTGTATTTACGTATATGTGAAGACCAACGATCAAATGTATGAATATAGGATAAATCTGTTGGTTACAAATGAGTTTATTTTTTCTCTCTCTCTATTTTATAGTGGAGCATTATCTCTAAGAGACTGACTGTTTTTGGTCATCAACAACACAGAAAGGCTTTTTTGAAAAGAGTTTACTTGAAAATGAAATGAGAATATTTTGTTTTCCAAGTAATGCATGACACTTTTACATTACATGTTCTTCATGTTTTCCTAGCAACAGGACCAAAAGACATCCTAAGTCTGGATCATGTCGATGTGCTTTATGTTATATGCTTCAGAGAATTACTCCTTTATACTCTTTTACTTTACTGTATTGCGGAGACACTCATTAGTATTAGCTTTTGTATCTTCACTAATTGGTGCTATGTTATTTTATTATTGTTATTATTATTATTAATATTATTATTATTTGTGTAATGTGAACACAATGTCTTGTAACTGAAGGGAACATGTAGCAATTACACTCCAAATCATTGCTGGTACTCAAGAGTCTTCTAGAAAATGACACAAAAATACTGCGTACGGTCAATCAAATAGAAAGGGTTCATTTGTGTCTTCATTTGATCTGTTCAGAGGAGGGCAAGGGAAAAGCCTTTTCCAAAACTGAATTTAGTTTGAATATGAACTCAGGTGCTATTATTGCGCATGAAACCCTTAGGAATTCTTCCCATGCACTGATGATACCATACCAAACCCCACGCGTTCACCTATATGTCCCCGGTTCTTTAATTCTTACTGTTTACTAGAACAAAAGGTGCTTCGTCATGTTTATATGTATCTTATATTGTATAATATTGTACGTTGATTACTTTCCAGTGCAATGCATAATGTCAAAGTTCTATTTTAATAATGTGCAAAAGATGAAGAGAAAAAGAAATGGAAAATACGAAGCCTGTGGAAGGCTTACGATTGGATCACAAAGTGCATCATATAAACTTGGTTATTAAATTTTTTTGCATCAAGCCTTTTGTTTCTTTGTCTTCGCTGATGGTTTCCTTTTGTCAGTTCCACAGCATGAAATATGTTTATAATTGCTTATAGTCCCAAGAGAAATTTCTCAAAACACAACGTGAAAGAATGAAACGTGTGCGGTGTGTGATAAGCGATGGAGAGCACAGCTCGGCTTTAATCAGTCAAGAATTGCACTGTGTCCTTTTGAATTCACATTGAATGATCGCTTCATTTGACATCACAATGAAAAGGTGAAGATCATAGAGTCATCAAGGGTTGACATCCCGAAGTGAGAAAGGCAGCTTTGATCAGGAAGCGTCTTGTAGTGTAACAAATAAAAACATACAATAGAGGCCAAAATGCAGGCTGCTGGCAAACACGGTGATTTGGTTCCCCAATATGATATCATAAGCGTAATCATTGTTAAGCATTATACAGTATTACTCCCCCTTTTGCTTTATTGACAGTAGAAACCAAGCTAATATGAACTGCTTAAGTTTGATGTGTACAACCTGACGATCCTCTAACCTAGCACAGTTAGTTCCAAATACACTTATTTTTCCATGAAACAATTTTACATATAAATGATGAATCCCAATTTTTGAATCCCCTTGTATTTAAATTCATTTTAGAAATTTCACATTGTATAGCTGTTAATTCATTTTTAGTTTTCCTTCTAGTCACATCAAAACATGATCCGGAAACACTTTACTTGAAGGGGGTGATCATAAGACCTTCATAATCATGCAGTGCTTCCCATAGGTTTGAAATATACTTGCGGTGGTAGCCAGATTGAAACCCACCATTTACCGACATCACATAATTAGTTAACTGTATGTGACTAACAAAACATAATTAAATTAACTAATTTTTTTTCTTTATTATGACTGTTATACACTGTTTCTTTTCAATGGGTTAAAGTAATAAAAGACTGTTGAAATTAAAAAAAAAAAGAAATCCACTATTTATCTTACTTTTATGCTATTCAGAAGCCATAAGCTCCCTGACAGGTCAAATCTGCTGTTTTCTCCTTTAAGCTCAATTTGAATGCCAAAGCATTTCAGATTTAAAATAGCCTATGTAATATATTAACATCATCAAATTAATAAAATATACAGCAAATGAGAAATAAATGACAGCAAAAGGAATTACAATCGATATTACAGACAATAAAAATGGTAATAATCACAAGATTAAAGTGTGCAGATTATTTAAATTAGGCAAATGTGTTGAATAACCACTAATGGTGTGCATATATTTTGCAGGCAGTTTAGACCAGTCATTTCATCCTCTCCAAGTATATAGTAAAGTTTTTTTAAGTCGTTAGATTCAAGAAATAATTATTGAATGTTTCTCTCGCTCTCGCAACTATGCATGCGCAGTCAGCTGCAAAGCCAAGCGAAAGTAGGCTTAAGTAAAAAGTTAATGCAAAAATGCATACGATTAATGAAGCCAAATCCCGGACATTTAAGGAGATTTAGAAACCTGGCAGGACGAATTTTTAAGTGCCAAAAGGCATATACAATATAATGTAAAAGGATGATGATGATAATAAAAGTAAAAAATAAATAATATATATACAGTTGAAGTCAGAATTATTAGCCCCTCTGATTTATTAGCCCCCCTGTTTATTTTTTTTCCCAATTTCTGTTTAACAGAGAGCAGATTTTTTCAACACATTTCTAAACATAATAGTTTTATTAACTCATTTCTAATAACTGATTTATTTTATCTTTGCCATGATGACAGTAAATAATATTTGACTAGATATTTTTCAAGACACTTCTATACAGCTTAAAGTGACTTTTAAAGGCTTAACTTGGTTAATTAGGTTAACTAGGCAGGTTAGGTTAATTAGGCAAGTTATTGTATAACCATGGTTTATTCTGTAGACTATCGGGGGAAAAAATTGCTTAAAGGGGCTAATAATTTTGACCTTTTAAAATTGTTTAGTAAAAATTTAAAAACTGCTTTTATTCTAGCCGAAATAAAACAAATAAGACTTTCACTAGAAGAATAAATATTATCAGACATACTGTAAAAATGTCCTGGCTCTGTTAAACATCATTTGGGAAATATATAAAAAAGAAACAAAAATTCAAAGGGGGCTAATAATTCTGACTTCAACTGTACTTAGGTGGCCGTTAATATACCCGGGTGGCCTGCCCAAGTAAAGTCTATGTGTAGGAAGCACTGTCATGACACATGATTTTATGCAAACTAAATTAACATTGTTTGAGATGTCTTTGACATGACAACTTTACATAACCAAATACATCTTTGTTATGACAAGTCGACATTACCAAGACAACATAGATTGTCATAAATCTATCATCAACATGATTGTCATGAATTTTATAAGTCGTTAATATTTTTTCTTGAACTCTACTACTGTCATACAAATTGATTTGTCATTAAATGTCAATAAATATTAATGATGCTATTAAAATTATTTGACAGAGTATTGAAATTTCTAAATATAAATTTTAATGACAAATTCAATTTGCTCCACTGAAAAAAATTGATCAGAAATATATAATAATGACAATTATAACGGCCTCATGATTATCATGTTTATGACAGATTTATGACAAACTTATTTTGTCTTGGTAATGTCTAATTGTGAGTTATTTATGTCAAGTTGTCAAAGACATCTTAAACAAATGTCATCACTGAGCGAACGACACGTAATGACAGTTAAGCATGCATAAAATCTTCATATCCATGATGTGTCATGTCATGATTCTAAAAGTGTCATAACAGTCTTATGAACACACCATAGAAGTACCATAGTGTTACCAAGTGTTACAATATAATCAAATAAGAATTTAATCTTTAAAAAAAACAACAACAACAAAAGCAATGGCATATCATTCCAGAATCACTTTTATACAAAGGCACAATAATTACACAAACGAGACCTTCTACTGCTTATGCAAATGCACATTACAAACAACAGGAAAAATGGTTTGCATGGTTTATTACCATAATTTAACTGTTGTTTGGAATAAAAAAGCTGATTTCAAGCTGATTTATGACTGCGTGTTTAGTGGCTTGTATCCCTACATGAGCCTTATTCACCTTCACATAGGAATAAAAAGCCATAAGACACGACAGCTGTAACGGGAGCACCGCGGTGAGGAAACTCCCTGGCTTTCAATAAAGATGTAGGGGAGGCACCTGGTACAAGAAAGAGAGAAAGGATTGATAACTAGATGACAGTGCTAAGCAGGCAGAAAGTTAGATATTACACTGTGAAACTGATATAATGATCTCAGCGATCACAGAAGCGTTGATAATGTGTCACAGATAGGCATTTCCAGGACAGCTACAATTCTGTGAGGTCTAATGCAGTAGTCAATCAATACAAATGTCATACTATGCACTGCACACACACACACACACACAAAGACACTAGTCTAGCAATTGCCACCGATTACTCCTTTATTTTTAACCAAATATGCAGTGAAACTGATGATTAAATGTTCATTTAATTATGCAAACAGTAATTACTTCAATCATTCTGAGCAAGTTTTACTACAGTACCAAATCCTCATTTAAATTCAGCAAAAATAAAAGGTCACAAATGTGGCTGATTCGCATCGCTGACTGTCCATCACTCAAGAAAAAGGAAACTTTTCCCTGCGTTTTGTCTCAGTGCTGTTTGTTGGTGCCGAGCAATAATTGTGCAGCTCCTTGTCAGGGCTGGTCTGATCATTTCATCTTTGAGCCAAATCTCTTGGGAGACGGGACAGCTTTGCTCTTTGAAGTGGAGTGACATTATCACTGCGGCTGGCCCTGAAAATAGCATCAGTTTGGCCATACCGCCACTCAGAGAGGGCTGAAGATCAGGGCCAGATAGAAATGGGCGACTGGTCAGCGGTAATGACATGGAGTCTAAAGGGAACAGAGGCCATCTTCAATCTCACCTTTCAATCCCAGCAACCCCCAGTCCCTATTCAGCAGCATATAGTGCGCCTCACAGCTTTTGTCACTGATGGAAAATTACTGGGAATTCCATCACATTGGCCCCGATGTCGGAGATGGAGAGCGACGGCGGGAGAAAAAGTGATTAATGTGGCTCTATTTGGTTCGGGGAGAGCTTTCGGCTCGCTGTAGCTCAACACAATATTTAATAGAAAAAAA
This sequence comes from Danio kyathit, assembly GCA_903798195.1. Classification (NCBI taxonomy): domain Eukaryota; kingdom Metazoa; phylum Chordata; class Actinopteri; order Cypriniformes; family Danionidae; genus Danio; species Danio kyathit. Next base: position 36,780,790 of record LR812543.1, read on the forward strand.
GTCATTTGGCGGTTAATTTATGAGTCGTTTGGGGAATAATACCAGGCTGTCTTCTGTTTACAAGAGTAACAGGTGAAGATGATTCTATGAGACGCCTCCCCTGCACAGGTAATGCCTCAGATGGAGGATGTCCATGTGTAAACCAGCACGAGTTATGACTGGGGTTTTTCAGTATCAAGGCATGAATGAAAAGCCATAACCGCAAGGCATCAGCACTGCATCATAACTAGACTAATGGAAACCAGTCCCACTTCAACATTTAAGTGGTTTTATTTCTTATTCATTACAGTTTCATGAATATTGAAGAAAAGAAAATGCTTCTACATTTTTATAGAACCACAGAGTATAATCTCTTTTTGTGATTTTAATGATTCTGCACCATCTGCACAAAAACTAGGAAAATACATTTTAATAATGTAAATAAAATGGCCCATAATTAAATAATATCTACAATATTAAAACTGCTTGCATTCTGACTTTCAGAACAAAAGCTCTTTTGTGTAATATTTTGCTTTCAATTTTTACAAAAAGAAAATAAAGTGTAGGAGATTTTGAGTTATCTGACAAGTGCTATAATAAGATCTCAGTGCATGTACTTAAGAAATCCTCCTTTCTGTCATCTTATAATCATGAACTGACTTCTCTTTTGGCGGATTGCACTTACAATCAGAAATATTTCATGACATCCGTATTCCCCAAAACACAGACAGATGTTGGTTATGTCTTAAGTGAACAAAAGCAGCGAACCTTACAGTGCTTAGCATATATGAGTACACCCCTCACAAATCTATCTTTTATATTCATATTTTTAATAGGAAGCTATACAATATTACATTTCTGCATATACATTAGACTAGTCAGTACTGAGCCAAATCTGGAGCTTATATAACAAAATAACTTACGGTAATGTTCCAAAAACTAGTATATCTTAATCTATATGTTAGATTTTTTATTAAATACAAATTTTAAAAAAGAAGCTAAAAAATTTAAACATTTTGTTACAATTTTGTAAATTGTAATTTATTTATTTTTTTTGCAATATTTTGCTTAAATTTAATTGTAATATCTTTCAATTTCTAAATATGTTTGGTGACTAAAATATCATTTTGATAAATAAATCTGTTTTGTTTAAATGCACCAAAAAACATTGCCTATATTCACTGTGAAATTGATAAAAATATTCATTTTCAAAATGGGGTGTACTCAATTATGCTGAGCACTATATATTAGCAATATATTAGATTTGTCTTTATATCTCAAATCTCCTGTTGCTGTACCTTTAATTTAATTAATTAAAACAGAAAAAAATAAAACACGGAATTACACATTCATTTTATTACTCCCTTCTTGTATTATATATTATGCTGTGTTTTCTTTTCAAGTTATTTGTATCTTTGTTCTTTTTAATTAATATGTTAATTGTTCTTTTTAAGAACTGGGGGGAAAAGATCACACTAAATTAAATATTTTAAAAAATATTTTGGAATTAATATAATAAGGTCTCACTTAATATTCAGAAATAAAAATGACAGAATAAAATGCTACAATACAACCGTATCGAGTGGAATTCAAGTGGAATAAGTCATGATTGTATTTACTGACAGGTAATTTATGATGGATTCTGATTCATTGTAGTGGTTACCCGTACATTTTTAAAGTTGTTTAACACAGTTTACAAGCAAGATATGTGAATGCACTCCATATACTGACACTGAGGGGAAGAAACTGTTGAATTAAGTTATATTTGTTGCATGTACTTACAAAAGGATTCTCGTAGCTTCATAATATTTGAACCACTGAATGCATTTGGGCTGTTTTGAGGATGTTTTTTGGTATCTTTCTGAACCTATAGAGGATGAAGGAGCTCTCAGATTTTACCTAAAATAACCAACCCAAGCTCATTCTGAAAGTGTACCGCTAAATACATTTCTGCAGAGTGCCAAATATGTCCCAAGAGGTATGTTTTTTGCCGGTTTTGTTTTCACGAATCCACCAGAGGTCGCTGCGTACACTTTTTGAGATCTCAAATTTCTCTCACTAATGTTATTGGCACCTGCTGTTCTCGCGTAAATCCACTAGAGGCCGCTGTCGACTGACTGACTGATCGACTGACCCACCCTCCTCCTTCCCTAAACCCAACCAATAGTGTTATCAAAAGCACTGATTGACCCACCCACCCCAAGCCAAGCGACAGTGTTTTCAAAATCAAACCCAAAAAAAAAAAGCCCTCGCTTGATCTTTACCACATTTTACCACAGTCTCACCCTGTTATTTACTTGTTTGTTTTATTTTTTGGCTTCCGTTTTTGTCTTACCCACTTTCTGGAACCGCTCTTCGCCAGACGTGAACCACATCGTCGTGGTCAACTCCTTTCTGCATCTCAAGTTCGCTGGCGTACATGGCGAGCTACTGGACAAACTGGTAACAGCAGGAAAGTCATCAGCGGTCAGCTGGTAAGTGTGATAAGGAATGGCGTCATACCGACACCGTTGCGTTCATTTTAAAGACAAAATACAGCCATAAGTACTTCTGGCTACATAATTCACGTTCTCCAGAAATATATATAGGGCTACGTTTTCAGAATGAGCCTATGTTGAAAATATCTTAATTTGTGTTCTGAAGACGAACGAAAATCTCAGGGGTTTATAACGAATAAAACATATACAGTCTTCAGAATGAAAAAGGTTATCAAAGACTGCTTTCAAAGCTTTATTCCACAGTCTTACTATCAGATCCTCGCTGCTTAAGTTTTAGACTCAAAAGTCAGCATCAGGAGGAAAACTCTTTAAAGAAAGCGAAAGCGTGAGTGCGGTAAAGACAACAAGTGAGGGTCCCTCAACAGCCTGCGGAGGCAAACTATTCCACGGTGTTTACTTACAGCTTTGAGATGCTGTGTATGCATCACATGGCTCTGAAAGCCACATCTGAACTGCAATGATGTTCTTTTGAAATCTCGAGTAGTCTCGCAGGTCGCATTAGATGCCACCTGCTGTCAGCACTCACTGCAGCAAACCAAAGCAAAAACAAGTCCTTGATCTCCTCGAAAACAGAGCGAGAGAACTTGAGTGCATGTCATTCGTTTTAAAGCATGCCGTTGAAGAGACCTTGTAGTGGCACACAGTTCACTCGAGGTCTCTGTTTAATGTTCTACATAAGACTTTAAGATGATTGCAGCTGCCCCCAAAACAAGCCAGGTGGGTATCAGGCTGTGTGACCTCAGAGATTGGGGTGACTGCAAAGTAGACAGCGGGCAACATCTCTGTAATGAGTTGCTGCCCCTGACACTGTCATTAGATTGGCCGAGGCATGAGCTGATGAGCTCTCAAATTGTTCTCGCAAAAAAAAAAAAAAACAGTTTGGTGCAAAACAAGTCTTAAGCCTGGGGGTAAATCTCAATTAATTATTAATGCAGCGTGTCGTAAAGAACAGAGTAAGACTGGAAGGGAAATGCTAAACACCTCAGAGCTAAAATAGCACCTCGGCTAGAATTTGCAACACAATTAAAAACTCAATTTTGTGTTATAACAGCGCAAGATTCATTTCAAATTGGAGAAACGGCCATTTAGAACAATACGAGATTTTTTGGCTTGTTAGCAGCACAGTTTATTTTCCTCCCAGAGGTAATATGTCATCCTTCATTAATTCTTAATAGACATAGCCTGAAACAGTGCAACTATTCATATTTCACCACTGCTACATCCTCTCCTTAACTGTCATTCCCCTACGGCGTTTTTCCCCCAGTGTGAATAACTGAAGAGCCGTTTGCCCTAGCATTGCATGTGTCTGAGTTTCAGTGTGTGTGTGTGCGCGCGTGTGTCTGTGAGAGATCGTAATTGACAAGGGTACAGCCCGCTAACAGACAACTTAAAATGTCAGGGAATCCAACTGTCAGGCAGCTCAGAAGTGACACGGGCCGTGGCGGTGGCATATTTGATGGTAAATCCCAGTGCTGCTTGTGACTCACTCAGATTAGCGACGTGATTCCGGGTACACATCAAAATACTGAGGACAGGCTGACGTTTAATTACATCAGTTACAAAATTGAGGGAATGAGCAAATATTGGCGAACAAACACCAGCAGTTTGGATTAGCAACATATTTGACATGCTGGTTAAACTGAAGATTTATTTAGCCTTTGTTTTTCTAGACTTGACTAATACAGTTAAAGTCAGAATTATTAGCCCTTCTGAACTATTACACCCCCCCCCCTGAATTATTAGCCCCCCCTCTTTTTTTCTCCCCAGTTTCTCTTTAACGGAGAGAAGATTTAACACATTTCTAATCATAATAGTTTTATTAACTCATTTCTAATAACTGATTTATTTTATCTTTGCCATGAGGACAGTAATGAATATTTTACTAGATATTTTTAAGATACTTCTATACAGCTTAAAGTGACATTTAAAGGCTTAACTAGGTTAATTAGGTTAAATCGGCAGGTGAGGATAATTAGGCAAGTTATTGTATAATAATTTTGACCTTAAAATGGTTTTTAAAAAATTTTAAACTGCTTTTATTCTAGCCGAAATAAAACAAATTAGGCTTTCTCAGAGGAAAAAAAATATTATCAGACATACTGTGAAAATTTTCTTGCTCTGTTAAACATAATTTAGGAAATATTTAAAAAAGAAAAAAAATCAAAGGGGGGGGGAATAATTCTGATTTCAACTGTATATTATGTCTTATGAGCATGTACTGGTTTATAATCTAAATAATCTAACATATTCACATTTTGATATACAGTTCTTTATATACAGTATGTATGAAGAGTTCACATCCAAAAACCTCTAAGTGTCATCTGGAATTCATTTTCTCAGGCTCCTTTGTTTATGTTTAGTTATTACACTTAAAAAGCAATGAAAATAGGCTGATCTTTGCCATAAATGTGAAAATGCTGAAACTGTAGACAGGAGCCTGAGAAAAACAAATGCACATTTTAGAAGAGAATTTCAGATAGCACTTAGAGGCTTTTGCATCAGAACTCTTTATATATACACAGTTGAAGTCAGAATTATTAGCCCCCGTTTATTTTTCCCCATTTTCTGTTTAACAGAGAGAAGATTTTTTTTCAACACATATTTAAACATAATAGTTAACTGAATTATTTTATCTTTGCCATGATGACAGTAAATAATATTTTACTAGATATTTTTCAAGACACTTCTATACAGCTTAAAGTGACATTAAAAGGCTTAACTAGGTTAATTAGGTTAAGGTTAGGGTAATTAGCCAAATCATTGTATATGGATGGTTTGTTCTGCTGAATCGAAAAGAAATGTAGCTTAAAGGGGCTAATAAATTTGACCTTAAAATGTTAAGTAAAAAATTAAAAACTGCTTTTATCCTAGCCAAAATAAAACAAATAAGACTTTCTCTAGAAGAAAAAATATTATCAGGCATACTGTGAAAATCTCCTTGCCCTGTTAAACATCATTTGCCAAATATTGCAAACGGGGGCTAATAATTCTGACAGCTGTATATATCTTGAAAACATACATTTAACTAGTATACAATTAGTAATCACACACAAACACATACATATATAACTAAAAATAAATACCTGGGGCTAGTCATTGTCAGACTAGAGGCTAAATATTGCAAATTTCACAACCAGCTCACATTTACAAAGAAATTACATTCCTTTTTTTAAGTGTTGATCTTGTCTCTATACTCCAGTGAGACAACTGGAGTGCACAGAATTCTCAAAGACATTGCTGGATATCCCTGGAGACTGACTCTGAACAGCTCTGTACATACAGCAGTGCATTTGTATTGCATATATGTTCAAAGAGTTTCATAATAAAAGGCATTGCCTTCTAAAGCAAGGCCTTTCAGTTTAACCACTCAATATATTACAAATGAACTACGCATAAACAGCCAGCAACTTATCAAATCCATATTTCATCAGCAAGAGTTTTACAAAAACACAGTGTTCACTAAACAGAACAACATACAAAAAAACTACAGACATTCAGAGTACGTTTAGCAACATATGTCATATCTGATTAATTAATTAAATTAACATGTTGACCTGCTATAGAAAACACACACACACACACACACACAATAAATCTATGAATTACATTTAGCCACTGAGAGATACTACAGTATGAACTCATTGAGAAGTAAAAAAGGGACCTTTGATACACACCTGTGCCATCCACCATCAGCACTCGCCTCTGTCTTCCCTCTGTCTTTCATCCTCTCTCTCTCTCCCTCTCTCTCTCTCTCTCTCTCTCTCTATCTGAGATGAGGAATGAGTTGGTGAGTCTACGGCTCAGTGAGGTACAGATTGGGGCTCAGCTGCAGAAACTGACATCATCCTTACAAGAGCGCAGGTTTACCCCTCCCGTAGTCTCTCTCTCTCTCTCTCATTCTCTCCCTCTCCCTGTCTGTTTCCCCCCCACCCCCACTTGTGTCATCACCGAGCCCTTCCTCATAAACGAAATACACTGGTTACAGAAAATAAGCACCAAATTCGCCCGCCTCGGCTGTTTGTGTCGCAAACCTGCTTTATATTCAAAGTCTCCCAACACGCAGCCTGCTGCAGGATCAAGTAGCATTAGCATGTTCCCCGCAGCCACAGGTTCCAGAACTCAGAGTGTGAAGGGGTTGCATGCACCGGGGAGCGTGTGCCGTCCCGAGGTTATTAGAGACCGGCGACAGGGAGACACTCTTACAGAAAGGATCCCAACGCACAAGCCAAATGCACACGTGAACACACACATATCTCTATCACCTCTCCCTCCCGCTGGAATTTTCCTGTCCCAAGTCATTTAGATTTTCATTTATCATTGTAAGGTAAGACTGTGGCAGCTGTTATTAAAATAGATTGCCTCTGCTAAGGCGCTGTAATGCGGGTTGCGTTGAGAGCCGCATATATCTATATATACGGCTGGCTGATTTTGTACACTGTAAATATTTGCACATGTGCTGTAAACATGTGGATGCGTCGGTATCTCGAGGAATTAAAAGCAGGGAAAGATGACAGCCAGTTAGGTGTGTTTTCTCCAGATGTTTATGTCACAGACAGAGCCAGAAATGAAGATGACATTGTAAATTATACTGCTAGTGTGGCAGACACAACTAAGCTTGGCCTGTTTTCTTTTTTTGGTCGGTTGTTTTTTATCTCCACTTCAGTTTCTCAGGAGACTTGCATTCAGAATTCCTCCTCTTGTTTCCATAGTGACACTTTTTCCTCCTTTGTATAAGCATGTGCACTATGTGTTGCCGGGGATAGACGTTTCGCAGTAAAAAGCATTTGCTGGTGTTAATTACTGTGTGTACAATTAAACGCTGTTCATTAACAGGCTGTTACTACTATTTTGCATCTAGGGCGTGATTAAATCACCCTGTAGAATCTGCATAATTATGACCTGACTGATAATCAGAATAAAAAGAAACCCATGCTTTATTTTTTAAACACGACCCACCAACACTGATTATGTTTACATGGACACCAATCATTTGATTTTAAAGCGATTAAGACAGTACTCTGAGTCTACCATGTAAACAGCAATTTTTGATCAATTTAATCAGATTAAGGTCATAATCGAACTAAAGAGAAATCGAATTAAGACATGTGAAGTATGTCGATTTTAGTCGCATTATTGAAGTGCAGTACAGACATGTAAACACCTTAATCGAACTATTACCGTCATGTAGGACTTTTCGCTGCATTTTGCAACAGGATAGTCCACACACACACACACACACACACGGCTGTTTGACACTCTTTGCACCTACCCAGTCAGTGCAGACCACAGAACATCTGCATCGTGAAATGCAGAGGTTTTTTTTCTTCCATTCAGCATGCGTTATGAACTTTCATTAAAACAACTCCAGCAATTCATAATCGCATCCAATATCTCGTTTGTCAAGGATATATATAAATAAAGTGTACTATGGTAATTAGTATTAGTTCATGATAGTTACTAATGATACTACATTATGCAGTGTAATTCATTAATGAAGAGTTGTACATTTATATACAATATAATGCTTATTCCTAAATATATAGTGTTTTAAATGTGTAACACCTGGTTTTATTGGATTTTTTAGTTTTTGCTGTTATATACTATCATTTGTTTTTGTTTGGTACAGCATACAGTAGGGTTGGGCCGATAGACGATGTCATCGTCCATCGCCGATGGCTGATAAACTTCACGATGCTGAGCCGGCATCGTGATCCATCGCCCCGCCCCACATGTATATTGATATATAACTTATTATTTGCATGTCATCTTAATGGCAATAACGGTCTTTTCATGAGCTGTGTTATATTACTTATACTTATAGCTGCTGTTTGCACGGCTGACAGCATCGTGAGGATTAAATACATCGTGAGGATTATACAGCAACTCTCGCGCTTAAAATGTGTAGATTCAGTGGCAAACGCTGTTACCTGTAAACCCCGTCCCACAGACTTTACAGTGAATGGCTTTAGTTATTTTCATAGCGGACTTGAAGCCACTGGAAGTCTTTTATCCACTCTTGGAAAAGTGTAAATGGTGGATTAACATTCAGCACATGATCACTAATAAGATATGCCATTATTTAACTTTAGGTGGTTTCTAAAACTAAATCTGTCAGTGTTATTTTCATTCTCTCATCTTCAGCGCGTCACATTTCCGCGGCTGTTGCTCCTGTCATGTGAAGGCAGAAGCCGTTGACTGAGTGATTGACAGCTGATATTAACCAATCCATTCGCGTTCAGTTCTAGCGCAGTGGGCCAATAGGAAGAGCACAAAGGCGGGGTAAGCTTTGCGGGCTTTTGTACTTCAGCAAGTTTGCATAACAACTGTTTTAATCTGTTCCTGAGCGCTGCTTTTGGTGTCTTTAGGTGCAAAGATGCATTCTGCATAAATGTCTCCTAAATCCGCGCACGCTTGTGAGGATTTTGCAGTGAAAACAGGTTGCAAGGTAAAAATGTATGCACTAGCACAAATGCTTTCAAATATATATTTTCGGTCACATAAAATATCAGGCGCAAGTGTGACCAAAACGGTCGAGCTCTAGCATCTTTACTTGTTATTATGTCCTCATAATATTAATAAAATAAGGAAGTTATCATTAATCACAATACAAATTACAGTGAACTCCAAACGAACTCTCGTCTCGTCTCCGCCACCAGCTGTGGGGAAAAGCCATTATAAGGACACAGATCACTCCGCCTGATCATGCCAGAGTCCCGCGGAAAAAAAGTGATTGACAGGTGGTAATTTGTGTATAACTTTATTTATGGTTTGGTCATGGGTAAAGCAAAGACCATGTGGGTCAGGTAGTGAAAACGATAGGCTACAATTATTAAATTCGTTATGAATTAATTAATATTTAACAACAAAGACCCCCACCCCGCCCACGACGACGATACCATCGTCCATCGCCGATGTTCACATTAGACATCGTACGATGCCAAATTTGTCAACATCGCCCAACCCTAGCATACAGGGTTCGAAATTGCGACCGTTTTGGTCGCATATGTGCCCAAAATCTTATCTATGCGACCTCAAAATATATTTGGGAGCATTTGTGCGAGTGCATAAAATTGATGTTGTGCGACCAGTTTTCACAGCAAAATGTTCACCACGTGCGGAATTAGGAGACATTCACGCATTAAGCATCTTTGCACCTAAAAACACCAAACGCAGCGCTCAGGAATGGTTTAAAACAGTTGACATGTCAAGTTGCTGCAGTTAACAAAGCCCGCAATGCTTGCCCCGCCTTCAAATTTTTCTTATTGGCCCACTGCGCTAGAACAAAACGCGAATGGATTGATTAAAATCAGCTGTCAATCACTCAGTTCTGATGACAGGGAGCTACAGCCGCGAAAAAGTAAAGGTCTGGATCTGAGAGAATGGAAACAACACTGGCAGATTTAGTTTTAGAAACCATCTAAAGTTACAAATAATGGCACATCTGATTAGTGATCATGTGCTGAATGTCAATCCAGCATTTACACTTTTCGAAAAGTAGATAAAAGTCTTCCAGTGTTAAAAGTCCACTATGAAAGCCGGTGGGACGGAGTTTTCAGGTAACAGTGTTCACCATCGCTAAAGAGCATGCATTCACTGAGATTAAACTAACACTGCAGCTCATGAAAAGACCGTTATTGCTATTAAGATGACGTATGCAAATAATAGGTTATATGTCAATATCATCTGTGCAATATCAGACACCACCCGCGAGAACAGCACAGTTATTATTGTTAATTCAGTTCATCTCATTCACGTCAAGCAGTGCGTGCAGGGCCGGTGAGCGCATGCAGATTTTTGTTTATTTGTTAGTTGTGATTAGAGTGTTAATATACAATAGAATCTGTTAATATAAAATTTGTACTAATGGTGCTCATCATATTTCGTGGGTGCGACTAAATTTTGTCTGGTGCGCCTAAATTTTTGAAGTTAGGAGCACCGGTGCTACCAAGAATAAAGGTTAATTTCGAGCCTTGGCATATTATTTACAGTAAATAACTGAACTGAACAATAATCCCTCATGTGTTTTTTTGACAGTTTTATTGATCACTAAGATATGACTGACTTGGATTTAAGTTGCTTTGATTTAAAAAGTAAAATTGCAAAAATAGCTTAGATATTGCAAATGCCACAAAAATCACCCTGCACAACTAACTAAAATTCTGATTTTGTAACAACAGTAAACAATGTTTTTGTTATAAGGTCCAGTGTTTCCTCTAGGATTTTTCCCAGCTGTGGCGGCAGGCTTTTTTTTTTTACACAGATCTGCCAACTATTTCAAAGACAAATATTACACGCAGTATTACAAGTCGAGAACGCATTCATGTAATACGAGCATGCGAATCTTTTTGCTTGCGCGCCGATTTCCTCTTCGTGCACAAAACTTCTTGCACGCACTCAAATTTACATGCTCAAGTGCAGATATTCTCGTGCGCTCTCCAGTAAGCCCTGCTGAAGTACGGTTTAGTGCGTTTTTGTGCGTTTTCCGACATTAACGCGTCCTGAAGTAAAGTGAAACGGCTATAAACTCCAGAAAGATAAGTATACTTATGGAAACTGTGTTCATCTTAACTGAAAGCTACGCCGTGTTTGCTGGCGCCCCACTATTCACACACCTGTCAGTCAGTCAGTCAGCATGTCACCTTAAAGGGTTGAACAAATAGCGCACAGCAGTACTACGGTTACAGAAATGTTTGCGCTGTTATAATTGACTTACCTTTTTATATGTTTTGGTGCGATTATAACCCGCTATAAAAAAAAAAACACGACTAAATGTTTTAAATGAGAAGTTGTAATGTAGCCGTGGCGGGATGAATTTTGGCGTGGCGGCCCGCCACGGATGAATGAATGTAGCGCAAACCTTGAGGTCTGGTTTTGTGGTGGCTGTACTTTAAAATTAAATTAATATAATCTTAACTCAAGTGATGAAAGCTACTGTAAGATCACACCTGCTTGGTATAAAAGCTTGAAAGTGATTTAGTCGAAAATATTCATTAGAAACTTAAAAGTAATCAAAAAGTAATCAGATGTAATCAGTTACTTTACTTTTATGAAGTAATTGAAAAGGTACACTACTTATTACATTGTAAATAGAGTAACGTGTAACCAATCACACCTAAAATCAATTAAAATCAGATCTGTAGAGCATTGAGTACAGTAGTACGTGCACACAACAACTTCTTTCAGCGGAAACTGCAAAGCTATTATCTGCTACCCAGACTAGTGGGTGGTAGATGGAGGTGCTCAATCACCTCAGTCAAACGAGAAGGCCTAATGATGAGCTCTTAAACTGTTCTGATAAAAGATCAGTTCGAAAGTATAACGCCTGCGGGTAAAACTCAATTCATTATTAATGTGCTGTGCTGTAAAGACCTCAGGAGGGTTGTTATTTTGGTTGCTACCTGTAGCGACCCCTGATAGAGAAGGAAATAATCCTTCTGGATCACAAAGCCAGTCATAAGTCTCAATTTTTGGACATTGAGATTTATTGACAAACGTGGAAGTAAACTATTTTCTGTGAACTTCCGATTTGTTTGCATATGGGAGTAAATGCCTAGGAATAATAAACAGCAGTGAACGATCAAACTACTTTCTCTACAAGCAATTGTGCTTGTGACTACAGAAAAATAAAATAATATATTAAGAAAATACAAGTTTGCAATAGGGCGGCTTGGTTAGCACTGTCGCCTCACAGCATGAAGGTTGCTGATTCGTGTCCCAGCTGGGCCAGTTGGCATTTCTGTGTGGAGTTTGCATGTTCTCCTCGTGTTGGTGTGGGTTTCCTCTAAGTGCTCTGGTTTCCCCCACAGTCCAAAGACATGCGCTATAGGTGAATTAAATAAACTAAATTGGCGTATGGGTGTTTCCCGGTGATATCCGGACGGAAGGGCATCCGCTGCGTAAAACATGTGCCAGAATAGTTGGTGATTCATTCCTCTGTGGCGAATCCTGATAAATAAGAGACTAAGCCAAAGAAAACTGAATAAATGAAGTTTGCAATATCAAGCAGCATAACAAGTTGGATAAAATCAATGGAAGGGAATGAGACTGGAAAGTCTCAAGCCAATAAGGTTCCAATGGTTGCTCCCACGCTTACATGAAAGCATAAGGTCAATATGTCATCTGCACTCTGAATAAATAAGTTACCACTGATGTAGAGCTGGGCGATATGGCAAAAAAAAAATCTAGATTTTTTTCATAAAGTTTGACCGATTCACGATTTCAATTTTTTTTTTCTTTTACTGTGTAACTATAGTCAACTTAAATCATTACAACAACATGACTTAAGAAACAATCTCCTTTTAAGTAACTTGAAAAAGCATCTGGTTAAGGAACATGTATTTTTAATGGCCATACATACATAAATTGGTCAACAAGGTGTAGCCTATTACATTCCTATAGACAAATTCCTGCTTGACGTTTTAGAAAATATTTGTGCGTAGCTACACCACCCAGTATATATTAAAGATCACCGTGAACAACAAAAAACCCCACAGAAACCTGTTACATATCTATCTATATTTAAATGTCTATCTTATATTTAACTGAATCGTATAACAGCCTATAGCTGAAATGTTGGAAATTGCTCAATTTATTTTTATAAAACATTTGTCAAAACGTATTGATATTTTTTTTGGAGTAAAAACAATACCGACATTTAAGAATCCATATTTATTTTATTTATTCATTCATTTGACTTGTTTATTGGTGCATAAATGGGTTATGATTTAATTCATAGCTACAGTACCTTGGACAGCTACTGTGCCACTCCGTAAAGCTTTCAAGTAAATGTCCAAATTAAAGAAAGATTTGAGTTTCTGCGTTGACAGCCGACATTCACAACATGCCGTAACCGTCCTTCAGGTGGTGCGCAGGTATTAAATACTAAACCAGACGTCTGGGCTTTGAATTAGGTGCAATTATTTCCTCGTTGTTCAAAGAGTCTGCAAGTTCGTGTTCCATGGATATATGTTGTTGTTGATTCGATGCGAGGCAGAAAAAAAAGCTTTCAGCAGTGCATGTAGTCGCTGGTAAAGTTCTCACCCAGATCAGAGCTATCTGTGCTACCGAATACACCGCAGCTTGCAATAAACTCACGCTCAGTCAGGCGAAGTAAAGGTCTCATTGCCTATATGTCAATCAAATTAATTAAGCTCTAGCCACGAATAAAACTTTTAGCCTATTTTATTATTTTGTGTAATGTATATAGTGTAATCAGGGCCGGAGCAAGCTTAACTGGCACTCTAGGCGAACAGCATTCACGCAGGCCTCAACCCGAAAGTGAAATAGAAACTTACCGGTTTGGAGATGAAAGAGGACCGGAAGGGGGTAGGTGTCACGGATAAAAGTAAGGACCGGGGGGTTCTCGCTCACTATTCTGCCTAGGTAGCCTCTATGGACGCGCCGGCCCTGAGTGTTAAGCTGGATTTATACTTTCGCCTGGCGCCGCATCGCGCGCCTCCACGCGCACTGTAACATCCACTACTATGTGTATGTACCACATTATGTGTGTGTGTTGCCCTTTAAGAGCTGCACCCCAACCGCCCAGCGTGTGCGCTGCGGGAGTCAGTCTGCGTGTGTGAGGAGAGGGAGAAACGAGTGTGTGCGCTGCTCTTCCCCTCCAAATGCTACACTTTTACATATTGTTTATTTTTATTTTGTGTTTTGAAATGTAATTCTTGTGACGCTGAAGGAGGCTGACTATAAAGGTTTGAGTCTGAAATGATGTTTCCGTCTTGAAGCTCCTTTTTTTCCACTGGCTATCCGGCGCAAAGCGTCACAGCACCTCGCGACAATGGGGTAGCGCGCTTGCGCTGAGCCAGCTGTTGTAGCTCATCAACAGAGCCACGACGTCAACACACAGAATCTATCAGCACAATTCAGCACAGTTGTCTAACAGTTTAGAACGGTTTGGCAAGATAGTGGAAAAGCTGCTTTAATATTTTTATTTTAAAAAAATCGCAATACCTCGATTTTATAAAAAATTTTATCATCTTAAAACGTAAATTCGATTAATCGAAAAAAATCGCCCAGCCCTACACTGATGTATGGCTTGTTGGGATAGGACAATATTTGGCCGAGATGCAACTATTTAAAAACCTGGAATCTGAGGACTAAAAAAAAATCTAAATATCGAAAAAAATCACTGTGCAGTAATTCTTATGCATTTTACAAACCAAGAATGTAGTCTTTATATAGTTACAGGAGAGAATTTACACAATGTCATCATGGTACATCATCTTTAGTTAATATTCTAATACTTTTTTACATTAGAAATGATCAATTCGATTATTCCTACAAATATACATGTGCAACTTAATACTGGTTTTGTGGTTCAGGTTCACAGTTGTACCTTAAAGGTGCTGTTTGTATGTTTAACACCCAGTGGTTGAACTAGGTATTGCACGCATGGTTCAAAACACACGCAAGCGCGGGTTAACTTAATAAATAAATCTATTCTTCATACTGCCATGCCAGTAAAGCGTCTCAAATGGGTTTGTTTCATACAATTACACGCACATGGCATGACTGCAACTATTATAAAAGACCAAAAAAAGATGATGAGCACTGCACACCAGCTGGCAACCTTTAACAGCTTTAGTGCAAAGTTAAATATATACCACTCTCTTTTAAGCTTCTACCGTTGGGTTGATTGACCTATTTTTGAATGCTTAATTGCTGCACAATACATCCTGTTGGGAAGTGTTTAAAATAGCCTGCATATGAGATAAATCCTAGTCTCAATAAAAAAAAGTATTCCACAATATTGTCAGATGCCTCTGCTAGGGGTGTAAATACACAAATACAACACTTACTGTAGGTATGCATCTATATGAAGTTTAATATAACTATATGAACTAATTTCGAGAGGAGCACTTGCTCATGATTGACCCAGCTGGCCCACATTAGCTAATCATGATCCTCCAATCAAAGAATCCCAAGTCACTATATATATCCTCATTTTCTTTCTACAACTATCTCCGTCTGGAAGGAACCCCCCTCCTCCCCTTCTTCCATCTCACAGCAAGAATACCAATGGCATCAGGTCCTTGCTGGGCTATTTGGTATTTCTGTGTGGAGTTTGCATGTTCTCCCTGTGTCCGCGTGGGTTTCCCCCGGGTTCCCCGGTTACTTCCCACTGTCCAAATATGCTCTATATTATAGATAAAATAAGCCTAAATCTTTTTTTTTTAATGTCTTACTCTCAGGAAGATCACCTTAGCCTCAGCAGCGGGGGAGTTTTGAGATTGACCTGAGCTCAATCTCCCCTCGCCCTGCGAAAGAGGGGGAGCCCTGGGCCCGAGGATCCCTTGAGCATAAGGATCTCTCCAGGGACAGCATGCCAAACAAGCTATTTATAAAGCATGAGCTAAGTGTGAATTCTTGAAATAGGCTTCCACAGTAAAATTATTTAGAGTAATGTTCCTCTCTACAATTAATTTTTCTACCAAACAAATGAGCTGTGGACATGGATGTCACAAATCTGAGGTATGATATTCATAAAGATAAGAGAAGGGTCATTTATTAATTTAGGTTGCAAAGAAAAGACAGCAGAGCAATAGCAAGAGCTCAAGCAAATGAGTTTACTAGCAGTCATTTACATTACTACTGATAGGGCTCTGCGATATGACAAAAAAACCCATATCACGATACAAGTCAGCTCGTATTCTGATAAGGATATATATCATGTGATAATACCATTTCTGTAAATTCAATCAATTCATAGTTTAAATGTATTGACCACAAATAAAACAGTAAAGTTTGTAACATCATGAAAAAAAAGATAGAGCATAATATTATTATTTTTATTTTATCCATACAATATATACACTCACTCACTTTATTAGGTACACCTGTCCAACTGCTAGTTAAAGCAAATTTCTAATCAGCCAATCACATGGCAGCAACTCAATGCATTTAGGCATGGTCAAGACAATCTGCTGCAGTTCAAACCGAGCATCAAAATGGGGAAGAAAGGTGATTTAAGTGACTTTGAACGTGGCATGGTTGTTGGTGCCAGACGGGCTGGTCTGAGTATTTCAGAAACTGCTGATCTACTGGGATTTTCACGCACAACCATCTCTAGAGTTTACAGAGAATGGTCTGAA
The DNA here is from genome assembly GCA_903798195.1 of Danio kyathit. Lineage (NCBI taxonomy): Eukaryota > Metazoa > Chordata > Actinopteri > Cypriniformes > Danionidae > Danio > Danio kyathit. The sequence goes on from LR812543.1 coordinate 36,797,372, forward strand.
AAAGAGAAAATATCCAGTGAGTGGCAGTTCTGTGGGCGCAAATGCCTTGTTGATGCCAGAGGTTAGATGAGAATGGCCAGACTGGTTCCAGCTGATAGAAAGGCAACAGTAACTCAAATAACCATTTGTTACAACCGAGATCTGCAGAAGAGCAACGCTGAACGTACAACATGTCGAACCCTGAAGTGGATGGGCTACAGCAGCAGAAGACCACACTGGCTGCCACTCCTGACAGCTAAGAACAGGAAACTGAGGCTACAATTCACACAGGCTCAACAAAATTGGACAATAGAAGATTGGAAAAACGTTGCCTATTCTGATGAGTCTCGATTTGATGAGTCACCTGCTGTGACATTCGGATGGTAGGGTCAGATTTTGGCATCAACAACATAAAAGCATGGATCCATCCTGCCTTGTATCAACGATTCAGGCTGGGGGTGGTGATGTAATGGTGTGGGGGATATTTTCTTGCCACACTTTGGGCCCATTAGTACCATGTCATAAAGCGCAAATCATCTCAGACTGGTTTCTTGAAAATGACAAGTTCACTGTACTCAAATGGCCTCCACAGGCACCAGTCTCAATCCAATAGAGCACCTTTGGGATGTGGTGGAATGGGAGATTCGCATCATATAGACCAAAAACTCTGAGGAATATTTCCAGTACCTTGTTGAATCTATGCCACAAAGGATTAAAGCAGTTCAAAAGGCAAAAGAGGGTTCAACCCGGTACTAGTAAGGTATTCCTGTTAAAGTGGCCGGTAAGTGTATATGTTCAATAGCATTTTGAATGTGCATTTGTTAAGCTGCAGTTCTTGTACTATGATGACAGCAAGTTTTAGAGCTACAAGGCTACCAGAAGCTGTTTAAGGCTCTGAAATAGTCTATCCTGCCACATCTGACCTTCCCCCCCTACTTTTTAATTTGAAACCTCATAGATCTAATCTCTCTTTTTTTCATGTTTTCATTTTTCAGAGAGTGTAAATATTCAATACGTTTGAGTTTGTACGTACATCTGTTATTTGGAAATGTGCTTTATAAATAAACTAAGCTAATTGATTTGAATGAGCTGTAAACTGCACATTGCCATTTCTTTAAGTCTGTATTGTATTTGTCAGATATTCAGATAAATTGGAGAAAATTGTAAATAATAAAGTTGCCGATTGATTTACGGTAGTTTGCCTATAGATTTGCAGCTTGTGCTGCTATTATTTTCTGTAAGTGTTTATACAGTCCTCCTAGAAAAAAAAACATTAGTCTAGAGACCTGTACAATAATAGCTTATACAAATTCAGTAATTAAACTTAGAGTTTAGCAGTTGGTGATTCAGTATTCATGCACAATTCATACATTATTTGCTTTCAAATTGCAATAATGAACCCTGAGAGTTATTTACAAGTGAATAATATCTTCTGTAGCACCAGTGCACTTGTTGAATGAAAGGTTCTGAATAAATGACCCATAGTAGAGTCCTTCAAATGATCATCATATCAGCTACTATCTGAAATGTAGATATGCCCTAAATTCCAAAACAAATTAATACTTTTGTAGAGCACTTGATTCTCCTTAGCCGTGTGTGTCCTTGAATCAAAGTCGGCGTTCCTTTCTTCCCTTTCTATTCTGCCTTCAATCAATCCTTTAGGCGTAACGGTACCTATTTCTCTGTGTATAATTGGACTGGATGACAGCCATATTTGAAGCCAATAGATGAAAGCGTCTTTTGACAATGGAGTGTCTAGCCTGTGACATGACTTGAATGAGCAAGAGATTGCGGTGGAAATACACAGGTACAACACACAAAGACCAGGCATGCACACATGGGGGAGAAAAAAAATTGGCCATAGTTCCTTTGTGCACTTGTTGAAGGAAGTCTGTTGGAATACACTTGAGAAATGAAGTCCATTACCATCTACTGCATTACGAATGAGGCTGCACTGCATACCAAAACACTGTGTGGAAATGTCTGAGCTGGATGACAAAATATGATTGGCATGGCTAAAAAAGAAGTTACAATCCTGCATTAGTTTATAAAGAGATACAGAGTAATAATGCAGTCTTAAATGGAAGGACTGTCAAACTGAATAGCATCATATGCCACGTTTCACAATCGCAACTAATTACAGTTTCGCCTTAAAAATATGTATGTCAGTTCTTATTTAACATTATGAGTACATGAGTGTCATAAATCACCGCAACAAAGACTTTTATGATTGTAAATTCTGGTTCATGTCAATTTTGGTAATTCTACGACTTTTTAAATTAATTAATTAATTAACTCCTTACATTTCTATAGCGATTTTCTGGACACTCAAAGCGCTTACACATTTTTGGGGGAAAAATCTCCTCATCCACCACCAATGTGCAGCATCCACTTAGATGACGTGACGGCAGCCATGTTGCACCAAAACCGCACACCACACACCAGCTGTGGATTGGTAAAGAGGAGACAGAGTGATGAAGCAAATTATGATATGGGGATGGTTAGGAGGCCATGATGGACAGAGGCCAGTGGGCCAATTTGGCCAGGATGCCGGGGTTAAACCCCTACTCTTTTTCGAAGGACATCCTGGGATTTTTAACGACCACAGAGAGTCACGACCTCGGTTTAACGTCTCATCTGAAAGACGGCGCTCACTGAGCATTATAAGGTCCCCATCAATATACTGGGGTGTTAGGACCCACACAGACCGCAGGTTGAGCGTCCCTGCTGGTCTCACTAACCGGCAGCAATCTAGCTTTCCCGTGTGGTCTCCTATCCAGGTACTGACCGGGTGCAGCCCTGCTTAGCTTCAGGACTTCCATCCTGAAATTTTCCAAAATATTACAACATTATTCTTTATTAAATGTGTAACTAAAACATTGTAGTAGAATGGTCATTAAGTGAATATTTTTTCACTGATACACACAATTAAATAAGTTTTACATAAAAAACAACAACAAATAAAATGACCAGAACTAGTGTTTTTTGTTTGCTTAAACATTAAAATGACATTAAAAGTGCAGTATGTAAGTTTGACACCCGGTGGTTGAACTGAGTATTGCACTCCTGGATCAACACATTTTCACTCGGCTTCTCCTCTGATGAATCCACACAAGCGCAGGTTGCCAGATTGACATGAGTGTGCCTGACTAGAGCCTAAAGGCTGATATACGGCTGATTTGAACTGTTTTCTAAGTAAAAGCAACGACATGAGATAGAAGAAATATTTTCCAAACTAGTTCCAACAGCTGAAATTTATATTTTAGAAATGGCTTCAATTGTGAACAACACTCTCCTCAGGTACACCTCATGTGCTTTATTGAGCGTTAAATGTTAATACTGTGAGTTTGAATGTCATTTTACATGACATTTATTGCCATACTACTGAAAGCAGCAGCAGATATTTCACCTCAGATCTTTAAAATGAAATAAACCGTTGGAAATTGAACTTTAGAACAGTGACAGTGCAAGCTAACAAATATCAGTGATTCAGCATGTACATTTAATAATGTTAAAGAGGTTTGATGTGTATTAATTAGATTATAAGCCTTACCATTTCGCTGGAGCGCAGTAAGTGCACTATTCTGTGTTTCTGAATGGCAGTATTTAAATTTTGTGTTTTGTCTGGTGCAAACAGCCAAATGGCTTATCACTGCAAATCTCGTCACATAGCGTGTTGTTAGGACACAAAGTTACAATGTAACCTGCTCTCCTAATGTTTACGCTTGTAATATTTATATTATTTGCTAATTAATAACCACCTCATGTGGAACTCTGAATCTGCATCTTATTTCAGGGCTGCTACTGGCCATCTTCAATAATATTAATCTACTACATTGACAAGTCACCCAAATTACTGCTTTGCTAAATACAGCAAAATCTATTTCAAATAAGGTCGAGGAAAAAAATATCAACTAAACTTTGACAGTGAATAAAACAGTAAATGTATTTTGGTCTGACTTTTGCATTGTTCGGGGAAAAAAAGAAGAAACACAGCATGAAAATGTCAATTAATTCATTATTCATTCATTCATTTTCTTGTCGGCTTTGTCCCTTGCGGGGTCGCCACAGTGGAATGAACCACCAACTTATCCAGCACGATTTTACGCAGCGGATGCCCTTCCAGCCGCAACCCATCTCTGGGAATTTCCACACACACACACATTCACACTCATACACTACGGACAATTTAGCTTACCCAATTCACCTGTACTTCATGTCTTTGGACTGTGGGGGAAACCGGAGCACCCGGAGGAAACCCACGCGAACGCAGGGAGAACATGCAAACTCCACACAGAAACGCCAACTGATAATTCATTACTTACTTAGCTTAAAGTGATAATTCACACAAAAATTGCTTTGGTAACAAGTAGCCATTGACATCCATAGTAGGAAAAAAATTAAACATGTGAAGGATAAGTAAAAAATGATAACATTTTTGGGTAAACTATCCCTTTTAATGCTTGACAGTGTTTACTATCAGTTTTTTTCAGTATACATTATAATTAAAAAAATAATAATATTCAATATTTAAATACAAACAGTCAACTATTTACATTATTAAAAGGGTGTTGGGCGTCACGGTGGCACAGTGTGTAGCACGATCACCTCATCGCAAGAAGGTCGCTGGTTTGAGGCTCAGCTGGGTCAGTTGGCATTTCTGTGTGGAGTTTGCATGTTCTCCCCGGGTGCTCCGGTTTCTCCCACAGTCCAAAGACATGCGCTATAGGGGAATTAAGCTAAATTGTCCATAGTGTACGTGTGTGAATGAGTGTGTATGGATGTTTCCCAGTTTTGGGTTGTAGCCGGAAAACATATGCTGGATAAGTTGGCGGTTCAGTCCGCTGTGGCGACCCCAGATTAATAAAGGGACTAAGCTGAAAAAAAAAATGAATGAATGAATGAATGAAAAGGCTCATCATCAGACCACTTACAGTTTTATCCTCATTTCTGTTTGAGAAATTCCAGCTGAACGATTTATGAGACCAGTAGATGTGTTTCTGTGAGCTAAACTGCCTGTAGTAGAGCAAAGGTCATGGCTAATTGTGTTAATACAACCTGCGTTTTTAAATAGAAAATTAATTGCGCTGAATTAACATTAAATTGATAGCGCAAACACAACCTTTTAGACCACCGTGGAGCAATAGTCTATACCTGTGTTTGCAGTCTGTGTTGTCGCTAAGGTAACCACAAATTCACTCTCCACTCACTGTCACTTGCATTAAAAGCATAATTTTTCCTCATGAGGGAACATTGGCGAATACACACTCTGGCTCTGCCCCCACTACCCTTTCAGTTGAGTAAACATGATGCAGCTACTAATTTATACATTCAGCCTAGTGCACTGCTACACTGTGGTCTCCATGGATAGATCCCCTTATGAACCATTAGTGGCAAAACCGTGGCAGAAAAGTGGGATCTCTCCATTTATATGAGCTTATGAATTACAAATTCAGAGGCTGCTGAAAACGGTGGGTTCCATCATTTAGATTCTCTCTTTTAGCTTTTTTAATTGGTGTTCAACTTGAGTTAATCAGCTGAGACAGAAATAGCAATTAATGAATGATCTATGTGAATATAAAGTAACCTGTTGGGATTAAATGTGGCATAAAATGCACTGATGCAATATGTAAATTGTTCTCTGATATCTATATAGAAGGTATGTGGCTCACGAGTGCAACAATTCTCAATGGTTTTAGAGGGTCTATTTGCAAACCTGGGAATTTGCCCTGATATGATATGGCTGCTTTGACCATATTTGGAAGGGTCATGAATGTTAATGACCTCTGCTTTGATAATCAAACAACTCATGTCAGTGCCTGAATTGCTCACAAACATGCAGCATGATGTCCTCGGAAATTAAGATGAGCAAAATAATTGTACTTCAGCTTAACATACTGGTAGATTCCTTGTTAAATTAATCGTTTTTAACTAAAGTGGTAGAGAGCTTTATTTTAGCTTGGAGTGACCTGTCTTTATGTTGCGTCGCGCCATGGTGCATTTGCTATTTACATGGCGGACTTTGTAAGTGGAAAAATGAAATGCTTCCCTGGTTTCGACTACATTCATTCTTCCATGATGGGGCGCCACACCAAAATTCATCCCGCCACAGCTATATAACAGCTTCTCATTCAAAAACATTCAGTCGTTTTTTTTTAATAGCAGGTCATAATCGCACCAAAACGTATTAAAAGGTAAGTGAATTATAACAGCGCAAACTTTACTGTAATCGTAGTGCTGTGCGTTATTTGTTTTACCTTTTAAAGTGACATGCTGACAGACTGACAAACTGACTGACAGGTGCGTGAGGCCAGCAAACACAACGTAGTTTTCAGTTAAGATGAACACAGTTTCCATAATTATACTTTATAGCCTATGGCTTTGCATACAATGACTATCTTGCTGGAGTTTATAGCCGTTTCACTTTACTTCAGGACACATTAATGCCGCTCTAGGACTATTGAACGCAATTATAAATGTTCCTAGCCAATCTAATAAATGTTGGAGACATACTTGTTACATAAATGCACTAAATCGCACTTCAGCAGCGTTTATTTGGGCGCGCACAAGAAAATCTGCACTTGAGCAGAGTATATTTAAGGGCGTGCAAGAAGTTTTATGCGCGCAAGCAAAGAGATTTGCATGCTCGTATTACATGAATGCGATCTCGACTTGTAATACTGCGCTTATGACATTTGTCATTGTAAGAACGCAATTATCGCCATAGGTAGTTGGTAGATCTGCGCCTACCAGTCCTGCCCCCACAGCTGTAAAAAATCCTAGAGGAAACACTGGCTTCATCAGCGAGAAAACGGTTAAACAGACCATTTGCAGTGAGAATAAAGAATGAGCCTCCTCCATTTGGCCTCTTTACTTTCTCTTTACTTCTTTACTTTCATGGATAAGGAAACGGTGTTGTACGCACTCCACTGAAAACATCCATTAGCCTACATATTTAATTTCATTTGATAAGCGCAAAGCTTAGTTTCAAAACTATTTCTAGATTCAGTTCTAATTTTCAGCAAACGAATAAACAAACAATAATAATGAAGTGTGGTCAAAAAACTGAGTTATATCTAAAAACACATCCTATTCTTATCCCCCATATGGTGATGCAGATGTCTCCAAAACCCTACAGGTGGATAAATCTAAACTTGTTTTTATTAAAACAAATATAAATATGCATATAATAAATAATACTGCTAATAATAATAACATTATGCAAAAGCAAGTTGTCATGAATAAGCTGAAAAAAGTCCCCCGAGATGAAGAAGGCATGCAGGCAGTGGTTTTTATATTTATGTAGAAAATAATAATTTTTGTAATATTTTAATCCTTTTATTCTTTTTTATTTGTAAAGATATTTGTGTATTGCTGTACATCCTGTGTGTATTAAAGGTGCAGTATGTAAGTTTGACACCCAGTGGTTGAACTGGGTATTGCACTCCTAGATCAAAATAAACACACGCGTGGGATGCCAGAGATTGAGTACAGGAGCGAGTGATTTAAACCGTGTTCTAAATAAATCAACGACACGCGATAGAAGGAATTATGTTCCATATTAAAAGGAGTTTTAGTTCTAACCAACACCTCGAATTGAGATATTAGAAACGGTTTCTATTTCTCACAGCTCAACATGTGAAACCTATGACAGTGCACCTCAGGTAAGCCTCGTGTGTTTTATTCAGTGCTAAATGCTAACAATGTGAGTTTGAATGGATTCTAAACCTTACCGTTTCGTGAGTGAGTGCTTATTCTGTGCTTCTGAAAGGCTGTATTTACATTTTTGTCGTGTTTCGTCTGGTGCAAAGAGTCTAACTGCTGTTTGCGTGTTGTTAGTACACGAGATTACAATGTAACCTGCTCACCTAATGTTTACGTTCGTAATATTTATATAATTTGCTAATTAATAACCTCATGTGGAACTGAATCTGTCTCATTTCGACGTCTGATACTGTCCATTTCGGTCACGGGCGCATGCTTTCAGAGCCTTTCTGAATAAATGAATGAAATACGCTGTTTTCCAACAAGGCAACCCGGAGTGCTGAATTATAATTGGCTAAACTGGCATTCTGCAGGTTAACTTTACCTAAACAAAGACAGCGTTCCGGCACGGAAAAACCATTTTCAAAGCAGAATATCTGACTTCAGCATTGTTTTTCAGTTAAACAAGTATGTTCACTTGGGATGTTTCTTAAATATCTGCAAACATATTATGGTATTTTTATGCTTTAGAAGATTCAAAAACTTACATACAGCACCTTTAAGCAATGTGTCCGCGTTTAAGGCGCACAACTAACATGCTCTGCGCTGGACTTTAGACCTGCTTTTAGCTGGTCTATTGAGCAGTCTATTTTAGTTCCTCAAAATAGCAACGCGCCAACAATGCGCCTTAACACACCTTCTTTCTAGACCGGCACACCCATAAGTCCATTTAGTGGTACATATGGATTTGCTATTTAAACAATGTGTCGCAAAATTCAGAAATTAGGGATGCGTTGCGTTGCACCACACACGTCTTGCACCTTATTGTGCCGAGTGTATGATAGAACCCAAAGTGTTGTGCATGAAAATAAATGTTCAACAGTGTCAGTATAACTACTCTAGCCTACAGTATATAATGTTAAATATAATGCAAGCGGGACTCTGATAATGACAAATGTCTAATTTTACCAGTGAAAAAATGGTCTAATAATGTTGTAATGACAAATGACAAGCATATGTCTCAAACAATTCAACTTTAGAATTATGAATAGTTGTATTCTGATGTCATCACTTTACAGTGCATTAACAACCAGGACAGGACAAATTTAAAGTCTATTCAAGTCCACCATTCCAAGTCTATACAAAATTTAGCATTTTAACCAACAGTAGACCTACACATAATAGTATTATTGCTGTTTTACACTAACAATAATAATAGCCTACTCGTATTAACCTTTATTTTATATCTACAGAATCATGAGTAAATCGTGATCTTGATTTTAAGCAAAATAAATCGTGATTCTCCTTTTAGCCAGAATCGTGCAGCCCTACCCACATACACAGCAAGTACAATACAGGTTTAGATAATGGAAAAATAGATGGGGGAAATTAGTGTTGTTGTAATATCACTAGAAAACATTGTGGCCAATAAAACAGTGCCTAGGGCATGCATATTAATGATCCCATGTGGGATGTCACAGTCTGGGTTTTGATCTGAATGGTCTCATTTTTATTAAGACATTACAGTCACATGGGGCAACGCGGTGGCGCAGTGGGTAGCACGTTCGCTTCACAGCAAGAAGGTCGCTGGTTCGAGCCTCAGCTGGGTCAGTTGGCATTTCTGTGTGGAGTTTGCATGTTCTCCCCGTGTTCCCGTGGGTTTCCTCCGGGTGCTCCGGTTTCCCCCACAGTCCAAAGACATGCGGGTACAGGTAAATTTGGTATGCTAAACTTGACAATAGTGTATGAGTGTGTGTGTGTGTGTGTGTGGATGTTTCCCAGTGATGGGTTGTGGCTGGAAGGGCTTCCGCTGCGTAAAACATTTGCTGGATAAGTTGGCGGTTCATTTCGCTGTGGTGGCCCCAGATTAAAAAAGGGACTAACCCGAAAAGAAAATGAATGAATGAATGAATTACACTCACATGATTTATATGAAACAATGCTGTTTGAGGCTCATGGTATGCCATTTCTATGTACTGAACCTAGGGCTGGGCGGTTTTTCCAATTTTTTCGATTAATTCGAATTTACGTTTTAAGACGATTTTATTTTTTACAAAATCGAGGAATCGCGGTTTTTTAATAAAAATATTAAAGCCGCTTTTCCACTATTGTGCCAAACCGTTCTAAACTGTTAGACAACCGTGCTGAATTGTGCTGATTCTGTGTGTTGACGTCGCGGCTCTGTTGATGTGCTGCCACAGCCGGTAGCGGAAGCGCGCCAGGGCGGACCGGCCTTTGGGAACACCGGGATCTTTTCCCGCTAGAGCAACAAGCGCCCCGCAGTCAGCCTGCCAGCTTCGCGAATGTTTCCATGCGCGTCGTGCTGTTGTTCGCGTCCCGCAGCCGTCTGTGTCTCCTGCGCGAGCTGCGAGACGGGGACCCGCGCACCACCTGAACGGCGTGTTGTAAATGTCGGTCACCGCAGAAAGTCAAATCTTTAATTTGGACTTTTGCTTGAATTACGGAGTGGCACAGTAGCTGTCAAGGTACTGTATGAATTAAATCATAACCCATATGTGCACCAATAAACAAGTAAAATGAATGAATGAATAAAATAAATATGGATTCTTAAATGTCTGTATTGTTTTTACTCCAAAAAATATCAATAAATATCGACAAATGTTTTATAAAAATAAAGCAATTTCCAACATTTCAGCTATAGGCCATTATACGATTCAGTTAAATATAAGATAGACATTTAAATGTATATAGATATGTAACAGGTTTCTGTGGGGTTTTTTTTTTTCACGGTAATCTTTAATATATACTGGGTGGTGTAGCTACGCACAAATATTTTCTAAAACGTCAAGCAGATATTTGTCTATAGCTCGTTAGTTATTTATGAAGACAAAAAATAATTAAAATAACAAAAATAAAACTATAAAATTACAAAGATAAATGAGCAGCATTCTGCTAAATATAGTCCTTTATATCCTGATATGCTAGGTGTTGTTTCATTCGTTTTTTTATATTTAACTTGATGCATTCGTTATTTAATATTTAAATACAAAATCGTTTAAATGGTTATATTTTACCATCAAAATGTAGTATATTTTATATCATTACCATTTTTTGATATAAAACCGCTGTTATTTTATTGATTGTTATGAAATAATTTAAGTGCTATATTTTTTATTAGTGAAAGTGTCCGCTCACTTTGACAAGGACTGTCTAAATATATATTTCTGCCATGCCACTAATACAGATAAACTATTATTGCATTATCATTGTTTATTTTTCTGTTATGTACAGAGATTTGAATATTTATTTCCCCTCCAATCCATTTTAATCTTCACGTTACATTTTGGTCATTTTCTCTCCAAATAAAATTTGCCCAAAGCTGCACAACATATGACCTGCTGTGACTTCTATTGTAGCTATGTTTAGCATCCCTATATGAGAGAGTGCCATAACTGCGTTTAGTCACACTATTGCTTTTCTTTTACAAGTGAGCATGAAAAAAACTAGTTTCAGCATTTATTTAAATTTAAATGAACAAGGTAAGCTGGTAAGGTAGTTACACAGTAAAAAAAAAAAAATTAATAAAAAAATAAATAAAAAAATCGAAATCGAAATCGTGAATCGGTCAAACTTTATGAAAAAAATCGAGATTTTTTTTTTTTGCCATATCGCCCAGCCCTAACTGAACCCTTATTATTCAGCTACGTCTAGGTATATCCAGATTTTTATTCTAAATCACCTTTAACTGACAATAATGAGAATTAGTTTTAAACTGAGTCAAACAGCAGAATCAGCTTACATGATTATTGTTAGAAATTCCCATTTCTGCAATGAGCTTTATACCTGCTGAGACTGACTTAATGCTGAAATTCAGGCTTGATTTTAAGTCCTTGATACATTGTAGGTGACAATTTTATGTGGATTTATGCAGTAGTCAGCAGCACAGCACCAACCACAATTTACACATTAAGATAAATGTTATATATTGCCAATAACCTTTTTCAGGCTGAAACTGTAGGGGGAACACATTACCATATCCTCCACGGAGAATTTTTTAACAATGTATGCGACTTATAATGATTTAGAGAAACAGGCACCACTAAACTCAATTTTGAAACTGACATGGATGAAAATATAATAACAATAATAATAATAATAATAATAATAATAATAATAATAATAATGATGATGATGATGATGATGATGATGATGATGATGATGATAATAATAATAATAATAATAATGATAACAATGATAATAATAATAATAATAATAATAATAATAATAATAATAATAATAATAACAATGATAATAATATTAATAATAATGATAATAATAATAATAAGAATGATGATAATAATAATAATAATAATAATAATGATAATAATAATGATGATGATAATGATACTAATGATAATAATAATAATAATAATAATAATAATAATAATAATAATAATAATAATCAGACATATAGCTGAATTAGTGTATAGGATTCTGCATTAAAGAACAGATTTTTAAAAAACAATATTATTATATTATTATTCTAGTCACTTAGTTCAGGTCACAAGAATGTCACACGATGATGGAAATGTTTGTAAAGAACTAATTTATCCTCAAGGATTTGGTGTCCTTCAGGTATTTACCTCTGTGACTGCAGCTGATTCATCTTATTAGCTCTTGTCTCACCAAATGCATAATTAGTTGCATCAGTGGGTTCAGAACTTGGCTGATGAAAAGAGATCTGAAATTTTTATGTACAGTATTATAGCATATTGATACTATATTAATATTGACAGGTGTTGTGAGGTGACAGAATCCTCTTATATGAAGTAAACAAACTGCTTTTCTTCTGAGGCATATGAGAGAGATTTATAGATCAAAACCTCAAATGAAGGAAACAGGGATGCATGGATATTACAATTCTGCCACAATATTCTATTAGGCACGTTAGAGTCAACAACCAATAAATGGTTGATATTAAAACTGTATGCATTTCTCTGATAGATTGCATTAAAAGTAAAAATAATAAAAATGAAACCAGTCATTCTAAATGTTACAAATAACTGCAAAAGGTATCTTTCTAAAGGTATGAAAATACATATTTCTTTACAAAATAAAACATATAGAAATATAGAAAATGGACAATAAAGGGGAGAGAATGTAATAAGTCACAATATGAAATAAGTCTATTATTTTACCAAGATTGTTCCAAAATACCAAAAATACCAAAATGCTTCATCTTAAAATATCCAAAAAATAAAGTTTTAGAACTCCTATATAATGCCCCTTTTAGACTTTGATCCTAATTGTTTCTAAAATGCCATTTCAGTGACTGTCGCTTTAAATTCAAATGAGAGCAGAAATACAAATGCCTGTGTGTCAGCATAGTGGCAGATTCAAAAACAAGACTAAAGCCCTATGCTAATGAGGGAGAGATCATTACTACTGGGCAGGGCCAGGTTAACATAAAGGCTAGGTGGGGCTGAAGCCCCAGGGTAGAGGTCTGCATTCCTGCAGCTGTACCACAGGAGCCACGGGACCCAACCAGATTTCCTAAGCATTAACTCTATATTAATAAACGTTAGTAAGCGGTTTAAAACTGCAGATGCTTTATTCTTGACTTATTAGAACATTTATAATGTGCTTAAAGATTGTATTTTCATACTTTGTTAATGATTATTTTTTCATTACTAATTTAAATATTGCATTATTTACCAACCAGTTATTTGAGAGTAGTTGCTGTTTTTAAGATCATTCAGAATGGGTAAGTAAATGATTAATCAACTATTAAAATTAACATTTATATATCTGATTATTCAGCCATTTATTAATAGTTCATTTGTACGTTAATAAATGCTTTATTAACTCAACTTCATCCAGTTTGGTGACCTAATCTAAAGTGATAAATGACAATTAAAAGCTCAGTTATTCTAAACAGGAAAAAATATAATAAATGACGTTATTATTTCTATTTGTTTGAAGATAGACAAATGAAACTGTATCAAATGAAAAATAAATCTTTGCAATCTTAACTAAAATAAAATTACTGTGCAGGTTAAACATGGTTAAATAACATTGAAAAGTTGCATCCTATTATATTGTTAAATTATTATATTGTTGTTGTTTTATACAATTTTATGTTATATATTGACACTCCTGTTATTCAGCAATGTTTAAACTTTACAGTAATTTTACTTTTTAGATAAGATTGCAAAGATTATTGTTCATTTGATTCCAAGCCTTTGATTGTCATTTATAAGGGATTTATAAAGCATAAATAGTCCTCACTTTAGATTAGCTCACAAAACTGCATGAAGTTGAGTTAATAAAGCATTCATTTACAGAAACAATTATCTATTAGTATATGCCTGAATATTAATATATATATATATATATATATATATATATATATATATATATATATATATATATATATATATATATATATATATATATATATATATATATATATGTTGATTTGAATAGTTTATTAATCATTTAACTCATTCTAAATGATCTTAAAAGGCACCAACTACTTTTTAAATGTGCTTATAAGTCAGAAATAAGTATTTGCAACTGCAGTTATAAACTGCTGACTAACATTTATTAATGTACTTAATGCTTAACAGATAATGAATTCACTGTTTGCTAATGCTTAATAAATGATTCATAGTGTGTAGTTATAATAGTGTTACCGAAAATCTTGGTCCCACTTTATATTAGGTGGCCTTAACTAATATGCACTTACACTGAATTTAATCATTTGTTACAATGTACTTTCTTGTTTTTACATTGTACTTAAGATTGATTAAATGTGTGCATGTAATTTACATCTGTAATTAATTTCTGTAATTACACTGTCACCATCCCTTACACCTTAACCCACACTTAAACCTACCCATACCACCAAACATGTCCATAACCCTACCCATATCTCACCTCAATAGCACCAGAAGTGTTCTGCAATACATTATAAACAAAGTAAGTACATTGCATTTATATTTTGATGCAAGTACATAGTATTTAAGACCACCCCAAAATATTTTACATTATTATGGTTAAACTTAGGGCTGGACAATAATTCGATATCAATATATATTGCGATAGAATTATTTTCAATAACGGTGATATGATTTTTAAACCCATTTCCGATATTTCGATATAAATTTGCATATATATATAAATATATATATATTATTATTTATATAAGATCTTATACATGTATCACTTGTCACTGAATGATGTTCAGTGCTCAGCCGTCAGAAAGAGCGTGATCTGATGTCACTTGCGTGATGACGAACAACACAGACACGCTGCCAGCGCTCAGCACAGCAGTTGGTTAAGCTGCGCCGCAGAAAGTTTTAGCTACAAAATGAGTGCTCTGAATACAGATGCGAATGAACAAGCTTCCACAAGTAAGAATGCAGACAAAATAGTTGATAAGAAAGGAAAGACTAATGCAGTGGTGTGGAAGTGGTTCGGCTTTTTAAGTTCCGATAAACTTAGTTTCGGTGCTCTGCAAAGTGTGCCAGAGAGTGTAGCTGACTAGCGGCGGCAACACATCAAATCTGTTTCACCATTTGAAGCAGTTCCACCCGATAAAACATACTGAGAGTCAGAAGATGAGGCAACATAAAAGTTTAAGCCAACCTGTGGATTCACTTCGCTTATCAACACGTGCATATACACCTATAAATCACTCGCATATACACCTATACTATTGAATGTTCAAAACATGTATGAAATTTGCGCATATACATATAAACTTAATGCATGCATACACCCACATATGCATATAAACTCGCCGATACTTGCATATACTCCCACATTAACACACGCACAAACAAACTCGATCCTTGCATAAACACCAAAATAAACACTCACATACACAAACTCGCTGCATGCTGGCATATAGCACTCGCGCACTTACAAAATAAAACTCACAAACATATTTATCAGGAATCAGGATATTGCAAAGCTGATGAAGTAAAAAGAATGTGATCAATAGAGCTATTAAATCTGTTAAATAATGAAAACATGTTATATAAAATATTAGTCTATATAAATAGACTATATAAAATATATAAGAGATATTTATGTTAAACCTTTCAATTTAATTAGGTAATTACATACACAAATATAAATAGACAGATAAAACCCTTAAAGGACGTTCGAGATGAAAAGCAATTAGAATTATGAATATACTCAAACAACTCTTCTATTGCAAATATTAATGTAGCCTTTACTCTTTATGATTTTTTATTATTATAATTATTATTCTTTTTCTATGTTTTTTTACGATGTGGATGTCATAATTGTAAGATTTTGGTATTATTTTGATTGTTAAATATTCAGCATATACAAAAACAAAAACACTGATAAAAGTTTCTGTTGATCACGTTGGTCAAGCTAACCCCCACAAACTGTCTATATATTATAAGCCGAGTCTGAGAGTTTTATTTATTTGATAGTTTATTTCACAATCCTTGTTTGTATAGGCTAAATACAAATAAAAAGTGAACAATTTTTTTTGTACTGTTTTTATTTTAAGTCTGGAGTCTGGAGGTATTATCGACTTTGCAAATTCACTTTGCAGACATTTGCAGGTACAGACATCCATTATGTGCGTTCTTGGCAGTTTTTCCTTTCTTTTTAATATCGTCCATATCGATATCGGAATTATATCGTATCGACCGAAATAAAAAAATATATCGTGATATAAATTTTTGCCATATCGTCCAGCCCTAGTTAAACTTTGCAATGACTCCACAAAATCACGGTCTGAACTGTGGTGTCTAAATATTATTAATCCCAATGTGACTTTTCACATCCTGCAAAGTGGCAATTGCAGATTCGTACGTTGCGATATAGATGCTGAACCGATATATTGTGCAGCCGTAGTGTAAACATAGCCTTTTGAAATATTTGACAACTGTGATAGTAAAAAGAGAGCAGCAAACACAGCATCTTCCCACACAGATCTGGTGGGATCTCATCCCTGACACTGTCTTGAGGCTGACTGCTCTTTGCCTCCATGTTTGTGTGCATCTGAGGCAGCGTAAATTTCCCATTCATCGCAGAAATAGGCAACGAGGGACTTGGAAGGAACAGCCACTGGTCAGAGCCGCCGGTCTTTGGATTGATGAAGTGATGGTGACGGATGAGGGTAATAAAGAGCTGGATGTCCCTCCTGTTACCAGAGAGGAACCAGTATGAATCACCCATCTGAGGCTGTGCGGAGCAAGAGAAAGTTGCAGAGGCCTCGGGCACAGAGATATAGCGAAACACGGACACAAACTCTTCCCTGGAAGTCATGACATCTGCAAAACTGTCATACAAAACAACATGGTTCAAAAGAGCAGATATTAAGAGAGAGACGCTGGTTTGTGAAATGATGGTGATGGGACTTACAGAGCAGTGTTTGTGTTGTTTTTAAATGCTTTTTTCAGTAAACAGGCAGCAAACATGAGGGGAAAATGGTACTAGGTTTTTTTAAAGGCAATATCTGTAGGGAAGACTGGAATTGGCTGGCATAATCTTCATTCTTCTCTAGTGGAACAGTATTTTTGATAACCCAACAATGTGCAAATGAAACCATAAAGAAACAGTTCGCCCGAAATGAGAATTCTGTCACCATTGAGTCACACTCACGATTTTCTTTCTTCTGTGGAACACACACACAAAAAAATGCCTGCTAGCAGTTTAACTTTTCCATAGAATCAAAGTGAATGGTGACAATGCCACTATAAATCATAACTAACAAAATAAATAAGTAAAATATCCTGAAAGAGCAGAAATCCATATAATGAATATTCAAAGTCTTTGTGTGAAGGACGCAAATATATTCCCTTTCACTGGAGCTCTCAAATCTGATTTGTGGGATTTAAATATGCGTATATTCAAATTTGATGTCAAGCCTGCTGTGACGTGTCTTGATGTGTCATTTAAATATACAAGAATGAGATATGAAGACCGAGGAGGTGGATTACTAAAGAGTAACTGAAAAGTCTCTTTCTCACACAAAGCTACTAATCTCACCAGAGCAGTGCATAAAGTGGAAACTTTCATAAATAATGTTACTTACTAAAAAAATTTAAATGCGCTTTTGCGCTACGGTGCAACCATTTGAGTCACATTTGCAACTAAAAGTTATGGAAATAATGTGAAATAATGTGAATTATGAAATAACATTTGGCAAAGTGAGCCGGTCAGGTCTGGTTTTGCAGGTAGTGGTTTAAAACTATACTGGAGAAACTGATTTTGCAAATGCAGAATTGTGTTTTATTATTATATATTTAGAGCATGTTTTTGCAGTGATGAGTATTCATTTATGATTCATTAACATACATTTGTTTTACCATCAAATCTGATGATTATGAAGTGTTTGTTTAAACAGAAAAGTTTTCTGGAATGCTTGCTTTGAGTGCTAATTTACTATGAATGTTTCATAAATGAAGCCCAATGTGAATAAGAGATTTGTTGTGTAGTGTACACAGCTTTATGGATTTTTACAGAAACTGACACAATCTTTTTGTGATTATAAAAGGGAGAGAGCTTTTTAAGCTATTATTTAGAAAAATGTTCCCTCTTTCCTTTTCCTTTCATGTTTATAAATATTTATTTGCACCAAACGTGCATGGATGATGTTTACTTTAAATATCAGCATGATTGGAAATTATACTAATTGTATGCAATAATCTAATAAACAACAAGTTTATATCAATCTATATATTTTAGGCACTATGTTTTCTAATTTTGCTCTAATTTGTCAACTAAAAATATTTCAAAAAAGTGCACCTCTCTAAGCAAGCACAGCCAGGTTTTTTATTACTGAATGATTCTGAACAGATCACATAAGCAAGTGATTCAGTGATGCATTCAAAAAGACAGCCACTTGCTTTGTTCTTGAATGAATCCACTCAAACAAATCAATTAAATGAACGACTCAATGACAGCAACAGTAACTTGCTGTCACCTACTGGTAGTTTAATAAAATTTGTACACTACCGTTTTCATTCAGTCATTAAGGGCTCTATTTTAATGATCTAGGTGCAAAGTCTAAAGCGCATAGAGCAAAAGCATTAAGGGCATGTACGAATCCACTTTTGCTATTAAATATGCATTGCGCCCTGGCGCATGGTCTAACAGGGTTGTGCCTATTCTCTTAATGAGTTATGGGTGTAATTTGAGCATAACCTGCATGATTTAATCTCTCATTCCCTTTAAGAGTCAGTTGCTTCGTGCCATGGCGCATTTGCTATTTACATGGTGGAGTTTGTAAGTGGAAAAACTGCAGCGTGAGGATTAAGAATGAGCCTCCTCCATTCAGCCTCTTTACTTTTACTCTTTACTTTACTCCTTTACTTTCGTGGAAAAGGAAACAGTGTTGTACGCACTCCACTGAAGACATCCATTAGCCTACATATTTAATTTAGTTAAGCACAAAGATTTTTTTCAAACTTATTTCAAAATTCAGTTCTAATTTCCAGCAAACAAATAAATGAACAATAATAATAAAGTGTGGTCAAAAAACTTATATCCAAAGTTATATCCAAACACACTTCCTATGCCCCATATGATGATGCATACGTGTCCAAATCAATTCAAAAATCTAAACTTGTTTTTATTAAAACAAATATAAATATGCATATAGATTTTCCGCAGAATTCCGCAGATTTTTAGCCCATCATTAATTCTGTTTATTTACTTGAGTAAATGTGTGTAAATCTGAATTTGTTCAGTTTTTAAATTACACATATTTCACATATTAAGGTTTTAGTTTTGAGACTCCCAAAATAATTCTGCAGAAATCCGCAGATTTTTACCAAAATTCTCCGCAGAAATTGCAAAAAACGTCTGCAGATTCCGTCTGGCCCTAGTAATGGCCAATGGTGCAGTCTATTTCAGTTCTTCAAAATACCAACACACCAACAATGCACCTTAACGCCCCATTCACACGTGGCTTCAGCGTCAATGCTTGACAGAGGGTGTGTCTGAAGCTGGGGCTGACGCGATCGTCATAGCATGAAATGAAATTAGTCAACAATAGGCCACTGTCTGAGCTGGTGTATTTGCATACAGCGATCTGATTGGCTGACACTTTCGTCGGCACTTGAAAAGTTGAGCAAGTCCCAGCTTCTGCAGCGATCAACGCCTCTGAAGAGGCGCCGACGGATCCACAATGCAGTTCAGCAAAGCCTGACGTCACCCATTTAAAGTAAATGGGAAGCGTTGAAGCTGACGCCCCGTGTGAATGGGGCGTAACACACCTCTTTTCTAGACAGGCACACCCATGAGTCCACAAAGTGGTGCAAATGGATTTACTTTTTAAGCAACGTGGCACAAATTTGAAAATTATAATAAGCATATTTTCATTTTTTAAAACCAAGAGAAAATCTGATAATGAGCCTGATCAAAAGTGATCTGGAGAAGCTCGAACTGAGTCAGGAACTGGATCAGCGGAGACAGAAGAAATAGATCTTAAGTCAGTCACAGAACATGACAGAGGAGCTAACTGTGGGCTGTTCTTGAAGATTAGACAGAGTGAGTTATTTAATTACTATTTTTCACTTGGAAGTGAACTGAAATGGCACCTAGAGAGTTAATGTGAGGTCTTTCTCTCTCTGACAAAAGAAATCAAAGTGATGCATACGCAGCGGGATAAAAGAAAAGGAACTCAGTGCAGCCTAATGTAGTCATCTGCAGTCACATATCAACACCTGTCCATAGGCAATAAGAGTCCCTGGTAACCCGGAACATTTATCGGGTCGCACCGTTATTTGTGCGTCATTTGCATCGCGCTACTTGCATTGTATTTGCATTGCCTCACACAATAAACATTACATATATTTCTATATGATGTAAAAGTAGTCAAAACAAATGACAACAACACAATGTTGCTTCATTTTCTTGTAACAACAGCACTGAGGGTAACAGTAAATTCAATTATTATTATTATTATTATTATTATTATTACTACTACTATTTATTACTGATTGATTTATTTTCTTATTTATTCTTAATTTGTTTATTTTTTCATCTTATATTGTGTTAAACAAAATCCTGATGCCTCACCCAGACCCCCCAGGTCCCCAGTTAAGTCTCCCAGTGGCCCCCAGGTAAATTGAGTTTGAGACACCTGCCATACACGATAAATGCGCTATACAAATACACATTACATTACATTAAAGGTGCATTTGTTGTTTGCAGTGCTGGTAATAGGGCTGTGCAATATCTCAAAGCATTATTGCTATGGCAGTAATAATATATGCAACATCCATATTGCAGAAAAGTGCAATAAATATAATTAATTTTATGTGCCAAGCATTTGTGTTGCATGCATAGGTTGTTTATTCAAACCTAACCAATCAGATGGGGCCTTTACTATCTTTATCCCCACCTCTTCAATAGGTGCTGTTAGGCTAAAAATAAATACTAATGCCAAGAGACGAGAGGAAAATGACAACAGCCAATAATCACAATTTCCGCCAAGGTTTTTAGTCATTCATGGTGTTTTAACATCTGAATGTTTTCACCTTGGCATTGTTTTTTTTAGATTTTATTATCTCAGAAAAAAATATATCATATTAAATATAAAGAATAAAATATAATATTACCTGTCAATTTTAGTATAATCAATATAAAAATAATTTAATTACTTATAAATTTGCATTTTTTGTTATATTGTATGAAATATTGTTACTGTAACACTCAATAACAATATATTTCCCAGTATTGTGTTGCCCTAATTAGTAACCTATGCAGTTAAGACACATTCAGTCAAAATGTGTTGTTTCAATAAAAAAAAAATGGACTGTAGTGGATGAAAAGTATTATTTGTATTAACATGAATGTTAAAACATCATTCATATATGAAGTCAGACACACACTTATTACTGTTTCCTCTATCTAACAAACACCAGCACATTTATCAAATGTCACACATTTTCTAACATTTCTAGCCGAAGGGTTTCATTTTTGATTTGACAAAGCAAATTTGAAAACTTGTCTTTAGCTTGACAGGTTTTAATCTTTTAATGTCTTGACAGAATCAGCGTGTGGATCAAGAGGGCAAAAAAATCTTTGACAGCATCCAATTATGATCAAATTAACCCGCTTTCAAACCAATTTCGGCCTCCACTATTGTTTTTATATTCAATCCACACATACGGAGATGAAGGTTATTAATTATGTGCACAAACATTTTAGCAAAGACAGTCATCCTTTTTAGCATTTGCCAAATTTGTCATTTTTTTATCATATTTGCTTGACCAGAGTCTCTTTGCTTTAGGCCATTTTATGGTTCTTTAATAAATCTTAACTTTTATAGTCATTACAAAAGTGCATAAATACTAAATAAATACTAACGCCAGGAGACAAGAAAGGAAAAAGACAACAGTCAATTATAATCACAATTTCCACCAAGGTTTTTAGTCATTCGTGGTGTTTTAACATCTGAATGTTTTCACCTTGACATGTTTTTATAGATTTAATTAGCTCAGAAAAAAAAATATCACATAAAATATAATATTATCTGTCTATTTTAGTCTATTATCTGTCTACTTTAGTCCCCTTTCAGCATTTGCCAAATTTGCAAAGAATTATTCAAAATTATTGCAAAGAATCATTTAAAATCTGAGTCAGTCAGAATCAAGATTTCAAAGCCACAGCATCTGCAATGTTTCTACACGTTAAATTACTTTGAAAACATATCAATATAGATAGCAAATCCTTACAGAAGATGCTCAGACAACGCTCTAAAAAATATATCAACTTCAAAACTACTGGTCATCTCTCTGCCCTCCCTCAAGGCTAAGTCTTGCAGAAATAAAGAATAAAAACCTCAAGGCTTTTGCAATCTTTTCCCAAGAGCTTTAAATCTGTCGGGATAAACAAGAGAGCTCAAATTCACTTTACCAGCTGTAAATGTAGCATTGTGAAGCAATCATACAGTCCTACCTCACAGCAAGTCTTGAGATCCAGGACTGTTATTCCAAAGCGACGGATCTCCTTTTGCCCGTGTGAAGTATCTTCAGGCTTACTTGGGTGGCTCAACGTCAATAAAACATCCGTGAACTGAATAATTCTTCATCTCAAAATGGATAGGGTTGCTTTAAAACCTGACCTGCATTTAAAAGACACATAAGCTCACTTCAAGATCTAAAACATTGACAGAAATAGTGATTGTTTCACTTATATTGTCATTTATACAACTAATTCTCTTCAGGATGGAATCAGCAACAACTCAGGTAAAATAGACTAACGTTTTTATTCACAATACAATCGTCAAAATATTGTATTACATTATCAACTTGAAGTTAGCAAAATGATAAGTTGTAATATGTGCGAACATCATCCGCTGTTAAATATTTAGCTGTTATTAGCGGATTTAATTGAAACACCTGCACGTGCTGTCAGCAAAGTTTGCGTTTGTGATTATCAACTTACCAAAACAAACCGTGTTTTTCCATCCGTCAGTCAAACAGCTCTTCACGAACTCATTCCTCGTGTTATTTATAGCAAATATTTATAGTTTAAGTAAATTATTGTTTAGTCAATAACGTCACTTTCTTTACCAGTTGGCTTCTGGCAGCCTTCAGTGAATGATGATCGGCGGAAGGCGGACATTGTTTGGCAGGAAAATGGCGGAAATGTTTTGTTAAATCTGATTATTACAATAATTATTTATTTATTTATTTATTTTATTTATTTAATGTTTGTTGCCATGAAATATCGAAAGAGATGCCATGCTTTTAGATATTTTATTTATTTTAGCCAACTAGTGCAATATTTAATTGAACCCCAGTCACAACAAATAAAAACTATGTGTTCTGACCGTGTCATTTCCAGTATTTTTATTTGATAATATATAAATATATAATATATTAATTATTAATTATATTAATAATTTTTTTTTATATTAATATACAAATTTCAAAATACTGAACAACTTCTGAAAATGAATACTGTTCAGAACAACTAGGTTTACAGGGCCATTCAACCAAATTACTAAAAAATAATTAACTTGATTTAAAAAAAAAAAAACTATTTCCCTAACCTTTTCTAAAAGCCTTCTCTAGTTTGGCCCAGGCAACACGGTGGCTCAGTGGTTAGCACCGTCACCTCACAATTGTAGCAGTGTTTTACAATATCACTGTTGGATTGCATTGTGGATCAGATAAAAGCAGTCTCTTATTGAGCAAATAATAATAAATATAAGGCAACATGGTGGCTCAGAAGTTAGCACTGTCACCTCACAGCAAGAAGGTCGCTGGTCCGAGTTGGACCAGTTGTCATTTCTGTGTGGAGTTTGCATGTTCTCCCTGTGTTCGCATGGGTTTCCCCCACAGTCCAAAGACATGTGCTATAGGTGAATTGAATAAACAAATTGGCCGTAGTGTATGTGTGTGTGCATGTGAGAGTGTATGAGTGTTTCTCAGTACTGGATTGCAGCTGAAAGGGCATCCACTGCATAAAACATATGCTGGATAAGTTGACGGTTCATTCCGCTGTGGCGACCCCTAATGAATAAAGGGACTAAGCCAAAGAAAAATAAATTAAATTAAATAAATTAACTTTTTCAATTTCCGAGTGACAACCTGTGACTGGCCTCGGGGGTCAGATGAAATAAACAATGTCCTCAAATAAGTACCAAAGGATGTCTTCACTGGCCAAAAAAAAAACTGTTGACTGTCAGTGGCAGAATTGTCATTTTTGAGAAAACTATTTCTTTAAATACCTTACAACTTCAGCATTTCCAAGCATAACATGTGGAAATCAGGTGAATACTATTAAAAAAAACGAATATTTATACTACTAAATAAGATGCTTCTCACTCTTGTTATTGTTACTCATTCCTGTTACTCTTCATATAAGTATATAAATATTTAGCATAACATTTGCAATTGAATTGAATTTAGCAACATGCTTTACATGCTAATAGCTTAAAGAAACTCATGCAAATTCTCATGATTTACCAGATATGTGAATTTTTACACTAAACAAAATTACATCTATACAATAATTTAACAGTATAGTATTTTTTTAAATCAGTTTTTTAAATCCTGAGCAGCTGCTGTCTTGGTCATAAAAGAGTGAGAGCATGAGACTGATTCCTGTGATGCTCTAAGGACAGACGAGTCTTCGCTGAGGTCCAGCTTTCTGCGCCTAGACTGCAGCTCTGCACAAGACGTTTGGCCATAGGAGAAATGGTCGTGCCCAACTGAGTCTGGTTTCTCTCGAGGTTGTTTAAATCTTCACTTTCGCCAATTGGTGAAGTTTTTTCCTCGCCGCTGTCGCCACTGGCTTGCATGGTTCGGGATCTGTAGAGCTGCGCATCGATGGATTTGCTCTTCAGTGTTTGGAATCTCAGTAGTGATTATTAACCCACACTGACCTGAGCTAAACTGAACTGAATTGAACTTAATCTCTGAAAACTGAACTGACATTGTTTCAATTCACTATAATCTTCTATGTGAAGCTGCTTTGACACAATCTACATTGTATAAGCGCTATAAAAATTAAGATGAATTGAATTGAATATCATCAAATATGTAATAAAATAAAACAAGATATATTACCTTTGCTCTTCCCATGGCTTTCCAAAGATCCAACTGATACAACTTACTGTTTAAAAACTCTTATAATCTTATGGATATCTTAGGGTAACAGGACTGATTGAAAAATCAGGGACACGAATAATTTTTTTTTGTTATTTTTATATATACAGTTGAAGTCAGAATTATTAGCCCTCCTTTGGATTTTTTTCTTTTTTAAATCTTTGCCAAATGATGTTTAACAGAGCGAGGAAATTTTCACAGTATGTCTGATAATATTTTGTCTTTTGGAGAAAGTCTTATTTGTTTTATTTCGGCTAGAATAAAAGCAGTTTTAAATTTTTTAAAAACCATTTTAAAGTCAAAATTATTAGACCTTTTAAGCTATATATTTTTTCAATAGTCTACAGAACAAACCATCGTTATACAATAACTTGCCTAATTACCCTAACCTGCCTAGTTAATTAACCTAGTTAACCTAATTAACCTAGTTAAGTCTTTAAATGTCACTTTAAGCTGTATAAAAGTGTCTTGAAAAATATCTAGTAAAATATTATTTACTGTCATCATGGCAAAGATAAAATAAATCAGTGATCCTACTGCGACACTGCGCCCCAATTTATGTTTAAAGCTAGGAATAAATTTCTTCCTAAATGCATACAAAACTTTTTAGGAGAAAGACAAGGGGGATATAATCTGAGAAAAGAACTAAATCTTAGAAGGTTAAAAACAAGGACAACTTAAAATAAATAAAGAAATAAATGTGCCTGTATGTGGTGTGAAATTATGGAACAGTCTGGAACAGATTCTCAAATCATGTCATGATATTAATCAATTTAAAAAGTTGTATAAACATATGTTATTAAAGGAATATAAAATAATATATTGGAATATATTAAAGGAAGGCGACGCAGTGGTGCAGTAGGTAGTGCTGTTGCCTCACAGCAAGAAGGTCGCTGGTTCGATCCTCGGCTGGGTCAGTTGGCGTTTCTGTGTGAAGTTTGCATGTTCTCCCTGCGTTCGCGTGGGTTTCCTCCGGGTGCTCCGGTTTTCCCCACAGTCCAAAGACATGCGGTACAGGTGAATTGGGTAGGCTAAATTGTCCGTAGTGTATGAGTGTGTGTGGATGTTTCCCAGAGATGGTTTACAACTGAAAGGGCATCCGCTGCGTAAAACATGTGCTAGATAAGTTGGCGGTTCATTCCGCTGTGGCAACCCTGGATTAATAAAGGGACTAAGCCGAAAAGAAAATGAATGAATGAATATTAAAGGAATATAATGATTAGTAAAGGTGATTGTAAAAATACGGAAATTGTATAAACAAATGTAAAAATATATTATTAAAAAAAATTTGTTGATGAATAGAGGTGATTGGAAAAAGAACAAAATTATTTAAGTTAATGGCTGTTTGCAATATTATGTATTTTTGGGTCTATATTATGATATGTCAACGTACAAATGGTGAATTAACCGTACAATATGTCAAAGATGCCAAAAGGATGAAATATGTCTCATGTGAAGCTCATGTATGTCTCGGGTAAAAAGAAGAGATAAGTAAAAGAAATAAGTTGAAGTTATAAAGGAATGATGTATGTGGGGTGGGGTAAGCAACAAGCTTGCGCTTCATCACACTCCATTCCGACCATGATGTTCAAGTGGGTTTCCTCCGGGTGCTCCGGTTTCCCCCACAAGTCCAAAGACATGTGGTATCCTTAGTGTTCGTAGTGTATGTGTGAATGAGAATGTATGGGTGTTTCGCAGTGATGGGTTGCAGCTGGAAGGGCATCCGCTGCTACGTCCGACAGATCGCACTATTATGTTTTTCTCTTCTTTTTCATTCTTTTACAACCTGTTTTAACATATTTTTATCTGTTTTTTATTATCTGTTTTTATTTAATTTTTTTTCTTACACTTGTCTTTTTATTCCTGTTTATGTAAAGCACTTTGAATTGCCACTGTGTATGAAATGTGCTATATAAATAAACTTGCCTTGCCTTGCCTAAAACATATGCTGGATAAGTTGGCAACCCTTGATTAATAAAGGGACTAAGCCGAAAAGAAAATGAATTAATGAATGAATTGCTTTGCGTAGGATTAATTTTTTTTTTTTGTCGAAATAAATTAAAGGGCAACCCAGTGGCGCAGTAGGTAGTGCTGTTGCCTCACAGCAGGAACGTCGCTGGGTCGTAGGTTCGAACCTCGGCTGGGCTGGGTCAGTTGCCGTTTCTGTGTGGAGTTTGCATGTTCTCCCTGGGTTCGCGTGGGTTTCCTCCGGGTGCTCCGGTTTCCCCCACAGTCCAAAGACATGCAGTACAGGTGAATTGGGTAAGCTAAATTGTCCATAGTGTATGAGTGTGAATGTGTGTGTGGAAGTTCCCAGAGATGGGTTGCGGCTGGAAGGGCATCCGCTGCATAAAATCGTGCTGGATAAGTTGGCGGTTCATTCCGCTGTGGCGACCCCGCAAGGGACAAAGCCGACAAGAAAATGAATGAATGAATACATTAAATCAAATTGAAAATTAAATGAAATCATTGCGTGAGTGATACCATTTTAAAATTTTTAAAACTTAAACTGACATAAGTGCAGTAAATTCAGTATAGTAACCCCTGACTATGGTCTGTTTCAAATAATCAGGATCTTCCCAGAAGAACTAGGCTATTCCACATTAGCTGCACGGAAAGCCCAACAGTGGGAGTTCCGTGGGGTTCAGCGCTAGGACCATTACTCTTTTCTGTCGACACTCAGACATTTATAGATAGCTCTGAATTGTCATTTAATTGCATGGCTTCTCTTATCACTCGTGTGCTAATGACACTCAGCTGTACGCGTCTCCTTCTGTCTCAATCTCTGCAATCTCTGTATGACTGACTGACATATCACACATCCTTATCACCTCATTCTTAATCTTGACAAGACTGAGCTCTTCTTTCTCTCAGCCGTGACCCTCAGAAAATCTCTCTTTATCGCTGTCACACAGTTGTTGCCTCTGGGTGTTTAAAAATTCATGGTGTTTTTGTTGTGAATCCTGTTATGATGACTGACCTGTCCTGCTGCTTTATGCTCTACAATAAACGTTCCTCCCCTTTCCACAAGTCCATTCCTTGTCTGAGCGCTAGTTATTTAAATGGAGCGTTTACCAAAAAAAATGAAAACTCTGTCATTTACTCACCCTTCACTTGCTCAAAACCTAATTGTGATTCTTTCTTTTGTTGAACACAAAAGAAGATATTTTGAAAAATGTTGATTGCTGGGACCTATTCAATAGTATGAGAAAAAGTATGAGAGTAGTGTATACACATTTATACAACAGTTCTGGGGTGCGTTTCCCAAACAACGACATAACTCACGGCTGAACTGATCATAGTGCGATGCATCGTTTGGCAAAAAAACAATGTAGCAACGAGTGTTTCCCAAAACCCGTAGTTACTCTGTCGTAGATCCATCGCTTGAACCACGTTAGTTATATTGTAAAACGCCCATAATGATGCTCTAAATGGGGTGGAGTAACTTCTTTAGAGAGCAACCCCATCATTTATTTGTGCAAATTATATTGTTTTAATTATATTGTTTATTTTTTATTTTTTTATATTATTGTTTATTTTTTATTTTTTAAATCCAATATTAGTTTTGGTAAAAACAAGCACTCATTTTCCATATTATTTAAAATATAAGTAAATGGCAGATATAGGGCCTGTGTTTGCTTTACTAATATTATTGAGAAGTTGAACATTATTCTATTCTAAAACATAAAATCACTTACAAAAGCTAACACTATTCTAATATCATATATAAATCATATAAATAAATAAATAAGGCGATTTATTATAAATATATTTACTTTAATAATAATATTAATAATGATGATGATGATGATTATTATTATTATTATTATTATTATTATTATTATTATTATTTAGGTTTTTGTTTGGTTATTTTTTTTTTTTAATTACAATTTGACACATGCAAACCACAGCAGAAAGTTCTAACCAACAGACCCATGTCATATACAGCAGAGAAACTTAATAAATACCCAGCCTGATCTCACGAGGAAACGTAAGTATTTTACGTTTTGTAAGTTTAGTGGCTAATTCGTACGAATTCGTACGAGTTCAGTCGTACGAAAATGTACGATTTTAAAAAGGAGGCGTGGCACCTAACCCCACCCCTAACCCCAACCGTCATTGGGTGATGGGCAAATCGTACTAATTTGTACGAATTAGATCGTACGAATTCATACGAATTAGCCACTAATGAAAAAGTTACGAATTGCTGTGAGATAGCGTTGAAATAACCCACTATAAAATAAAAGAATTAACGTATGCTATGTTTTTTATTTTCACAAGCTTTGGAGACGTAACATAATTTCCGTTTTAAAATAGTCCTATAGCTTTCGCCATGAGGCTGTGTTCAAAATGATATCAATGTTTTCAAAGTGCACTGCGAAGGGAGCACAATTGTAAACATGAAGATTGCTAAAACTGAACTGTAAAAATACTTTGAAAGCAAATTACACCTAAGAGAGATGACCTTAATGCTTTTTTTTTTTAATAATTCCAACTTTGAATGTTAGAATGTTCTAAATGAATAGGGCATAGGGGGGATAAGTGGGAATAGAACACAGCCAGGAACTATGCTTCTAACTACAGCTCCAGAGGTGTCGTTTCAAGTGTTCAAGTTTGCGACGCAGTTTGCGAATGTTCGTTGGAGCGATGGATTTGGGAAACAGCAAATCAACGAACTATGTTTGTAACAACGGAACTTGCGACCTTAGTTGGCTAACGATGGTTTTGGGAAACGCACCCCTGTCTGGTTCTCAGCACTCGTACAGCCTCTTCACCCTTGTGTATTACTCCGCCTAGATACAGTAACCACAGATCAATAAACTCACTACAGTTTGACAAATATTGCAGCTCTTGGACATCATAGGTGAGAATGTAGTTGTTTAGATTCTATGCAGTTTATTTATAAGGACAGTGTCTATTTTAAATATTTATAATTTTGGAGAATCAGCACGTTGGCAGCCTTTAGCTTGTCATTGAGCATAGCAAAAAGGGTTGACGTTCTGCCACGAGATGGCGACAGAAACCGCATAATAAGTGCTTAGGTGAGAAAATTTCAAACTACAGTTGATCAAATCATTATAAGACTGGTAAGTGACACTCTAATGCCGAGTTCAGACTGCATGATTTTAGCCCTGATTTTGACTCGCCGACAGGTTTTGAGAAATTGCCGACAAATGCCTGAAATTACAGGCAAATCGGTGCTCGTTCACGTGATTGACAATCACACAGTATGAACTATCAAGGACGCGTTATTAGAGAATCGCCGATGAGTCGCTGACACCCCTGAGATATCTGGCATGCTAAATATCTGGATCTGTCGGCGATTCAAATCATCCGGTGTGAAATGAGTTCTGATTGAAAATAACATCGACGATCACCTACAGCCAATGGAAGAGCAGCATCCACTTGTACAGGTACCTGCAGGCCAGTGGGAGGCTGGGGGAGAAGTTAAAAGCGCTCGTTTTCAGTTTATTTGGACCCAAGAAATGGAGGGAAAACTAGTGTAAATTTGGCAGGAGCAGTGTGTCTGTTTGACGTGTCATCTGATCAATATCACAATCAGGTCGAAAAGCAAAAAAAAGTTAAGGAGAGATTGTTAATTCTTTTCAAAAGCCAGGTGAGCAACACAAGTTTCTAAAGCTAAAGCCTTCTGCTTACATTATGCAGTTAATAACGAAAGATATATTACGTGACCTCGCGTTGTTTCTATGTCACTTCTCGCGTTTGTTTGGTTGTGAGACGTAGTTTAGACTAAGGGCGTTCTCACACTATTTACCGTTGCCTTGAACCGGGCCAAAGCACGCTTGTCTCCCCTCCCGTCTCCCCCGACAGCCCGCACTCACATTACATTCGGGCCAGGGCACGCTTACGTCATCGATGATGCACTGTTCAGTAAGCGCTCTCGCTCAGCACAGTGGAGATTTCTTTAGTTATATTGATAAAGTCATTTGATATGCGGTGACACCAAGCGGCAACCTCCCGCTCTCCCTCGGGAAGCCAATACGGAAGTAACTAAAACTGCAATTCATCGACTCGCCTTGGGGGGCTGGCTCCATGAAGTCCAAGGGCTTTCTTTCTGCATTGGTAAATTGGCCATTTTTACAGCTGATAAATGGGGTTTAGTCATAAACTAAATTTCGAGAGGAGCACGTGATTATGATTGAACACGGCTGGTTACTCATGAACCACTCATGTCCGTCCAATCAGATGATCCCTGGCGCACTATAAAGAGCCAGGGTTTTCTCACTACAGTCATCTTCGATTTGAAGACCAAACAGCCACGACATATTGCTACTTGTCGTTGCCAACCCGACATCATCTCTACCTTCATCTGCTGCTACTAACAACCAAGCTAACTACCGCCACTATTTGCTGATATCTTCACTCCAACTCCTCATCAGATCCAACAACTATCCAGCAATAACACTCTACAAACAACTACTTCATCAAAGACTCATCTCAACAAATAACCAACCCACCTACTTCAAACAACAACAAAGCTTCCATCTCTAAAAAATGGAAAACAACAACAGCATCAACAACAACAACAGCGATCAAACCAGCAACAACCCGGAAATTCACTCACCTGATCATCCAACCTTCCTAGAAGAAACCTCTGCACTTCCAACCCCGCAAATTCCTCAAATCGAATCAGAAGAGACTACAAGAGGCCGCCGCACCACCCGTTCAAACTCCAGGCTCCTTCATACATCTCCTTCCACATACAGACAACAAACCATTTCGCCTACCTCATCATTTGCTTCCGCTCCATCCTGCATCCGCCCACCAACCAGAATCACCGTTCCAGAACTCCGTAAACATCTCGCTGATCTCGGCATCCATGCACCCAGGACTCTCAATAAACCAGAACTTCTCAAGTTATACTCCAATGCCACATCGGACTCTCACCCATCTCTCAGCCCTCACTCAAGACCCAATCCCCGGACAACTAGCGCCCGCCACACCCCCTATCCTCAAACCACCCGCAACCAATCAGGAAAAAGGAAATCCAAGACCAGACACGCAACCAACAGCCCACACTCAAGACCACACCTCCAAGGATCCCAACCTCCTCCAACTACGTCACTCCAACAAGACTCTAATCCAGGACTCCCCACACCCTTTCAAAACTTTTCTCAACCTTTTCCTTCCTCTTTTTCCTGGCCTCCTGCCCCTCCCTCCAGCTCTCCTAATAATTCTCAAATTCCTCCAACTTCTTTTCAAACAAATATCCCCGCTCCTACTACCCTCCATCAAGATTTTTCCATACCTCCCTTACCTTCTACTTCCCACCCCTTTCCTTCAAATCAAACTTCCTTTTCTCAGATAACTCATCCTATTCCCCCCTCCTTTCCCCATTCACTACCTACAGCTCACACCAGCACAGACCCAACACACATTTCTACCTTCCCCGCACCGGTTTCCGCAGCACGCCCCCCCTACACTCTTTCCACAGCCACCCCCCTCCCTACGCCGGCTAATGCTCTAGCTTTGGATCCTCCCTCTGTTTCCTCAAGCATACGGAATCAGATTCTCACAGGTGCAGACATAGATTTATTCACACTCCTCTCACCTATCTCACCTCCTGCGGCGGAACGTCAGGTAGATTGCGGCGAATTCATTTTCACGTTAAAACAATCATCCAACACTCAGTCACGTATTCTCTCACTGGCCGAATTTTTCATGGCATTTACTCGCTACACCAATGTAATCTGCTCCGTTTTCCCCCATAGGAGACGCGAGTTAAACGACTACATGGCCATCATAGCCGAGCTCGCGCTCTCTTATGGGGGCTCTCATTTCTATACCTACCACAAACTATTTTCCGCTAAATGTGCAATTCGTTTAACCCAATGGAATCAAATTTCGTACTGGGGGGCCGTCGATCTTGATCTCCATAACCGGGTCTTTTTAGGATGCCGCAATGTATCTTGCGCAGTCTGTCGCTCAAGTCTCCACGAAACCACATCCTGCCCTTTCATCTCTCCTCACACTAACGTAGAAAACATCCCTAAATCCACTAGTTACGTCCCTCGCCCGGTCAAAACTAACATCCCTTCTCTTATCCCTCCCTCTTTCTCCTCTGCTTCTTCTCTCCGCCAGCATAGTAACATCTGCATTAATTTCAACAACGGCAGGTGCCACAAAAACCCCTGCAGATATCTCCATGTCTGCTCCTTCTGCGGCGGGGCACATGCAAAATTAGTCTGCCAAGTATTCAGATCAAATAATAAAAAACATAAAAACTACCTTTCGACTCCAGTGAATATTCCTCAGCTCAGCTATGAACTAAATGATCACCCTGATACTAACTTTTCTGATTTTCTGATTTCAGGTCTAACTCACGGATTTCACCCAGGTGTCGCAGCCGCTCCCGCATACAACCTATGCTGTCCGAACCTACAATCTGCCAAGGACGAACCCAAAATAGTCGACCAACTTATCAAAAAAGAAATCGATAACGGCTTTATGATCGGGCCCTTCGCAGCCCCACCGTTTAGCATTTATCGTATCAGCCCAATTGGCATTGCGACCAGAAAATTTTCAGACAAAAAACGTCTCATAATAGACCTGTCCGCACCGCATAATTCCTTCTTTCCCAGCATCAACAGCACGATTCCGCTAGAGGAATATTCGCTTAATTATCACGACATAGATCAAGCAATATCCCTTATCAAAACCGCCGGCCGCAATGCCTGGCTGGCTAAAGTTGATATAACATCTGCCTTCAAAGTCATGCCAATTCACCCAGACTTCTGGCACCTTTTTGGCATTTGTTGGCATTCTAAATTCTACTTCGCAGTCCGTCTAACCTTCGGCTGCAAAAGTAGCCCTAAAATCTTCGACATGCTTTCGGAAGCCGTATGTTGGATATTATCCAACCATCACGGAATTCCTTACCTCATTCACCTGCTAGACGATTTTCTTATCGTCTCTCCGCCGTCATCTCCTTCTAACAAAGATTTAGCGACCACCCAAAAGGTTTTCGCTGAACTAGGCATCCCCCTAGCAGAGGAGAAAACCTCCGGGCCCAGCACTTCCATCGAATTTCTGGGCATCCAGTTAGAAAAAAAAAAAAAAATTTCATAGCATCTCTTCCAAAGGAAAAAATCGATCGCATTACTTACCTTTGTCAAATCTTTCTAGAAAACCAATCATGCACCAAACGCCAACTCCTCGCCATCCTCGGTCACCTAAATTTCGCTATGCGTATCATCCCGCAAGGCTGCCCCTTCATTACGCATCTTCTTCAACTTTCCACTACAGTCCCAGGTTTAGAAGACATAATCTCCCTCTCTAAACCCAGTCGCAAAGAAATAAGCTTATGGATTTCTTTCCTTAAGCAATGGAACGGCTGCTCCTTTTTCTACAGCGATCTAATAGCATCGCCAGTAGACATTAATTTATTCACGGACGCCGCCCCTTCCATAGGCTTCGGGGGTTACTACCAAGGTCGTTGGTTTGCGTCATCCTGGCCCCCCCAAATGTTAAAAATTCCCCCCAACGAACAATCCTCCGCTCTCTTCGAATTATATCCCGTCGTAGTAGCGGCCATTCTATGGGGCGAAGGATGGTCCACATCCAGCATTTTAGTCCACTGCGACAACGAAGCCACAGTACAATGCATTAATAAAGGCCGCTCGCATTCACAGTCACTCATGCCTCTCCTAAGACGTCTAGTCTGGATAGCAGCTACCAAACAATTTTTAATCTCTGCTAAACATGTTCCTGGTTGCAAAAATCAAATTGCTGATGCTCTGTCTCGATTTGCTTTCCAGAAATTTCGGCTGTTGGCGCCAGAGGCAGACCCCCATCCAACACCTGTTCCTCACTATTCAGAGACGATATTGCCATAAACCATCCTCTGCATCACCTCCGGGAAACATCCATCTCACTCATCCTCCAGGCAGTGGCTCCCAGGACCCAGAGATCGTATCTTACAGCATGGAATACTTTTAAACAATTCCATTCTCTGGCTAAAACTCCTTTTCCCGACTTTTCTCTCCTCTCTATCACCTCTTTCATCTCTCATTTACACACCGCAAAAGACATGCAAGCCAGCTCCATCAGAAGCTACCTAAGTGGCATCCAGTTTTTTCACAAACTGATTTATGGTTCCACTGTAGACGCCATCACGAATGCACAAACGATTTTGCTCATTAAAGGAATCCAAAAGTCACACCCATCCCCCCCAGACACCAGACAGCCCATTACACTTCATATCCTCACCAAGTGCATTCACACCCTTCGCAAAGGATACAAATCCTCCCATACAGCACGTACCCTAGATGCTATGTTCACACTAGCATTCTTTGGATTCCTGAGATGTTCTGAAATCACCATAACATCTCTATTCAACCCCTCTATCCACCCCACTATATCCGATCTAACCATTCTGGATAAGGGGACTCTTGCTTTCTTCATCAAGCAAAGCAAAACAGACCAGATGCGCAAAGGCCACTCCATATACATTTTCGATATACCCTCTCCCACACAACCATTCCAAACCCTCTTAGCATTCATACACTATAGAAGATCATTAGACAAAAACCCCCATGCCTCGCTTTTTACTGATGACGCTAATCGTCCAGTAACTCGCTTCTGGTTCCAAAACCACCTGAAGGAGGTCCTCCGCATTTCAGGATTCCCTCCAGAGCCATTCTCTGCTCATTCATTTAGGATAGGAGCAGCCACCACAGCAGCCCACAACGGCCTCTCCCAACAACAGATACAAACACTCGGTCGTTGGTCCTCCAACGCTTTCAGGTCTTACATTCGCCTCAGCCACCATCACCTCAGAGAAGCCCAGCTGACACTCTGCAGCCATCATCAACACTCATAACAAACCATACATTCCTCGAAACCTACATCCTACCATTCTCTTCTTCACTCCTACTTCCTCATTTATCCTACAGATAAATGCTTCACAATACCCGCCAATATACGGCCGCAAAGGCCAGCGGGCATACACATTATCCAGCCACTACCTCCCTCGCATTACACCATAGCGCTAACTTAGCCAGCCTAGCAGAGCTTGCACCCCTACACATAGACCGGTACCACGTCCCGGGGGGAGTTTTAACTAAACTTCCCAAAACAGCTATCATACTTTAAAGAGGTTCTACCTAACCTTTATCACATCTCTATTATCGGAGATATGGCTAGCTACTCTACCACATCCCCCATGTTCAATGGACCGGAACCACGTTTCGGGGGGAGTTTACACAACTCCCCATCCAACGCAATGAGGTTCTTACTAACCTCTACCACGTCTCTTCAACAACAGAGACTCTGCCAGCTTAACAAGCTTCCAAGCCCCCCCAGATTAACGGACCGGAACCACGTTCCGGGGGGAGTTTCCACAACTCCCCATCCATCCCAAAGAGGTTCCCCATAACCTCTAGCACGTCTCTATACCACCAGAGACTCAGCCAGCTTAACAAGCTTACAAACCACCCCCCGATAATGGACCGGAACCACGTTCCGGGGGGAGTTTCCACAACTCCCCATCCATCCCAAAGAGGTTTCCCACAACCTCTAGCTCGTCTCTGCAACAGAGACCTCCAGCCGAGCTCTACCCTTTCCACACCACTGCCACAGCAGTGACGCTCAGCCGAGCTCAGACACACCTCCATTAAGGCATTTCAATACTGATACACCCTCCAGCACTGCCAAAGCAGTTAAACATCTCTGTGGAGATGTATTCCCCTTCTTACTGACCTCCATACATCTCTGCCTCGCAGAGACGCTCAGCCGAGCACACCGTCCCCCCTCCACCACTGCCACAGCAGTGACGCTCAGCCGAGCTCAGTTACTCTTCCACACTGATGATCACTACTGATACATCGCCCAGCACTGCCAAAAGCAGTTAAACGTCTCTGTGGAGACCTATAGTACTGACCTCCACACACCTCTGCAGCCGCAGAGACGCCCAGCCGGGCACTTTTTCTTCCCCCCTTCCACACCACTGCCACAGCAGTGACGCTCAGCCGAGCCAGATACTCTTCCAGTTTGTTTTCACTACTGATACATTTCCCAGCACTGATATAACAGTCAACGTCACTGTGGGACGTTCTTCCTTTATATTACTGACTACCACACACCTCTGCAACAGCAGAGACGCCCAGCCGGGCACTTTTTCTTCCCCCTTTCCACACCACTGCCACAGCAGTGACGCTCAGCCGAGCACAGATACACCTCCAAGTAAATATTCAGTACTGATACACACTCCAACACTGCCTATGTAGTTAAACGTCGCTGTGGAGGCGTACCTTCCTTAGTCTACTGACCTCCACACACCTCTGCCGCAGCAGAGACGCCCAGCCGGGCTCTTTTTCCTCCACTGACTCTACAGTGACACTCACAGAGCTCATCCCCCTCCCCTTCTGTCTGTCTTCTTGACACACTCCCCAGCAGTCAAACTTTCTGCTGATTTTACCAGTACTACCTACCACCTCTCATCTCTGCTAACCAGAGACGCTCAACCGAGCCTCATTTTATGCCATCTACCCATTAACTCTAGTCGAGCACTTCTTCACCTCCCTCAAGTCACTATTCCATCACTTCATCCAACACCTCCAAGCAGCCCCATGTACTACCAAGGGCAAGTTTTTCGCATCTCTGCTAAACAGAGTCGCTCCAACATACTTCATGCACCCTCATAGCATCACCACAGCATGATATCTAACCTAGAACCATTCACAGTACCTTTTACCCTGCAACCAGACACACGCATTCCAGCAGCCGGATATAGCATTTCTAATTTGCCTTTTGGGGGGTTCTTCAAATACGCGGCTGCTGTCCCGATTGAAGCATTTTGGGGAGTTCTCGAGATCTACCTGAGCTCGGAGCTCCCCTCTCGCCCCGCAACGGGAGGGAGCCCGGGGCTCAGGGATCTTCTGGGCTCAGGGCTCTCTCCCGGGACAGCATGCCAAAACTGCTTTATATTCAATCATCAGCTAAGTGTGAACTATTGAAATGGGGTTTAGTCATAAACTAAATTTCGAGAGGAGCACGTGATTATGATTGAACACGGCTGGTTACTCATGAACCACTCATGTCCATCCAATCAGATGATCCCTGGCGCACTATAAAGAGCCAGGGTTTTCTCACTACAGTCATCTTCGATTTGAAGAACCTCCCCTCCTTCCACCCCTATTCCTCCTCCTTCCTAGACGGGTGACACGGTGGCCCAGTGCTTGGCACTGTTGCCTCACAGCAAGAATGTCAATGGTTCTAGGCTTTACCAAACCAGCTGGCATTTCTGTGTGGAGTTTGCATGTGCTCCCCGTGCTCACGTGGGTTTCCCCCGGGTTCTCCGGTTTCCTCCCATACAAAACATGCAACTTAAGTCATGGTTTAATCAACTCATAGACTTGCTCCCCACTTAGTATCTATCTCTCCAAAGAGAAGCACTAGCTGTTCATCATTTACCTCGAGGGGGGAGTTCTCGAGATCTACCTGAGCTCGGAGCTCCCCTCTCGCCCCGCAACGGGAGGGAGCCCGGGGCTCAGGGATCTTCTGGGCTCAGGGCTCTCTCCCGGGACAGCATGCCAAAACTGCTTTATATTCAATCATCAGCTAAGTGTGAACTATTGAAAAACATGTTTACAGCCTGGTACAAACGATGGCTTTGGTGCATATAGCTATGATTACCCTTCATGACAACTCTGAGGGGGGTGAATTTTTTTATAACTCATCCGTTTCGTTTTTATTAGGTTATATTAAGTTTGCATAATTAAGGGCGTGGCCACTTGAGTGACAGCTAGCCCTCGCTGCTCGCTGTCTCGTCACCTCAGCTGATTCTGGCTAATTAGCCGCTGAGCTCGGCAAATAAATCGTGTATTTGTTTTGTTTAATGTTTCTTTACACCTTCATTTGCCTTTTGGAATTATTTCCTGCAATTATCAGATGATATGGCATGATGTGTGGATTTAATTGTGCTTACAAACCGTTCAAGTTGCCTTCATTTCACAGGTGAGTGAAATGATATACTTCTATACCATCTCTATAAATGTATTTGTTTTATTTAAGATCATTTATCATTTAAATGTTCTTTAGACCAATATTGCACGCCAGAATCTGACAGATTGATTAGCTGTAGGCTATAAAACAGTCATCTGAAGCGTTGTCATACAGTGTTAGTGCTGGATTTTATAAACAGCCTTGCATTTACTAACACAGACTATATCTGAAGTGTTTGATAGTAATTCGCTTTTTCCTCCTGTCGAAAAACGTCATAAGAACAATGTTTAGTGGCTCAATGTGTTACAACAGTGTTTTTAAAAGTCTAAACACTTTATTGATATAGTGTACAACCAAGCACATGTGGTCAGAACACAAACGAGTCACAGGTAATGAAGTATTAAGCGTTCTCCCAAAGTAATAAATCTGTTTTAATCCAGGTCTAAGCAAAAGGCTTAGAATCAAGCATGCGTCTGTAACTCCGCTCACTCTCCGCCTCTTTGCCCTTATTTGGTATGCCGCGTTCGGTGCGATGACGCGCTAACAAAATGGCGACGGTTGGCCGCGCCTACTTGTGGCTTCTTTTGCAGTGTTCAGAAACCTATGGGTGACGTCACGGATACTACGTCCATATCTTTTACAGTCTATGGGTGACACACAGTCAAATATTTCGCCGAACAGATCAGCCACTTTTGATGCTCATAAACAATCATAAAGTCCTCGTGCTGCAGGAATTAGGAGGTTTGCTGAAGGCGCAGCTGTCGTGCCGTGAGGGGTTTGAGTCTTTAATAAACTACGACGTTCATTGCGTTCATTGAACAGTACGAATGATTAATTAGTCCATATGATACAGTCCCTTAAAAGTCACGTCTCTTTTATTATTATTATTTATTATACATTTTTGTCCTCTTCCCAATTTCCCAACCTCCCCTCACCTCCTCACTAATATCATTATGAGTTTTACTTTTACTTTTGTTACCATTATTATCATTACTATTCTGACTTGTTCTCCCTTTATCTCATTATTATTATTACAAACCATTGTCATTATTCAGGTTGCTGTAGTTGTTGTTATTGTAGTAGTAGTAGTAGTAGTAGTAGTAGTAGTAGAAGTGGTAGTAGTAGTAGTAGTAGTAGTAGTAGTAGTAGTAGTAGAAGTGGTAGTAGAAGTAGTAGTAGTAGTAGTAGAAGTGGTAGTAGTAGTAGTGGTAATAGTAGTAGTAGTAGTAGTAGTAGTAGTAGAAGTGGTAGTAGTAGTAGTAGTAGTAGAAGTGGTGGTAGTAGTAGTAGTAGTAGTAGAAGTGGTAGTAGTAGTAGTAGTAGTAGTAGTAGAAGTGGTAGTAGTAGTAGTAGTAGTAGTAGTAGTTGTTGTAGTAGTAGTAGTAGAAGTGGTAGTAGTAGTAGTAGTAGTAGTAGTAGTAGTAGTAGTAGTAGTAGTAGTAGAAGTGGTAGTAGTAGTAGTAGTAGAAGTGGTAGTAGTAGTAGTAGTGGTAGTAGTAGTAGTAGTAGTTGTAGTAGTAGTAGTAGAAGTGGTAGTAGTAGTAGTAGTAGTAGTAGTAGTAGTAGTAGTAGTAGTAGAAGTGGTAGTAGTAGCAGTAGTCATTGTAGTAGTAACGATTGTATTTGTAGTTGGGATTGTTGAAGTAGTAGTTGTAGTAGTTATTTCATTTATTTATTTATTTATTTTTGTAGTAGTAGATGTCGTTGGTATAGTGGTACCAGAAGTAGTAAAGGTGTTGGTGTAGTAGTAGTAGTAGTAGTAGTAGTAGTAGTAGTAGTAGTAGTCTGTGTAGTAGTATCAGAAGTAGAGGATGTTGTTTATGTAGATGTTGTAGTAGTAGTGATTTTTGTAGTAGTATCAGTAGTAGTAGGAGACGTTGTTGTAGTAGTATCAGTTGTAATAGATGTTGTAGTAGTATCAGTAGTAGTAGACGTAGTAGTAGTTGTTGTTATGGCTTTAGTAGCAACAGCAATAGTAGTTGTGATATTAGTAACTTTCTGTAGTAGCAGTTGGTGTAGTACTTGTGATTTATTATTATTGTTGTTGTCAGTTATTACTGTTGTCATTTCTCTTTACTGTCATCATTACTATCATACATTATTAGCACTGTCACTCTCTACCACTGACTGGTTTCTTTCTATTTGTTTATTTATATCTATGACACTTGCTTCATTTATTGACTGTACACTCTTAAAAGAAACGGTTCTATATAGAACCAAAAATGGTTCTATCAAGCGCTTCATATATGGAACCCCAAAAAGGTTCTATATAGAACCATTTTAGGGGTTCATTAAATAGAACCCCAAATGGTTCTTTGAATTTAAGTTAGATGGTTCTATTTAGAACCAATTAAGGGTTCTTTTTATTTATTATTGAATTAATGTTATTTATTATTGAATAAAAAAATAAAACCAATCCAGAAAATTCAAATTGTTTAAATTTATTCATTTATACAAATATTTTTTAATATTTAAAATTGCACCTCTGCATACTTTGTATTAGATGGCAGATCTACCTCTAAACATTTTACATTTTATTATTTAATTACTAAACATCATTAACAGCTTGATGGCATTCAACAATCTAATACTACTAATTTCACTTTTTGATAAACTTTCATAAGCTTGTTTACTGTTTAAACAATTACAGTACTTAACTTTCAAACATCTCTAAAATGAAGAAAAATATATCACAATGCATATACAGTAGAAACAATACACAAATAATTAAAACATCTATTAAATAACACTACAATTTCAACAAGTTGACAGTACATGCATGTATTGGTCATGGCGACAACCATTTTAATACATAATGTTTAATGAAAGTCATTAAAGAAAGTGTTTAATGGCACACAAAACATTGCAAAATGATTAGACAAAACACTGCGAACAGCCATTCCACAACCTGTAGCATGTCCATGTCTGTCGGTCTCTCTTATAATGTAAATAGTTTTGTCCATGGGTGGCACAGTGGCTCACTGGGTAGAACTGTCACCTCACAGCAAGGTCACTGTTTCGAGTCCCGACTGGGCCAGCTGGCATTTCTGTGTGGAGTTTGCAAGTACTCCCAGTGGTCGTGTGGGTTTCCTCTGGGTGCTTTGGTTGGCCCTGCAGTCCAAAGGCATGCACACAGTATATGTGACCTCGCCATAGTGAGTGAATGTGTGTAGGTGTAAGAGAGAGTATATGGGTGTTTCCCAGTGCTGGGTTGCGGCTGGAAAGGCAAAGTAACTGGTGATTCATTCCACTGTGGTGCCTCTGATAAATGATTGAGCTGAAGGATAGCGAGTGAGTGTTGTCCATTGTAATGCTGACACTTCAAGCCTTGACAGAATCAGGAGAGCTGTTGAATCCTGGTTGGTGTAGGACCTTTGGATTTTGCTGTAAAACAATATTTTAATGTTCAGTACTTTTAACCAATAACCAAAAGTGATCAAATAGAATTACAGTTATAATTAATATAATTAAAGTGTGTGTGTGTGTGTGTGTGTGTGTGTGTGTGTGTGTGTGTGTGTGTGTGTGTGTGTGTGTATGTGTGTGTGTGTTTGTGTTTGGGGGGGATATAGAGTGTAGTTACCTTCTGTGGTTTCTTCTGCTGGTCCAATGAGGCTGACGTAGAGCACTTCCTTCTTTCCTTCCCTTCTTTTGGGCAATTTCTTTTAAAGATTTTCTGTGTTCTTCACCAAGTCTTTCTATGCAGCATCCTAAATGCAAAATATTTTGTTAACTTCATGTGTAAGTTTCCGAATGACACATTTTCATCAATACAAGATCCTTAAAGTCATCCTGAACTCAAGGTTTCAATTGTATACCATACAGTGATGCATTTTCAAGACCGAATGCTCAATAAGAAACATGATGCGCACAAAGTTGATTAGAAATACAGTGTAGACAGCTGTAATATATTTTCTATTCAATCTGCAATTCATTTGTAACGAAATTTCATGAAATGTACATTTCTGAGTGACCTGAATTCAGTAGGTACATTAAATAAAACAGTAAAATTAGAATAGGAGCAAAACAAAATAACTCTATATCAAATAACATACATCATATTTGGCAGATACTTTTATCCAAAGGACTAAGATTGTCTTAACTCTATACATTTATTAGTATGTGAGCCCTGGAACACCTTTGGCATTGCTAATGCATTGCTTTACCAAATGAGCTATAAGAATGTAACATACACTGATTTTTCATATCTATTTGGCACACAATGTAACAGTGTTTACTCACAAGCAGTGGCACTCAAAGAAGGAGAAACTGCTCCATTAGTTCTGCAAATTCCTCCATAATATGTACTCTGGAATAGAGTGTATTTCTTTCGGTTCTTGACTTAAGAGTAACTGGTGTCACATTCCAGGTCCATCACAATCTGAGGTAGGAAGACAGCATTGTAGAGTGTGTAAATATGAATTTAAATCACAGAATTAATCGACCTTTGACATAAAATAAAATTTATTGAACTGAACTTGCCTTGTGTTAAGTTCCTCAGTCTAGTTCACTTCCTTTTGATCCCATACTTTTGCTTCATTTGCAAGATAATTGATGAGCTCACCACTGAAATCCTTTCATTTCTAAATTTGTTTTGAAGACATTCCAACAAGGTATCCTGTGGGCAAATTTACACTTTCTTTCAAAACAAATTTTTCTCTGCAAGACTTTTTAAAAAGCAATGAGCTTAATATTCTCACTGTATTAAAACTGCACCAATAAGTAATAGAATATTTTTGTGATACATATATTATTTCAGCACCTAACAACCAAGTCTGAAATATGCATGTTATAAAATACAATAATTTACCAGGTGTGCTTGTTGATGTCAAATTATGGATGGGGCATGAGTCCTTCTTTAAGCTGGGATCCTTCCTCTTTAAAGCTACTTGTGTCCTGCAGGCCAAGGTTGGGAACTTAATATGGGTTCCATGACTCTTTTCTGTAATCATGAATACAATGTTAATGTCTTTTATAATATTCATTTAATTTTAGTTACCACAATACAGTTTGTTTGGATTTTAAAACAATGATACATACCGAGCACAAGATTTATGATGCAGTTCAGTTTCCAGGCTGTTTGAAGACAAATAAGATATATATTAAAATATGAATTTTAAATATATATATTTAACAAGGTTCAATATTTCAAAATACATTTAGCCTGCATTTTTATGTCCTTCATAAATAACACCTGATCTTTCATCTATGGATTATTAAAATATGTTTTGGCTTTAAAAGGTTTCAATAATTCAATAATATATTAGCAATATATTGCACATCATTCACATCAATCTACATTGTAAAAGCGCTATAGAAATAAAGATGAATTGATCTGAATTGAATCG
The DNA here is from genome assembly GCA_903798195.1 of Danio kyathit. NCBI lineage: Eukaryota > Metazoa > Chordata > Actinopteri > Cypriniformes > Danionidae > Danio > Danio kyathit. The sequence continues at coordinate 36,841,944 of LR812543.1, forward strand.
TCACGAATTCAGCGCGTGCACGGTGCGGTTACGAGCGCTGCACTGCCCTTGCGGTTTTAATGCAGACTAGCCCGAATGTCTCAACAGTGGGCAGTAGTGTCCACTACTTTGCAGAGTTTAGCTCAAACCCTGATAAAACACACACGAACAAGCTAGAAGTGAGCTTTTGTTCAGAGGTGAAGCAAAAACTTGCGGGGAAAAAAGCGGAAATCGGCTCATATTAAATTTCCGTTAAAACAATGTGCACGCGCTTATTTACGCTCCCTCTCGAAGCTCGCCTTCAAATAACACGGCTGTGTTATTGTTATTGGTAGTTTAATTAATATTGACAAACAAATAAAGCGAGATTGTAACTTATTTCTAATACAAAGCAGAGCAAATTCAACTTACGCAGATTTCTGAACCCAAGGGTGACGATCGAGGTCATCAGTAAAGCACAGTATTTATCCATATAAACGTTACTCCCAACATCCATATTCAGTCTGTATCACCATATAACAAGGGATTTTCTATCAAATAGAAACATTAACGTTACCTCATAATCGAAATATTTCATTATTATAATATTTTAAAATGAATAACGTACCTGAATGATGAAGCTGAAATATTGGACTTCTCCTTTTCAAAAATTAACCGTCACTCTCGACTCGAGGCTCTTCACCACCAGTCCACCAATAGACCAATTACCAACCTACGTCACACATGACGTCACACGGGTCCCCGGTTGCAGAAAAAGACCGGCTGCTTTAGCAAACATGTCGTGTTTTGCGGTAGGATGCCAAATTCTAAAGCCAAAAAATAGAAAACTTAACTTTTACCTTACACCACACTGCTTTTAATGCCGACTGCAGACGTCTTTGGCTAAAAGGGAGCTGAATGAAGTGACCTAATTATAAATGCTCGACCCTGCAGTTCTCATGTTATATCAGGTAAGTTCACGTTATGCTGAATCATACACATTACTCGTTTTTGATTGCAGCAATGATTTCGGCAAAACAGTTACATGTGGTTAATTAACTGCGGACACTGAATGCTAATAATGAAACAAGAAAGTGTAAGTTATTAAGGTAAAGTTGGTTTTATATTCACACATTCATTCAGTTACTTGTGACACACTCCCTATATTGTTTACCACGGCACTGAATATTCGGTCTGAAATAACCTGCTAGTGTGACTTGAAAACAACATGAACACTGTTTATTTGACTGTGAACAATGTTGTACTTTGACAGTCATTGGCTGCTAATATGATTTCGCTATTTAGAGTTTGCAAATAATACTTTTATGAAATTGTATTATTAAGGAGAAAGTCCGACTGTGCGAATATAAAACCAACTTTCCCTTTATGTGTAAGTTCACATACCCTGGGCCTGCCGTACAAGTGTAGTTCGCTGTCAGAATGCTGTTGATGATCACCCTGGCCTTGTATAACGTTAGCTCCGTCTTTTTTTCCTTGTCTTTGGCTCGGCAGATCCTCGGTTTCTAGCACTACATAGTTTTTAATCTGGTAATGGAGCATTATTTCTTGCACATGTCATGACCACACAGAACACAATTGTTGGCATCCAAACACTTGTAGACCTTTAACTTCTCTCGTAAAATCCCTTGGAGCTTCAATGAGATTGTATATTTGGGGCTGGATGCTTGGTCATTTCGTCTTATTCAATATCCATTGGGAGGGCGCTATCGCAAATGGACCTGTCAGACGAACGCCGCTCACTTTAACGTTAATTTTGCAGAATCACTGTGCTTATCACTGGGTGACGAGCTGTTATAATACGCTGAAAGCATTATGTAAATAATATATATAATATATAATCAAAATATCTTATTTCTAAAACAACAACAAACTCTGAACCGCATTGGATGTCATTCCCTCGCTGTAAATGCTAGCGCTCCCGGTTTTTTTCTGCCACCTCCCTGCGCGCGCATCCTGAATGTTTACAAACATGGTAATTGGTCTATAGGAATGACGACACCAGAGGGCTTTTATATGATTAGTAGTTTTAAATAAATTATTAAACCATAACAACGTGGTACTGCACAGTCTAAATAAACTAGTTATTTTATTTATTTCACAAAATAATTTGTCAAAAATGTTAAATATTAAGTATATATAAAATGCTAATGTACAAACCTGCATGAAAAAAAATTCCATCATACTGTACATTGATTAGGTTTTTGACCACAGCAATCATTTTATTACGTTTGGACTCAAAAATCATTGTCTCTCTGTGTTATAGCTTATAATTATTTTATAATCTTTAATAATTATCTAATAAATCAAAAATTCTAGAACCATTTTAATCAAAAAGGTTCTTTGCACTCAAAGGGTTCTAAATAGAACCATTTTTAGGGTAAAAGGTTCTATTTGCCAAGTATAGAACCCCAGGGTTCTATATAGAACCTCAATGAACCTTTTTTTTTTAGAGTGTAATTGTCCCTTATGTATGTACTCAAACCTGACCAAGTGACCTTTACATGCACACACACGCACACGCGCACACACACACACATATACACGCACCTGCCAGTACATGACTGTATTGTTGTTGTTTTTGTTTTTCGTTGTTGTTTTTATGTTTTATTTTCTCTGTTTTTGTATGATTCCAATTTGTGTACCTTTTTGCATATTCTAATAAAAAATAAAAAATACATTTAAAAAAAGTCACTTCTCACTTTCAGTTTCGGGCTCATGCACGCTTGCACTCACACTGCAAGCGTACCGCGCTTGAGCCCAAGTGAACCGCACTCAGGCCCACCTCTTCCAACTGGGCCAGGGCCGCCCAAGTGAGCCGTGCATGAGCCCGATTCAAAGCACCTATTATGTGTATCTGTTTAATATATATCACCTTATTTAGTGAACTATTCGTGAAATGTTGACTTTTGTGCAGATTTAGCTTATACAATAATACTGAATGGTTATTCCAATTGCTTACAACAGTATATTTAATTCATCATTATCATTATAATCCACAATTACTCGATGTATGTTTATTTACATCTTATTTAATAAGTTTGTTTGTATAATTTACTGACATTGTTCCTCTTTGTATTTTTTTTCTGTCTTATAGACCACATGTGTGTAATGACATCCCAGCTTGATTAAACTTACAAAACTGGGAATCCTTCTCCTGTTCTCTTACCGGAACTACCCCTATCATCTTGTGTGCGCGACACCTGAACCCACGGAGCGTCCCATACGCTCGTATATACTGTATATTCTATCATATATATTCTTATAGAATATATTCTAAAGTGCTGACAATGATGAATGGAGTAATAACTGCTGAAAGAAATGCCATGAATGAAAATGAAAACTAATTTGAATTGTAGCAGTATTTCACAATATCACTGTTGTATTGCATTGTGGTGGCACGGTTGCTCAGTGGTTAGCACTATCACCTCACAGCAAGAAGGCAGCTGGTTCGAGTCCCGGTTTGGCCAGTTCTCCCCATGTTGGTGTGGGTTTCCTCCGGGTGCTCCGGTTTCCCCCACAGTCCAAAGACATGCGCTGTAGATAAATTGGGTAAACAAAATTGACTGTAGTGTATGAGTGTGTGTATGCAAGAGTGTTTGGGTGTTTCCCAATACTGGGTTGCGGCTGGAAGGGCATCCACTGCGTAAAACATATTGTTACCATGGGGTTAAGATGCTGACAACAGGGGTGAGGATCCGTACGCAGGACTTTATTAAAGGGATGGTCAGGCAAGCAAAGATCAAAACAGGAGCAAACAGATAAAAACCAAAAACCAAAAACCAACCAAAAACTTGTTATGTCGTGATCACGACTTATTTTTTTTGCTTTAATTTATTTATTTGTGTATTAATATTATTATTAGTAGTAGTAGTAGTAGTATAGTAGTAGTATTAGTATTAATATCTGGCAAATGTCAGGACACCGGCCTTGCGAACAGGGAGAGAATAACTGCAGACGCGCATTCGTGCAACACATTAAAGGCGTTCAGAACAGCCATAATATGAGAGCAAACACTCGTGCTCCTGATTAATGTACATTCATGATTATGTTCATGTATATGATCATTATTTACAATAATTTGCATCAACTGTTACCATTTTAAAGCAACTCTATGGCGCATTTTTAAAGCTGTAAATAATTTGCGGAAAGGATCAAATCAAGTGCAGGATCTTCATCATTCTTCATAATTTAATTCATGCATGCAGCAACTTATTTAGTGCCGTATAGAGTTGCCTTAAAATGGTAACAGTTGAGGGAATATTATTGTAAATAATGGTATATAATCAAATACGTAAATATAATCAGAAATGTACATTAATCGTGAACACGAGCGTTTGCTCTCATATTATGGCTGTTCTGAACGCCTTTAATGTGTTGCACAAATGCGTGTCTGCAGTTGAGCTATTCTCTCCCTGTTCGCAGGGCCGGTGTAGACTCTCTGGCCAGACATTTGCCAGATATTAATAAATAATAATAATAATAATAAATACATAAATAAATAAAAGCAAAAAAAATAAGTCGTGATCACGACATAACAACTTTTTGTTATGTCGAGATCACGAGAAAATTAAGTTGTTATCACGACATAACAACTTTATTAAGTCGTGATCATGACATAACAACTTTTTGTTATGTCGAGATCACGAGAAAACGAGTTGTTATGTCGAGATCACGAGATAATTAAGTCGTGATCACGACATAACAAGAGAGAAAAAATATTTTAATGCATGGCCTCTTAGGGCTTCCGTAGCAATCAGTCAGGATGAGGAACATGTGTGTGATCGGAGTGCATGCATGGAGTTGTAGTTCATTTGATGTCGGATTTGTAGCCCATGAGTGAGAGTGCATGTTTACCAGCGATCTATGGAGTGAAGATCGCTGGTGATCGTGACACATATGCTGAAACAGTTGGCGGTTCATTCCGCTGTGGCGGATATGCCTGATAAGTAAGGGATTAAGCTGCAAGAAAATAAATAAAAATGATATTTATATTGCAGCATTTTCTGTAATGGTTATAGCTGAAAAAATATACAGTTTGTACAGTAAAAAAAATCACTTTGTCCCTTAAACACAGAAACCAAATGTGTGTGTGTGTGTGCTTCATTTAGCATTATTATTAGCATTATTATTTCCAGTCCAGTCCTTAACATTCATCCTGTCTCCTTACTGGCCTCATTACTGCCTACCCGAAAACACAAGACGGTGAGGACGCTTGAAGAGACCGTTCAAAGTTCACTTTATAATTCGCAGCATTAACAAATATCCCTGTACCAGTTTGAGAGGGATTTCACATGCCCATTTGAAAGAGCTGTGAGTCTGTCAACTTTTGAAGATCCGCCATCTCGCCGTCCTCTCTGCCCACCAGAGGTGCTGCCGATGAGGATTCAGCAGTTTTATCAGACGTGCAGGGCCCTCATTGTTGTCCAGAGATTACAGCTGTGCAGGAGGTTTGACTGACAGAGTCTGGCCTAAGGTGCACCCTGGAGAATCAAGAGCAGGATTTACACTGGCTGCCAAAGATTGTATTTTCCTCTCGATTTTCTCCTGTCAGGGCTCAGGTCCATGATACGCTCAAGAAATAGCTTGTTTCTGCATAATTTAATGGTGTCACCTATTTCTCTCACTCAATCACTTTCCTTCGGCTTAGTCCCTGATTTATCAGGGGTCGCCACAGCGGAATGAACCACCAATCATTCTGGCATATGTTCCAAAACTGTTTCTTCTTCTGTTGAACTTGAAGATATGCTGAAAATGTGAGGAAGATATTCTTTTTGTTTATACTATGGATGCGAATCGCTCATTTTATGCTCATTTTGGAATACAGCATAAAGAAATTGGTAACACTTTACAATAACAGTACATGACTAATGATGTATTAATATGTAAACTAAACATTACTTTATTATGAATTAATGATGAGTTACAGCGTCCGCTTATCATGAACTAATTTTAACTACAACATGAGTTGATGTGTGAATAACGGCTACCTTAATTACTTGTTAGTTCATGTTGTTAATAAATGTATTAATTAACATTTAAAGGGGTGGTCCATTACAATATCGTATTTTAAACTTTAGCTGATGTGTAATGTAGCTGTGTGAACATAAACAACATCTCTGAATGCAATACGCTCAAAGTTCAATACAAAGGGAGACATTGGCTTTTACAGAGTTAGCTTAGCAAAGCCTACAGCGAAGGAAGTTTGGGGACAACAAAAAAAATACATCCGGGCTAGTGATATCACAAGGGTTTCCGGTTACACACATTTACCATGGGCACACACCCTGCGCAGTGAAGGGCCGTGGCCAGAGGTGCTGTTATGCGACAGCAGAGAAAGCTAAAATGCCGTCCTAACGCTGCTATTTCCACAGAGCTTCTGTTTCTGTATTTGGGCTTCCAAAGGACACGACACAAAGAGAGAAGTGCTTACAGTTTAATTTCAATTATGTTCCAGAGAATTATAAAAATATATAGCCAGCATTTGACAAAGGAGAGCTTCTAGAATCTCTCCCAGTTCAGTGTTGGATTCGGCTGAAACTCAAAGGAGCAGCTCCTACAAGCAGAAGCTGTGGATTGTGAGCCACAACCTGTAAGTATTTTTATTTGTGTAACATTACCGGCTCGTTCCTACTCACCCAATCCCGTTTCACCACCTTATACCAGTCCCATCCAATCACGAGAACCTTCCCCCGAGTATTAACCATCTGCACCTGTTCCTCATCAGCCTGGACACTATAAACACTCACCTCCTCCGTTCACTCTTCGACCGGTATTGAAGTCGAATGGTTGTCTCCACTCAAGCTCCTTCGTCTTCTCTTCTTCCATGGATGTTCCTTCTGAGTCTTCATAACCATCGCACTGATAAAGGGAAGTGTCTTTACTATCTGACTTTGTCTGAAGATCTGTAATCACCCTCATGCACTATATGCCTGTCACCATCTACGGAGGTTTAGGATGTTAACCCATGCTTAACTCTCACCATGTTTACAAGGCGAAGACTTGTGTGGTGTTCCTCTACGATCTTCCATTCCCCCTGAACTGTGTGACTGTGATTTCCCCGCTGCGCTACAGCGAACAGTACTGACTAGCTCTAACACCAGCTCTACTCCAGCAGTGCTGTGAGCGAGATCACCGGCACTTAAGATCTGCCTTTCATACAGCCTGTGTGATATTCCGTTGTTGCTTACTTTGAATAAACCTTGTGAAAAGATAACCATCTCTGTCTTCCTTGTCTACCAGCATGACAATTTGTTAAAATTCATCTCTGACATGCACAGTGTATAGTGGTAATGGTATGTTGTAGCAAGGATGTAAACAATGGGAAATGCTGTTTAGCACCGCTAACAATTTAGCTACATATTTATTCATCAAACTGCTGTAAACAGTCAGAATCTTCACCAGCGCGTGCAGTGTCTCTCTATGCGGCTGCAGTCCCTGTGTTTTACATCTCAGATAATGAACTCACAAAAGATATATGAACGTTTCATAATACTTACTCCAAATATACAGTTGAAGTCAGAATTATTAGCCCCCCCATTGAATTTTCTTTTTTAAATATTTCCCAAATATATCATTTAAATCGTTCATGGCGCTGAATACAGTAAATAGTTAGGGATGGCACTGACGTTTCGACACAGTGTCGAGATCCTGAAGTGCAAGTGTTTCGAAACACTGCACCGAAGCATGATCCGAAACACCCAGGTCACGTGAGAAAAGTGTTTCGAAACACTTGGTCAGGGGACTAAAGCGATTCAAAGCATCGATCAGTTCAGAAGCGTTTCGAGGCCTGGCGAATCTGCATTTGACTGACAGGGTCAGAAAAAACTTCGGTCTCATACGGCCTAGTGGACTGAGCTTGTGCATGTTGTAACTGAGCTTTAAATTACTTTTGGGTTCGAATCCCGACTTGTACAAATACTCCGAAATCCCGGTTTTATGTATTTCAATCTTGTTACTGTTTTATGGTGTAGTCTAAATAGGATACAGCTGTTGATACGCCATCAATTTAGCATCATTTTTGTAATGTGAAGCAACACGCCCCTAAAACAACGAACTGTGTACACCGCCCCCCCGCCCCCTAAAATGACACTTTTTAACACATTATAATCTGAATTGTGTTTTGAACTGAACCTAAACTGGCACACTCAGAAGAATCATAATATTAATATTAAATCTTAAAAAAGGGGTAAACTAGGTGCCCTTTAAGCAAAAGTATAAGTTAATGCAAGTAAATAAATTTGCATACAAAACTCAAAATACAATACAACAAACAACCAATACAAATACAAACAAAACCAAGACCAGGGGGTCGTGACCCTGATGATGTCATCCAAAATGGCCGCTTTGAAGTGAAGGCGGGAAAAGACTGTATAAGTGTCTTTGTTTGAAGTCTGAACAGGTTTGGTGCTGAGGAATGGAAACCGGTAAGTGTATATAATCTTTCTATGTTTTGTTAATGAATGATGTTTAATGTGTCTGTGGTTATTTCAGTGTGTATGGGAAGATGATATGGGCTATTGTTTGACATGGTTTTGAATTGAGAAGTTACATAAACACAATGTTAACCTTTGACAATAGAACAATCGTAATCACTTGACACAAACACACACACATGCACAATACACTGATAACACTACAAAGATCAGTGTATACATTTTGTTTGCTGGCAATCGAACCATGTTTAGAAGTGCCGAGCACGCAGTATTCTTAAGGATTCCTCTCACCCTGCTCACAGACTGTTTTCTCTCCTGCCTTCTGGCAGGCGCTTCAGGCTCCCCCGGACAAAAACCAGTAGACTAAGGAACAGCTTTTTCCCCAGAGCTGTCTCCCTTTTGAACTCTGCCCCCCACTGACTCTTTGCCCCCTAATACACCCCCCACTCTCCTCATAACTTATACTCCTCATAATCATTGCACTATTTAAAAATTGCACATATTCATTGCACTGATTCATTTATTTGAACTGTACATACCCACTGCACATTTGTAATTATGTACATACCAACTGTACATATACATTTGTAATTGTTTATCTATCTGCAAACTTCTAATTATTAATAGCAATCTGTACATATATCCATCTATTGTAAATCTCTGTTCATAGCTAATACAACCTGTATATAATGTTCATAGTACATCCATCTGTAAATATCACCATAGTTTTTCTATAACTGCACTTTATAACTTATACCAGTATCCTGCACTTGCTGCTATTGCACTCCTGGTTAGACCTAAACTGCATTTCGTTTCCTTGTACTTGTACATGTGTAATGACAATAAAGTTGAATCTAATCTAATCTAATCTAAAAGTGTATGCATTTTATGTATGAGTGTAATATGTGTATGTCACAGTGTCTTTTCTCAGTTCTACACTGTGACAGGAGGGCTACTAATTCAAGAGGACTAATAATTCTGACTTCAACTGTATATTAATTTATTTTATACTATATATTTGGTGCCCCACTCACTAAATCCCCCTTATTATTTAGTTCCACTATTGTGGCCTTTCCGATGCCTCTGATTTGCAGCATCTTGAGACCCAGAAGACATTGACTGAGTGTCAAGGTCACCTGCACGTCCACTAAGAGACAAGGATGTAAAATAACCAACTCTGGTCACAATCACATTTTTTTATGAGTTAGCAATCTATTAGCTCAGAGTTTAACCAGATTTAAAATTCAGATGTGGACTGAATCATATACTTTGGCAGTGCCACCTTGGCCCTGAAACATTTTTTGCTGAAACGGAACATAAAACACCATCCCTTTCCATCTTAAAATACATTACAAGCCACCACAAGCTGTCACCACGTCTTGCTCTGTGAGAATTTTCTTCAGTAAATCGTGTTTCGCCAGCTGTGTGTGTTTGTGTTGTCTGTCAGCATGAGGGTCTTTTTTGGAGACTCTTAAAAAATAACTGGATTACTCAGTCTTGAACAATGAAAAGGTCATTGATAAAAGAAAATGCATTAGTCAAAAGGTTTAGCTTGACGTCAGGGACTGTGATAACATTACTACAATAAAAAATAATAAAAAACATTTTATATTATTAATGTACACTCACTGGCCACTTTATTAGGCACACCTTACTAGTACCAGGTTGGACCCCCTTTTGCCTTCAGAACTGCCTTAATCCTTCATGGTATAGATTCAACCGAGGTACCAAGGTAATCTCTCTTTCCACCACATCCCAAAGTTGCTCTATTGGCTTGAGAACTGGTGAATGTGGAGGCCATTTGAGTACAGTGAACTCGTCATGTTCAAGAAACCAGTCTGAAATGATTCGCGCTTTATGACATGGTGTGTTATCCTGCTGCAAGTAGCCATCAGAAGATGGGTACACTGTGGTTATAAAGAGATGGACATGGTCACCACAATACTCAGGTAGGCTGTGGCGTTGATGCTGTGCTCAATTGGTACTAATGGGCCCAAAGTGTGCCAAGAAAATATCCCCCACACCATTACACCACCACCACCACCAAACTGAACCATTGATACAAGGCAGGATGGATCCGTGCTTTCATGTTGCTGACGTCAAATTCTGTACCTACCATCCAAATGTTACAGCAGAAATCAAGACTCACCAGGCCAGGCAACATTTTCCAATCATCTATTGTCCTATTTTGGTGTGTCTGTGTGAATTGTAGCCTCAGTTTCCTGGTCTTCGCTGACAGGAGTAGCTTCTGCTGCTGTAGCCCATCCGCCTCAAGGTTGGATGTGTTGTGCGTTCAGAGATGCTCTTCTGCATACCTCGGTTGTAACAAGTGGTTGTTAGAGTTACTGTTGCCTTTCAGAACCAATCTGGCCATTCTCTTCTGACCTCTGACGTCAGCAAGGCGTTTGCACCCACAGAACTGCCACTCACTGGATATTTCCTCATTTTCTGACCATTCTCTGTAAACTCTAGAGATGGTTGTGCGTGAAACTCCCAGTAGATCTGCAGTTTCTGAAATACTCAGACCAGCCTGTCTGGCACCAACAACCATGCCATGTTCAAAGTCACTTAAATCACCTTTCTTCCCCATTCTGATGCTCTGTCTGAACTGCAGCAGATCGTCTTGACCATGTCTACATGCCTAAATGCATTGAGTTGCTGCCATGTGATGGGTTGATAAGACATTTGTGTAATGAGCAGTTGTACCTAATAAAGTGGCCGGTGAGTGGCCAGCTATCTTAATGGGATTTTTATAGCACCTTACAATATGGACTCAAGATATATTAGCGAATGTTGGAAACCGTAACCACTGACTTCTGAAGTATTATTTTTCCTATTATGAAAGTCAAAGTTGACATGTTTTCAACATTCTTCAAAATATCTCCCTTTGCGTTCAACAGAAAAATAGAATTAAACAAAATATAAGTCAAGTATGAGTGAATGATGACAGAATTGTCATTATTGGGTGAACTATCATGCATCTTTATGCTAAAAATATTAAATAGGCTACTAACCTTTTTATTGTAAGCCAATGATAAATGAAAACAGCATAGGCTACACATTTGATTTTAATTATGTACTATTAATGCTAAAAAGAATGCTACCTTATGCTTTAGAAGTATTTGTCTACATATAGTGTACAGTAGTTAATCTCCCTGCTGAAAAATCCAGCTTAAACCAGCCTAAACTGGTTGGCTGGTTTTAGAGGGGTTTTGGCCATTTCCAGGCTGGTTTCCAGCTATTTCCAGCCTGGTCTTAGCTGGTCAGGCTGGAAAATGACCAGCTTAAACCAGCTAAAACCCACTTGACCAGCCTGGTTTAAGCTGGACATAGCTGGTTTTGGCTGGTCAAGCTGGTTTAAGCTGGTCAACTCCCAGCCTGACCAGCTAAGACCAGGCTGGAAATGGCTGGAAACTATCCTGGATATGGCCAAAACCCCTCTAAAACCAGGCTGGTTGACCAGCTAAAACCAGCCAACCAGCTTAGGCTGGTTTAAGCTGGATTTTTCAGCAGGGCTGTGTTGACAAATGAAACCTTAGTGTAAAGTATGGCTATTACCAACATTTCTATCGCTCCATTCCATAACCCATAACCCACAATCACAGGTGCACTGTGGTATTCCCTGTAAAATTGTGTCCGAGACACCAGAGACATCCGAGCAGCACAATCACATTTAAAAACTGCATTATTAATGGCAATTGGCTTATCCTATGAAACGTGTCCTTTTCGCCTGCAGCTAAACTAATATGGAACAACCTATTCATCCTGGCACCAGAGACAAAGGTAGGTTTCAAATCCACAGCAAGCTCGATATTTAATTTCACGTGGTGAATGTAATTACGCCGAAGAAATGATATCGTGCCCTGGATTAAATCAGGGAGTTATTGAGAGCGCCTGTAATTTTAATTCTGTTAGGATGACATTACAGAAGACCTTCCGAGAAACTCGTGTCTCGTTGTGTGAGAGAATACTGCCACTCTGTGGAAGATAACAGACCTGCATGCAGAGCTACACGGCCAAATCTCCTCAGTAAATGAGTGTTTTATATATAAAAAAAAAAAACACGAGCCTTTTCATTCAGCACATGTTAAGGCTATTGAAGTTACAGCAAAGATAAATAATATGTTAGGCTATAGCCATTGCTAATGGGACAACGGTATGGAATTAGATAAGACTCAAAAGTCTTTCACGCAAAAGACACGATGTACACATGCGTAGCCTAATTCACGTGCATAAAACCAAATTCACGTGCGTAAAATATTTATATACATTCACAAAAACAATTCACGTGCACAAAATAAAAATACACATTCATAAAATACGTTTCACAAATGCAAAACACCATTTGCAAATGTATAAGAGTGTACAAAAAGTTTTGAATGTTTAAATCTTGCGAGTTCATCCTGAATGAGAATGTGCAAATCCTCTTTCACGTACGACGCCCCCTGGATACGTGTGTGTGTATTTTTGAGACTGTCCTGCCAGAAGCAAGCAACTCGTAACCTTTCAGCCAATCAGATGAGAGCTGTATTCAATATCAACCACTCTGCGCTCTTTTTGCGCAGTCAGTTCCTCTCCAGCACGGCGGACGGAGAAAGAGAAGCGCAGGATTCAAGCATATTACATTCCCTGACTTTCACTGACTAACTTACTTTCCATTGTATCTAATGAACGGAACCAGGCTTTTGTTGTGCTTTAGTAATATGTAGAATATAAAGATAGTATTAATACTTTTTGTGATCTTTTTCAACACAAATCGGAGCTTCTCGGATCATTTCAAACATGCTTGATGCTGTTCAGGATTTTAAATCGGGCTGATCACTGCTCTGATAACCTGTCCTACAACCTACAGCCGCATCACAGAAGAGAAGAGCTGAGGAGAACCTGAGAAATTACAGTTTTAATAAATTAAGTTTTAAGTTTGTTTTTGTTTATTTGCTTTTGTTTTTTTATAATTATCAATAATTAGCCTGTTTGTTTGATATTTTATTTTATTACTTGTCATCTGGGTCATGAATAACTTACTGCACACACAGAATAACGTGTGGCTAATGAAAAAAATGATAATTTTATTATAAATCAGCTTATATATATATATATATACATGTGTGTGTGTGTGTGTGTGTGTGTGTGTGTGTGTGTGTGTTAAAACTGACGCGATTATTCCCAGCTCGGTCAATTTAATTTGTGATATTATGCTGCATCTCTCATGCAGAAAAGACTTTGCAGGATAGAAATGCTAAATCATTCCAGTAGGTGGCGCATTCAGATCAGTAATGAGGAGTGATGAGTAGGGCCAGACCATAGGGCCAGACGGAATCTGTGGACGTTTTTTGCTACAGTATTTCTGCGGAGAATTTTGGTAAAAATCTGCGGATTTCTGCGGAATTATTTTGGGAGTCTCATAACTAAAAACTTAATATGTGAAATAAAAAATAATACCTTTATAACTTTTATTTAATGTTTAAAATGCAAATCCAATTAGATTAACTGTGAATAGTTAACTGTAAGTAAATAAACAGAATTGATGATGGGCTAAAAATCTGCGGAAAATCTGCATTCCTAATGCAACTAAAATTGCAAATAAGCAAATAAACCTTACTCTTTTTTTTTTAATGCAAAAAAAAACAATAGACTATTTTCACATTACTTTCCTTAAAAAGTAACACATTTAGCTCCTTTCTTAAGTGGCTTTAAATTGTATTGTATTACTTTCCCAACACTGCAAATAAGATTAACTAAATGATCGCCTAAACAAGATTAGGCTACAACACTACTGTAGTAAAGAGAGCATGGTCCCTTCAAGTCTATTCACTGTGTTTTTTTCTGTTCTCATTTCCATCGGCTGTTTAGTTATGTCAATCAGAGAGAATGCACTGAGTTATGTTGTGTACGGGAAGTTCAGTTTAATATAGAGGTTGCTCGCATGCTCATCGCACCGTTCTGTGCCGGAGCAAGAGAAACAGTGATGTGTAAGCTGTGTGTTTATGCCACTTGTACTGTGTGAGTAACCTGTGTATCTGCGTTGTTCAAGACGTGAAGTAAAAGTTAAACGGAAAAGACGATCATCTGTCGTGGCTCATTCCTCCCACACATCCACGTACTAGTCCAAAGTAAAACTGAAACTAACAGAACACACGACACTGCCAAAATAAAACATTGCATTTAATGTTGAAAACAGATAAACCAGATAACATATCATAGTGCTTTCACAATAACCTACTCATTTAATTTATTACTTAGGCTATAATGTCCTTGACCACCAGCAAATCAGAATATTCAGCTGGACAGCACTTTAGTTTTGTCTTCAGAGTCTCAATCAAATCCAGTCAAATAAAGTCTACAGCTGAGACTACAGTTTTAGCCCGATTTATGCTCGATTTTCACCTTCTGAGAAAAGCAGATAAGTTTACTACAGCCCATGATAAGCAAATAAACACTTAATTTATATTGTCATATTTTCATTGTCAATTTTTTTTAGTTTCTGGCTTAATAAAAAACAAAAAACTCATAAAACATTTAAAATGCTTATATTTATATATTTATTACTGAATGATAGGGTATATATATAACTAAAGCACAACAACAGCCTGTTTACGTTCATTAGATACAATGGAAAGTAAGTTAGTCAGTGAAAGTCAGGGAATGTAATATGCTTGTATCCTGCGCTTCTCTTTCTCCGTCCGCCGTGCTGGAGAGGAACTGACTGCGCAAAAAGAGCGCAGAGTGGTTGATATTGAATACAGCTCTCATCTGATTGGCTGAAAGGTTACGAGTTGCTTGCTTCTGCCAGGACAGTCTCAAAAATACACACACACGTATCCAGGGGGCGTCGTACGTGAAAGAGGATTTGCACATTCTCATTCAGGATGAACTCGCAAGATTTAAACATTCAAAACTTTTTGTACACTCTTATACATTTGCAAATGGTGTTTTGCATTTGTGAAACGTATTTTATGAATGTGTATTTTTATTTTGTGCACGTGAATTGTTTTTGTGAATGTATATAAATATTTTACGCACGTGAATTTGGTTTTATGCACGTGAATTAGGCTACGCATGTGTACATCGTGTCTTTTGCGTGAAAGACTTTTGATATTAAACTAGCTCCATAAATGGCACCAAACTGTTAAACAGCATATTTAAACATCACCCAAACTTTCAAATCGGCTGATAAATTCTGCATATTATACATCATGCGACACTGTTGGTAAAAATAAAATATCATTATGTCAGTTTTCAGAGGCTTGCTTGATAATGTTTTAAAAATGTAGGCTACTATAAAACATTTGTTTTAACCCTGTTGGAGAAAAACAGCTAGCATAAACTAGCCAAAGATTGGAGACCTGGGGCTTGTTCAATTAAATCCAGCTTACAGAAAATCCAGGTTTATTTTGGTAAGTCAGGTTTATTAATGGCGGATTCGGTTATATAAAATTTATGATAGTTCAAACTCAGTTACTCAACTTATGCTGGGAAACTAGCCTGGTCTGCGGTAGGTTAACTCTCAGGCTAAGTCTCGAGTTCAAGCTTAATCAAGTTAATATTAACATTTACCTGCTGTAATTTGATGCCATTTTAATTAGCTTAACCTCTTAATAAGGATTAACTTTATAGTCACTTCATAGTAAATATATTTATACACCAAACATCTTTTAGAGTAGAACGATACATTTAAATTAAAATAAGTTTACCCAAATGAAACCAATACAAACTACAACTTTTCAACTATTTTTATATATTTTTTATGTTTCTGTTGATTTAGTTTTTCCTGTTTTTTAAAAATGTAACATTTTCCCCTAACATATTAATTTGGATGTACAAATCTTTGGACTGATCTTCAGTTTATTTTTTGTTAGATTAGTTCCAAATTTAGCTTTGGTACTAAATATGTGTGTAATGTATATGCACACGCACATCGGCTCATTGAAGTCAGGTTTTTGACTTTAATTCCCTTTTTTCTAAACCGCTTTTATGAAACAGCCCCCAGCTAAACTTAGCTTAAACTAGCCAAGACCAGCCTGGAAGTAACCAAAACCCCTTTAAAACAGGCCTGCCTGCTAAAGTCAGTTTATGCTGTGTTAAGCTGTTTCTTCAGCAGGGAAAGTCTCAAATTTAACAGCATTGGCACTTTATTTCTTTACATAAATAAATGGAGCCTGTTATTTGAATGTTGCGATATAGTGGTGGAAGATCCTTAATTGAAAATCAGTATCAATACACAATATGAGGGGGGATAAATCACTCTCTAAAATGAAAACCATCATGGCCGCCATATTGAAGTGTCATTTTCAATATAAAAACTGGACTGAAGCAGTTTCAATTTAGTAGAACTATGTTGAGAACTATGTAGTCATCTGTTGAGCTGCTTTGACATAATCTACAATGTAAAAGCTCTATAGAAATAAAGATGAATTGAATTGTCAAACTGAAGTGCTCAAAACTGGCTGCTTTGACAGGCATTTCTCCACGTTTTAAAGGGTATACCAATTATGGACACTTACAACCCCCATGTTCCTTTGTGCGAAAAGCAGGTTCTATTTTGAAAGGCTTATCCCATATATGCCCTTAATCCTTTAAATGGATGAGTTCTTCTGAATCGGACATGCTGAATATCAAATTAAATGTATTTATTGTTACTTTACAGGAATATGTGTAGTACCAAAGTTCCCAGCTAAAGGTCCTTTGCCCACCCTTCCTCCCTCCCTCTGCTCCCAATACTTTCCTGTCTGTAATCTCCACTGTCCTATCCTAATTAAAGGTGAAAAACCCCTAAAAATAATAAAAAAATAATTCATGGTGATTTTCTTCAGTTTAAAAAAATAACTGAAGTGATCAAACACAGCACTAAAGGACACAAAGATAGAAAGAGAACCTACAACTTCACATTTCAGTTAAAGTTATCCAAACGGGTGTTAAAAAAAGATTTTTCTTTCCTTTAAAAATTTCAAGTACACTGTAAAACCCAATAAGTTAAGGTAACTCAAACCGTTTGAGGAAACAGATTGCAACAAATTTAAGTTCAATACCATTTAAGTTCAATAACTAATCCAAATGAGTACTGTGAACTTAATCCATTTGAGTAAATTAAGCATTTTGAGCACAGTAAACCCCAATAAATGAAGAGAACTCAAATTATCTGAGTACTGTAAAACCCGATAAGTTAAGGCAACTCAAACCGTTTGAGGAAACAGATTGCTACAAACCATTTGAGTTAAACTAATCTATACGAGTACTGTGAACTTACTCCATTTAAGTTGGAATAATGAGGTAATTAACTCATAACCTTCAACACTGCACTGTAAAAAGCGATGACTTAAAACGAGTAAATCCATTGCCTTAAAAGTGACAAGTTGATTTTAATTTTAAAAATTTTGTCATTTTTTTGCTACTTGGAAATGTTAAGTTCATTTAACTCAATTGTTTAGAATTGCGCACATATTTAATTTACTTAATAATGTTAAGGCAATGGGTTTACTCACTTTTTAAAGTAAAGTCAACTAAACATTTTTTACAGTGCATATAAACTGTCCTACACTCAAAAAAAAAAAAAGTTTGCTGTTTGTAAAATTATTTATTTAAAATGATCTGAAACACAATTCTTCAGTTTTTTTTTTTTTAGGTAAACGTAACTGAATTATGTTCAATCCACCTACATTTGTAAAAAAAAATAAAAACAAAAAAAAATTACAAGTTAACTAAATTCCTTAATGTTGTCCCAACACAAATCTATTGTGTGGAACCCAGCTTTTTTACAGTGCGAGTTCAAAACTCTTTTCAAATGAGTAGAATTAACTTTCAGTAAATTGAGTTAACTACACTGATTTCATTTGATAAAGTTGACTGTTGGGTTTTACAGTGTAGCAAAATTAGAAGCAATTAAAATTACAGTTAGGATATATGATAATATTTATAGTTTTCTTTGCAAACCACACTGAGATGGACGTAATATTCATATATTGGCACAAAAAAAGTGATTAAACACTGTAAAACAGTCAACTTTTTCAAATGAAATGTGTAGTTAACTCAATTTACTGAAAAGTTAATTCTACTCACTTGAAAAGAGTTTTAAACTCAGTGTTGAATGTAATAAGTTAATTAAATACCTCATTACTTTAAATTAAATGGAGTAAGTTCACAGTACTCAAATAGATTAGTTTTTTTTTTTTTTTTTTACCCCAAATGGTTTGTAGCAATCGGTTTTCTCAGACGGTTTGAGTTGCCTTAACTTATTTGGTTTTACAGTACTCAGTTAGTTTGAGTTCTCTTCATTTACTGGGTTTTACTGTGCTCAAATTGCTTCATTTACTCAAATGGATTAAGTTCACAGTACTCATTAGGATTAGTTTTTGAACTTAAATGGTTTGTTGCAATCGGTTTCCTCAAATGGTTTGAGTTACCTTAACTTATTGGGTTTTACAGTGCATGAAAAATTCTTACACGTAGCTCTTTATAATTTTTATGAAACTTTCATTATCAAAACACAAACACAGAGACTTGATTGGGTTTTAAGTTCTTCTTTTAATTACACATTAAATAAGACTGGTGAGATTAATGGGGGAAAACAGGTCTGGGTTGCATTTATAAAACTGTGCAGATCTGAGAACAGCTTTTTAAAATTTTTCAATCCTAATAAAATCACATTCACCAAAACATGAAAGGCAAAAGAGGACCTCAGATCAGCACTTTCTCATAGACATGTGACCCTTAATTCCAATTAAGCGTCGTTCAGTTCATTAAACCAAAAGCACAATTTACAAAATATCTTTATCACAACCATACAAAGGCTGTTAAAACAAGGTCCATATATATACGTGAACCATTTTATCAACATTTGCAATTGGCACACAAACAGAAAACATTTCAGAAACGAGTCAAAAAACAAAACAAAAAAACAAACACCTAGTGACTTTGCTACTTCCATTTCAGACTGCTTGATTTAAAGGGAACTGAAAAATCACACACACAAAAAAAAACTTTGAACTTTGCATAAGAGCGGACATCCTGATACATTTCACATTTAGATCCTCGGTATTAGTCAAATTGCATGAACGTAATTATCAGAAAACAAAACTACCATGGTAAAACCGCTCACTGAAGGCGTATTAAAGCAACATTCTGCTTGTTGTACTTGACATCATCTCATGACATCACAAGTATTGCCATGCAAAATAAAAATCTTTATATCACTCTCTTTGGTTCGAGTGATGGCTGAAAATTTGCCCTCCAGAACTAGAAGCTAGTTCTACCCATGTTTTACCATAGTATACCAGACTCCGACAGCCTCTTGGGAGTTTAAAGGTTTAGGATGAAAGCTCTGATTGGACCCGGTCTTCAAACTGGCTGAGTAATGACTTGATAGGTGATGGCAGCATAAAGGCATTTGTTTTATTTAATTTTATTAACATACATTTCAAAATCAAAATAACTAGTGGTAGGTTATACTCCCGAATCAATTTAGCAAAGAAAATAAATCAAAGTATTATTCAGACTTCTAAGGCGCTGTTTGGCTGGGCACAAGAGGGGAAATATTCATACCTCTGAATGCAGAAGTGAGGCTTTCACTAGTGTAGATCCTTTCGGGAATGAAAGTCTTGGAACCGTATTAAATGCTTTCTTGAATACTTCATTCTGAGTGGTCAACGGCAGCTTTTTCATTTAGTTTTTACGACTTCTCTCTAAATACGTAATGTATTTGTGCAAATATCCTAATCACTTTTTTGTACAGTATCTCGACATTAAAATTACTGTTGTTTTTAGCCAGAGATGTTATACCAAATGTTCTTTTAACCAACCAAGAGGTGAAATCGTTTATTCTTATTACAAAAGAAAATTAAACCTGCGATTCCAATATAGAATAGTAACAAAAATAAAATGACTACGAATTCTAACGATTCAGATTTTCCGCATTGCGAGGGCAAGTCTCAATAAAATGTATTCTTTGCATCTTTTAGGTCTATTCCAGGTTTATATCCATAGTTTTTTCTTCCTCAGAAATGCGAGATGCAACCAAAAGACGTGTCAGTTGTATAGTTTTGAATAAGAAAAAAAACACAACAGTCAATATAGATGCTCTAGTGAAGGAAGCCCCGCCTTCTCAATTTATCACTATGGAGCAGGGGTGTGTCCAAACTTGGTCCTGGAGGGCCAGTGTCCTGCTGAGTTTAGCTCCAACTTGCTTCAACACACCGGCCCGGAGCTTGATCAGCTGGTTCAGGTGTGTTTGAATAGGGTTGGAACTAACCTCTCCAGGACACCAGCCCTCCAGGACCGAGTTTGGACACCACTGCTATAGAGCATGGGTCTCAAACTCAATTCCTGGAGAGCCGCTGCTCTGCACAATTTTGATCCAACCCTAATTAAACACAGCTGATCCAACTAATCAAGGTGTTCAAGACTCTTTTGAACACCAGGGCCCCATCCAAAAATGCCTACTACTCGGTAGGTACTGCTTTTGAATTTAAAACGTACTACTCGGTTGTTAGAAAAGTACGTTCTATACAGTATGAATGGAAACTCGGACGTACTACATCTGCCATTTTGTCATGATCACGTGACCTACTGGCGTGAGTTGGTCACTTCACTCCCATTCATGAATTCTCTCTCTTTGCATCATGGGATAGTGTAGCATGCATTGGATGCACACATCAGAATCTCGCCAGTAGTAGTAGTAGGTCATCTAGGTTCTTCTCGGATACTGATTTTTGAATTCCGACATACTACTCTGCTTGCATACGGTTTTTAGCATACTATATAGTATGGAAGTATGCAATTTGGAACGCAGCCCTGGATAATTTGGATCAGTTTGATTAGAGTTGGAGCAAAACTGTGCAGAGCTGCGGCCCTCCAGGAATTGAGTTTGAGACCCATGCTATAGACAGTCCAGGCATGTTTTTGCGACAGTTTCTGCAGCTTCATTTTGAATTCACTGGGGTCAGCGAACGCTAGAATCTTGCCTCATAAACAGTCATCTTAAATTATTTCCTGCCTCCACCATTCAAATGCAAATCACATGACAGCAACCACTTGAACACTCACAAACTTGTAAACAAAGAGGTTGCCATGATTTGAGGAGATTTGCAGTCAGAAATTACCTTAGAGGGCCAGCGTAAACAGACACAGCATAATTTAGAAGATGACATTGTGTAAGATGCAATATATTTACTCTAATGGAAGTTACAATCGTTGCAATCGTTTGATTGCAAGGATGATGTCTGATTACGTCCTCCAGAAATGGCCATAAAAGGAGGATGGTGTTGTGAATTTGTTCCGTTCGGGTGCGCATGCCAGCCTGATTGCTTGAGGAAACGAAACCATTTTGTTTTGTCAGTTTAGTGGCTAATTCTTACAAATAGTTAAGTTGTACAAAAATGTACGATTTTTTTTTTTAAAGAGGCATGGCACCAAACCCCACCCCTAAACCCACCCATCATTGGAGGATGAGTAAATAGTTCTAAAATGTATGAATGAGGTCATACAAATTCATATGAATTAGCCACTAAATTAAAAAGTTACGAATTGGCATTGCGCATTAGCAAGAGGAATGAGGAAAAATACTTTTTGTTTGACAGTAGCTATATTTCCATCCAAAATGCGAATTAACTTTATGCACAAAACTGGATTATCGCATAAGATGTGCGAATTAAGCAGCGTTTCCATCAAACAAGTCGAAGCAAACAAAATCAACTGACTAATTAACTGGCGTCAAATATCAACAGAAAAAAAACGGAATTGGCTGCGCTAGAAGTTGCGTGAATCTTTTCATTATTCAATAAATGACTTGCGCCTGACATGCAGTGAACGCGCGCTGCCGTTTGAAGGCGTGAGACGCAGAGTACAGACGCTCTTGATTCTGGAGGTCATTAATAATATAATAACACTAATACTGAAACTGTTTCGGCATTTTTAGAATGACCAAAACAACATTTCAGATGTTTTACAATGTGGTCAGCCTGCTGGTTTATCCATTCACACACATTTTTATCATCACATGATCTCTTATAACAAAATCACATGAACTTTTTTGATGCGCATACTGGAATTTGTTCGGTAAAAGTGTTTCCATCATAGTTTATTATTTTCATCTCCAAAATGCGCATATAAATAGGTGGATGGAAACATAGCCACTGTTTGAAAGCTAAAATGACTAGAGCGTTTGTGTTAAATTTCATTAGTGATTCCAAATAGGAAATTTCAATAAGAAGCTTGGCAAACTGTTCCGGAGAATCTGATGTTTCCCCATTCAGTGGGATAGAATGTGCACTTGCATGACTAATGGCGAGTTCACACCAGATGCAGATAAAGCGTCAACCACAAGTGATTTACATGTTAAGTCAATGCAAAGAAGTGAATAGACATCCTGCGGCGCAACACGCGTGAATCAGAATGACATGATTCGCACGAATGAAGCGGCACGAGTTGATCGTTTTGCGCCGCAGGATGTCTATTTGCATACCGCGCAAATCACTAGAGTTGGAAACTCTGAACTTTAGCTGACATTCACGGCGCATTAACCAATCAGGAGCTTTTTCTTGTAGGGGAATGTTTATAACATAGCGCCTGTTGTTGGTGTCCCAAGAGGAATTAATCTTGCTGACACCAGTTCATCAAACTAGGCTCGGCTCAGTGGGAAGCACCGCTGAAAGCCTCCATCATCCAGATATAGTTTCTGGAGGAGTTGAACTGAGAGAGCTGGGTGCACCTCTAAAAGGATCTAGTGGACTCCGGCACGATGCCAAACAAATCAACGCCGTTTTCAGCCTTCCTAAAGCACATAAACACAGCTACTCTCTTAATAAAATCCATGTTAGCCATTTAGCAACAAAGCTAGATTCACTGGCCAGACAGAAGCCCTGCCCATGACGTCCATTGTGAAGTGAATTTAACACTCTAAAGGCCCAATTTCACAAACAGAGCTTAGCTTAAGCCAGGACTAGGCCTTAGTTGAATTAGGCTATTTAAGCCACATTTATCAAAATGGCCTTAGAAAAAATATATTACTGGTGTGCACCTGGAGAAAAAAAATTACACTGATGTATTTTAAGACATCTTACTGCAAGTTATTTGAGTCAAGACAGCTCAAACATGCAATTTAATCTTGACTAGCCTTAAACCTTGTTTGTGAAACCGGGGGAATATGTTCTAACGCCTATTTACGCGCGAATAGCACGACTTATTTGTGAGTTCAGCGTCTGGTGTGAACACAGCATTAAAGGAGTTTCCAAGATGGTCACTGAGTAAAAGGACTTGCCTTCAAGAGATGGTTACACCAAAAATGAAAATCATTTACTCCTTATTCACTTGTCACAAACCTGTTTGAGTTTCTTTCCTGTTAAACAAGTACTGTGGAAGTCAATGGTTAAAGGTTTCTAACTTTTTCAAAGTAACTTGGTGTTCAACGAAAGAAAGAACCCCATAATGGTTTGCAAAGCACTTGAGTGAGAGTAAGTAATGAATACATTTAATTTTTTTGGGTGAACCATCCCATTAAAGGGATTTTGATGCAACTCACAATTCAGAGTTTACTTCTTACAATCCTAACCATTTAACCGCAGAATTGTGACTTTAGAACTCGTAAAAGTGATGCACAGACGCAGTTGAGGGAGAAGGTTAACTGAGTTAACTGACTTTGTAACTCAATTACAAATATTAACCAAGAGACGCGTCCTCAAAATTGCAAGATATTCAGATTTGTAATCATCTGTTTTGTTTTTTTAAAGTAAGAATAATACATTGGTGGAAATAAGCTTCCAAACAACCTTTGTCAATTTAAATAAAGAGAAAAAAAAGCCATATGGAAAAAAAAAAGCACCTGTTTGGACTAAGAAAATCTTCTCAACACAACAGTGGCTATTATACAGTATTCAACGCATGACCGTTCCCTGGAAGTTTAAAGAACATAAAAAAGCATGCAAACAGGGAAATAATGTTAACGTGATTAAGATTTCACCATATACACACACACACACGCACACTACCATGGCTTTATAGAGAGGGCATGTTAATCCGACTACAATGGAAGTTCACATGCATGTCGTTTTTGGAAGTCTGGGACAACCAAAGGCAGGGTCATACACAGTGATAATGTATCAAATCATCCCCCCCCAAAAAAAAAAGTGTTGGTCAATTAAAAACAAAATAATAGTTCCTCAAACTTTAAATTCCGTCAAAAATCAAGTGACTCACATGCAAATTTCAGTCTAAACAGCTAATCTCTGGACACCATTTTAAATCCACACTTTTCTTTAGAAATCTGCTAAAACTACTCAAACCAACTGCAAAATATACCCAGTTCTGACAGCCCGCTAACATAAGCCATAAAACAAGGCGTCAACGGACCAACACTTTGGGGCAACTGGCACCGAACGAGAAGTAAAGCTTATTTTCTTTTAAGAAAGCAAGTAGAACAGGGACCCATTCTGTATTCTGAAGAGGCTAATAATTTAGTGTAAATGTACAAAATGCAGTTGTGGAACTTCTGAGTCCGTAATGACGGGAAAGACTTGTTCACATTAATGCACATTTTGTTTTGGATTTCTTCTTTTTCTTTTTGCCCTCCTTGCTCATCTTCTCCTTGTGTTTCCGGATTTCTCGGACTAAAGTATAAAATGCATCGTCCACACCCTTTAAAACAAAAGGGAGAACAAAAAACATCAGCCGATTATTGGAAGGCATCAAACTGGAAATAGAATCACAAGTTTAGTTTTTTTAAACCCATCTATGACCAGCTTCAGCTACTGTCAAAACAGTGAAATTATAACTGGTCCTAGATCAGTTGATAAAGATTTAATTTCACCAAAGCCCTCCTGAAAGAATAGTAAAATAAAAGTGCACAATACAATTAAAGGGGAAAAAAAGTGAATCTCAAAGAAATGGTCATATTTATATATTTATACATTATATCAATAAAACTAGGAATGCACAATATATCTGTGGCCATATTGTTATTTTTAATGTTGCTATTATTATTGCTATTTTTAATGCTATCACACAGCACCTGCAGTTAAAGTTTCAAACTCCCAACAGTTTAACCTTAAACCTTTCATCAATTATTTGTCCCGCAATTGACAGTAATTGATTGACAGGTAGTACCTACATGTGTTCAAAAGAATCTAAAACGGCAAATGAGGGCAATGCCGACCAATTTAGCATTGTACGATGTCTAATAGGAAACATCACGATGGCATCGTCAGCATAGGCAGAGGTGAATTAGTTATTTATGAATAATTAATTCAAAACAAATTCATTATTTGTAGCCTACTGTTTCAACTACGGGACCCGCATGGTCTTTGTTTTACCCATAAACAAATCATAAATAAATAAAAGGTAAGTTACACACAAATTACCACCTGTCAATCACTTTATCCTGTGGGACTCTGGCATGAATAGGCAGAGTGACCTGTGTCGTTATAATGGCGTCAACAAACTTTGTTGGTAAAAAAGGTGCAAAACCAACAGGAACCAACCAACAGTATCTGAGGTTTTCGCTAAAATTACTACGTACAAGCGTGAAAGCGAAAGATTGAAGCAGTGTACTGACGCTGTGACACGTTACCTAAAAGACAGAAGAGTCGTTAGATAGAGACAAGATTGATTAAATATCACGTTTAACAACTATATTGAGACACGATCCAGTGGTACATCCTTGATAAACTGTCTGACGCATTCGCTGACTGCCTGAAGCTCAGAATTGCGCATATGCTGCAGAGCATGCCAGAGTGTGTGTGGTCACGTGATGTGCGTTTTCAGCGGTATAGTGTGGAGGGAGATCTGTTCAAAAATGCTAGGTGAAACTCCAGTGTGGACGTGGATAGTTTTAAAATGGCATTTTAGAACGAAAACTAAGACATATTAGTGTAAACGGGGCCTAAGTGTGTATTTTTCGTGAGCAGGTTGCTGCTGCAATGGGGTCGGGGTGGAGGATCGCGGTGCCGGCTCAGCATCGTGATGTCTATTGGCCATCGGCATTGGAATAGTCCAATCCTGGGGTATCCAAACTCAGTCCTGGAGGGCCGGTGTCCTGGAGAGTTTATCTCCAACCCTAATCAAACACACCTGAACCAGCTAATCAAGCTCTTTCTAGATATACTAGAACCTTCCTAGCAGGTGTGTTGAAGCAAGCTGGAGCTAAACTCTGCAGGACACCGGGCCTCCAGGACAGAGTTTGGACACCCCTGATCTAATCAAACCAACCCTAATTGATGCCACATTTTCTAAAGTAAAACATACTATCTGTATTTAGCTTTTCTCTTGTACGGCGGCTCTGCACTGTCAAAACACCTCTCAAAACGTTTTTTGTACATTACTGTAACATGATTATTCAAGAACATTTGAGCTGATTGCAGTTCTTAGTTCTTTCATTTTCATTTTATTTAAAATATATTTATTTTATTTGTTAATTAAAACTCCATTTTGTTATTGAACCTATTATTTTTATGCGTGTTAATTTGCTATGCAAAGAAAAGTTCATTTATTTTTGGCATGCTGATTTGTGAAATCATGAATATAGGTCTATAGAAATTCACCTTGCAATTTAGAAATTATGGATTTTTGCTTTGAGTAGGATATTCAAAGATCAGTTCAAACTTTTAATGAAGTTTAAATAAAATCAGTTTGCATAAAAAAACATTTAAAAATATTTATCAGCTAATATATCAGTTATCGGCCTCCAAATATTAAGATTCATCGATATTGGCGCATCGCCAAGTAATACAAAACATTTAAATTCCTGTCAGATTGTTTTTGTGCATCAATTAAATTAAGTGTAATAATAAAAAAAACAGAAGCATTCGCATTGTTTTTGCGAATCTTTTTCAAGAGTTCACACTTAGATAATGCTTGACTATATTAGCTAGTTTGGCATGCTGTCCCGGGAGAGAACCCTGAGCTCAGAGATGGGTGACCCCAAGGCTCCCGCCTGATCAATAAGCATTAGGAGGGATACGAGATCAGGTAGTTCTTGATAACCTCCCGAGAATAGACCGCTGATTATGTTAGTTTGTACTTAGTAAGTGCTTATGACTTTAACTGTAGGTGCATGTTTTTGAGTGTGGGGAGGAAACCGGAGTACCCGGGGAAAACCCACGCGAACACGGGGAGAACATGCAAACTCCGCACAGAGAGTGTCGGCTGGTTCAGCTAGCGTTGAACCAACTCGACTTCCTTGCTGTGGGGCAACAG
>LR812543.1:36894468-36951968 GCA_903798195.1 Danio kyathit
TATACAAAACATCAGTAACATCATTTAAAGTAACGTCAAAATAACAAACAAAAATGAGCAAATACAAATATTTTTCAAGGGGTATAGATTAGGCCACAAAAAAAAAAAATCACATTAGAAAAGGAAACCAAAACAGTACACTGTACATCCTTATTGCCTTTTTAATCTTAAGATGTTTTAGGCATTCATTGAAATGCTTAAGATCAATTTCATTCATTCATTTTCTTTTTGGCTTAGTCCCTTTATTTAATCAGGGGTCGCCACAGCGGAATGAACCGACAACTTATCCAGCATATGTCTTACGCAGCAGATGCCCTTCCAGCTGCAGCCCATCACTGGGAAACACCTATACACTCTCATTCACACACACATTCATTCATTCATTTTCTTTTCAGCTTAGTCCCATGATTAATCAGGGGCCGCCACAGCGGAATGAACCGGCTACTTATCCAGCATGTTTTATGCAGCGGATGCCCTTCCATCTGCAACTTAACACTGGGAAAAACCCATACACACATATTCAAACACATACACTGTTATTCAATTCACCTATAGCGCATGTCTTTGGACTTCTGGGGGAAACCCACGTGAACAGGGGGAGAATATGCAAACCTAAATCTACTAAACTTAAAAGATGTAACTTGTGTTTCTCTTTGATTTTAGTACAGATTTTGTACAAATTTTATACAGAAAGTATTGTCTTGAAGATGATCCCTTTAATCACTGTAAAAATCATTCATAAAGATGAGTTGGAACATTATACTATATCTCTTGATTGTGAAAATTGCCACCATCTCTTAAAAGTTTTATATTTAAAATTTTTTTGCAGTTGAAATCTTCAATACTCAATGTAAAATCACAATTTCTGAAAACTACTAAAATCTCCGGTTTTAGTCATTTCTATAATTTATTTGCAATTGTACTCCTAAATATACAATATAAAACACACTGTACTGTACATGAAATTTACAAAAATACATTTACAACACTATCATTGATTTAATTACAATGTTATAACATGTAAATACTATGTCATCACATTATAATTACTATGTAATAACATTGTAATCGCATTGCTATAACATTGTAATTGCATTGAGCATTGTAATTACATTGTAATTACATTGTTAAAACATTGTACTTAGGTTGTTATAACATGCAATTGCAATTTTATAGCATTATAATTACTATGTAATGACAATGTTACAACATTGTAATTACTGTGTCATTACATTATAAGTATTATGTAACAACGTTGTAAATACATTGTTAAAACATTGCAATTATAATGTAATTACTTTATTATAACATTGCAAGTACATTGTTATAACATTATATTTACTATGTAATAACATTGCAATTGCATGGTTGTAACATTATAATTACTATGTCATTACATTATAATTACTATGTAATAACATTGTAATTATGCTGTTAAAACATGTAAATACAATTTTATAGCATTATAATTACTATGTAATGACGTTGTTTTTACATTGTTATAACATTGTAATTATTGTGTCATTACTTTATAATTACTATGTAAAAACATTGTAATTGCATTGTTACAACATTGTAATTACTGTCATTACTTTATAATTACTATATAATAACATTGTAATTGCATTGTTATAACATTGCCACTACATTGTTATAAAATTGTAATTCAATTGTTATAACATTATATTAGCTATGTAATAACATTGCAGTTGCATTGTTATAACATTGTAATTACATTGTTATAAAATTATAATTACTATGCCATTACATTATAATTATTATGTGATTACACTGCAATTACATTGTTATATCATTATAATTACTATGTCATTACATTATAATTAATATAAGAACATTGTAATTATGTTGTTATAACGAGTAATTACAATTTGTTAGCATTATAATTACTATGTAATAACATTGTTATTACATTGTTATAACATTGTAATTACATTGCTAATACATTGTTATAAGATTGTAATTACTGTACATTGCAATATAATTACTACGTAACAACATTGTAATTATTATGTAACAACATTGTAATTGCATTTTTCTAACATTATATTTACTATGTAATAACTTTGCAATTACATTGTTATAACATTGTAATTAGGTTGTTATAACATGTAATTGCAATTTTATAGCATTATAATTACTATGTAATGACAATGTTATTACATTGTTATAACATTGTAAGCACTGTGTAATTAAATTATAATTGTTAGGTAACAACGTTGTAAATACATTGTTATAACATCGCAATTACATTGTAATTACTTTTATAACATTGCAAGTACATTGTTAAAACATTGTAAATACATTGTTATAACATTATATTTACTATGTAATAACATTGCAATTACATGGTTATAACATTATAATTACTATGTCATTACTTTATAATTACTATGTAATAACAATGTTATTGCATTGTTATAACATTGCCACTACAGTGTTATAAAATTGTATTAAAATTGTTATAACATTATATTAGCTATGTAATAACATTGCAATTACATTTTTATAACATTGTAATTACATTGCTATAACACTGCAATTACATTGTTATAACATTATAATTACTATGGCATTACATTATAATTAATATGTGATAACACTGCAAATACATTGTTATAACATTATAATTACTATGTCATTACATTATAAATAATATGTGATAACATTGTAAATATGTTGTTATAACATGTAATTACAATGTTATAGCATTATATTTACTATGTAATGCCATTGTAAATACATTGTTAAAACATTGTAATTACACTGTTATAACATTGTATATACTGTACATTACAATATAATTACTATGTAACAATAATTATTATAAGTAATTATATACTAAGTAATTATTATGTAATAACATTGTAATTGCATTGTTATAACATATTTACTATGTTATAACATTGCAATTACATTGTTATAACATTGTAATTAGGTTGTTATAACATGTAATTGCACTTTTATAGCATTATAATTACTATGTAATGACATTGTAATTGCATTGTTATAACATTGTATGTACTGTGTCATTACATTATATTTATTATGTAACAACGTTGTAAATAAATTGTATTTACATTGTAAGTACTTTATTATAACATTGCAATTACATGGTTTTAACATCATAATTACTATGTAATAACATTATAAATATGTTAAAATATGTCATTACAGTTTTATAGCAATATATTTACTATGTAATGATGTTGTTTTTACATTGCTATAACATTGTAATTACATTGCTATGACATTACATTATAATTACTGTAACTACATTTTTAGAACATTATAAATACTATGTAATAACAATGTAATTATGTTGTTATAACATGTAATTACAATTTTATAGCATTATAATGACTATGTAATGACATTGTAATTGCATTGTTATAACATTGCCACTACATTGTTATTATTGTAATTAAATTGTTATAACATTATATTAGCTATGTAATAACATTGCAATTGCATTGTTATAACATTATAATTTTATGTCATTACATTATACCTAATATGTGATAACACTGCAATTACATTGCTATAGCATTATAATTACTAGGTCATTACATTATAATTAATATGTGATAACATTGTAATTATGTTGTTATAACGAGTAATTACAATTTTATAGCATTATAATTACTATGTAATGACATTATAAATATGTTAACATATGTCATTACAGATTTATAGCATTATAATTACTATGTAACGATGTTGTTATTACATTGCTATAACATTGTAATTACATTGCTATGACATTACATTATAATTACTGTAATTACATTTTTATAACATTATAAATACTATATAATACAGTGTTTGCTCTAGGATTTTTTCCAGCAGTGGCGGCAGGACTTTTTTTTTTACACAGATCTGCCAACTATTTCAAAGACAAATATTACACGCAGTATTACAAGTCGAGATAGCATTCATGTAATACGAGCATGCGAATCTCTTTGCTTGCGCGCCGATTTCCTCTGTTCGAGCACAGAACTTCTTGCACGCACTCAAATTTACACGTTCAAGTGCAGATCTTCTTGTTCGCTCTCCAGTAAGCGCTGCTGAAGCGCGATTTAGTGCGTTTTTGTGCGTTTTCCGACATTAACGCGTCCTGAAGTAAAGTGAAACGGCATTAAACTCCAGCAAGATAAAGTCATTGCATGCAAAGCCATTGACCTTTATCAATAAAGTATACTTATGGAAACTGTGTTCATCTTAACTGAAAGCTACGCGGTGTTTGCTAGACTCACGCACCTGTCAGTCAGTCTGTCAGAGAGTCAGTCAGCATGTCACCTTGAACAAATAGCGCACAGCACTACTACGGTTACAGAAAAGTTTGCGCGGTTTACCTCTAATATGTTTTGGTGCGATTATAATCCGCTATAAAAAACACGACTAAATGTTTTAAATAAGAAGCTGTAATGTAGCCGTGGCGGGATGAATTTTGGCGTGGCGGCACGCCACGGATGAATGAATGTAGCGGAAACCTTGTAATAACAATGTAATTATGTTGTTATAACATGTAATTACAATTTTATAGCATTATAATTACTATGTAATGACATTGTAAGTGCATTGTTATAACATTGCCACTACATTGTTATACAATTGTAATTAAATTGTTATAACATTATATTAGCTATGTAATAACATTGCAATTGCATTGTCATTACATTATAACTAATATGTGATAACACTGCAATTACATTGCTATAAAATTATAATTACTATGTCATTACATTATAATTAATATGTGATAACATTGTAATTATGTTGTTATAACGAGTAATTACAATTTTATAGCATTATAACTACTATGTAATGACATTGTTATTACATTGGTTTAAAATTGTATTTACATTGTTTTAACAATGTAATTACTGTACATTACAATATAATTACTATGTAACAATGTTGTAATTTTTATGTAATAACATTGTACTTGCATTGTTATAACATATTTACTATGTAATAACATTGCAATTACATTGTTTTAACATTGTAATTAGGTTGCTATAACATGTAAATGTAATTTTATAGCATTATAGTTACTATGTAATGACAATGTTATTGCATTGTTATAACATTGTATTTACTCTGTCATTACATTATAATTATTATGTAACAATGCTGTAAAATCATTGTTATAATATTGCAATTACAATTAAATTAATTTTATAACATTGCAAGTACATTGTTACAACATTGTAACTACATTGTTATAACATTATATTTACTGTGTAATAACATTGAATTACATGGTTATAACATTATAATTACTATGTCATTACATTGTTATAACATAATTACAATGTAATAACATTTTAATAATGTTTTTATAACATGTAATTATAATTTTATAGCAATATAATTACTATGTAATGACGTTGTTAATACATTGTTATAACATTGTAATTACTGTGTCATTACTTTATACTTACTATGTAATAACATTGTAAATGCATTGTTATATTATTGCCACTACAGTGTTACAAAATTGTAATTAAATTGTTATAACATTATATTAGCTATGTAATAACATTGCAATTGCATTGTTATGACATTGTAATTACATTGCTATAACACTACAATTACATTGTTACAACATTATAATTACTATGTCATTATATTATAATTAATATGTGATAACACTGCAATTACATTGTTATAACATTATAATTACTATGTCATTACATTATAATTTATATGCGATAACATTGTAATTATGTTGTTATAACATGTAAATACAATTTTAGAGCATTATAATTACCATGTAACGACATTGTTATTACATTGTTTTAACATTGTAATTACATTGTTATAACATTGTAAATACTGTACATTACAATATAATTATTATGTAACAATATTGTAATTAATATGTGATCACATTGAAATTGCATTGTTATAACATTAAATTTACTATGTAAAAAACATTGCAATTACATTGTTATAACATTGTAATTAGGTTGTTATAACGTAATTAAAATTTTATAGCATTATAATTAATATGTAATGACAATATTTTTACATTGTTATAACATTGTATTTACTCTGTTTTTACATCATAATTATTATGTAATAACATTGTAATTGCATTATTATAACATTGCAACTACATTGTTATAAAATTGTAATTAAATTGTTATAACATTATATTAGCTATGTAACAACATTGCAGTTGCATTGTTATAACATTGTAGTTACAACATTGCAATTGCATTGTTATAACAATATAATTACTATGTCATTACAATATAATTAACAACATTGTAATTACATTGTTATAACATTGCAATGACACAGTAATTACATTGCAATTACATTGTTATTACTATGTCATGCTACGTCATTACATTATTATTACTATGTAACAACATTGTAATCATGTTGTTATAACATGTATTTACAATTTTAAAGCATTATAATTACTATGTAATGAGGCTGTTGTTACATTTTTATATAACATTGTAATTACTGTGTCATTACATTATAATTACTATATAACAACGTTGTAAATACATTGTTATATTATTGCAATTACATTGTACATTGATTGCTATGCGATAACATTGCAATTACAATGTTATAATATAATTATGTTGTTATAACATGTAATTACAATATAGTTATTAAGCCATTACATTATATTTACAATGTAAAAACGTGGTAATTACATTGTTATAACATTATATTTACTGTACATTACAATATAATTACTTTGTAACAATATTGTATATATTATGTAACAACATTGTATTTGCATTGCTGTAACATTATATTTACTATGTAATAAAATTGCAATTACATTGTTATAACATTGTAATTACATTGTTATGACATTACATTATAGTTACTATGTAATAACATTGTATCTACATTGTTTAAACACTGCAGTTACATTGTTATAACATTATAATTACTATGTAATAAAAGTGCAATTACAGTGCTAAAACATTGTAAGTATATTGTGCATTGTAATTGCATTGTTATAATTGCTATGTAATAACATTGTAACAACATTGTAATTACCTTGTTTTTGGTATGTAATTGCAATTTTATGGCATTGTAATTACTATGTAACAACATTGTAACTACATTGTTATAACATTGCAATGACACACTAATTACATGGCAATTACATTGTTATAACGTTGTTATTACTGTGTCATGCTATGTCATTACATTATAATTTATATATAACAATGTTGTAATTACATTGTTATATTATTACAATTACATTGTAATTACATTATATTTACTATGTAACAATATTATTGTAAATACATTGTTATAACACTGTAATTACATTCTTTTAACATTGTAACTACTGTTATTACATTATAATTGCTATGATTGCTATGCGATAATTCAATTCAATTCAATTCATCTTTATTTGTATAGCGCTTATACAATGTAGATTGTGTCAAAGCAGCTTCACATGGAAGATTATAGTGAATTGAAACAGTGTCAGTTCAATTTTCAGAGATTAAGTTCAGTTCAGTTTAGCTCAGTTCAGTGTGGGTTAATAATCAATGAGAGTCCAAACACTGAAGAGCAAATTACATTGCAATTACAATGATATATTATAAATATGTTGTTATAACATGTAATTACAATTTTATAGCATTATAATTACTATGTCATTGCATTATAATTGCTATGTAATATGACATTACAAATAAATAAATAAAGACATTGTTATAACATTGTAATTACATTGTTATTGCAATTTTATAGCATTATAATTACTATGTAAAAACATTGTGATTACATTTTAATAACATTGCAGTTACTGTGTCATTATACTATAAATACTATGTAATAGCATTGTAACTACATTGTTAATGCATAGTATTTATAATGTAATGGCACAATAGTTACAATGCTTTAACAATGTAGTTACTATGTCATTGCATTATAATTACTTTGTAAAAACACTGTAATTACATTGATATTACATTGTTTTAACATTGTAACTACTATGCTGTTACATTATGTTTATCATGTAGTAACTTTGTAATTACATTGCCATTACATTACAGTTACATTGTTGTTGCATAGTAAATACTATGTCATTACATTATATTTACTATGTAGTAACATTGTAAATACATTGTTTTAACATTGTATATACTGTGTCATTACATTATAATTACTATAACATTGTAATTACATTGTTATAACATTGTTATTGCAATTTTATAGCATCATAATTACTATGTAAAAACATTGTGATTACATTGTAATAACATTGCAGTTACTGTGTCATTATACTATAATTACTATGTATAAACATTGTAACTACATTGTTAATGCATAGTATTTATAATGTAATGGCACAGTAGTTACAATGCTTTAACAATGTAGTTACTATGTCTTTGCATTATAATTACTATGTAAAAACACTGTAATTACATTGATATTACAATGTTATAACATTGTATTTACTATGCTGTTACATTGTTTATCATGTAGTAACTTTGTAATTACATTGCCTTTACATTACAATTACATTGTTGTGGCATAGTAAATACTACGTCATTACAGTATATTTACTAAATAGTAACATTGTAGTTACATTGTTTTAACATTGTAATTACTGTGTCATTACATTATAATTACTATGTAATAGCATTGTAAAAGCATTGTTATAACATAAATACTATAAAGTAACATTGCATTCACGTTGTTATAACATCGTAGTTACATTGTTATAACATTGTACTTACATTGTAGTTAATATGCCATTACATTATATTTCCTATGTAAAAACGGTTTAATTACATTGTTATAACATTGTAATTCAATTGTTATATCGTAATTACAATGTAGTTACATTGGTATAACATTTTATTTACTGTCACTACATTCTAATTACTATGTAATAACATTGTAATTACGTTGTTATAGCATTATAATTATTTAATAACGCTGAAATTCCATCGTTATAACATTATAATTACATTGTTATTGCATAGTTATTACTGTCATTACATTATATTTACTATGTAATAACATTGTAATTATATTGTTTTAATATTGTGAATACTATTCCATTACATTATATTTACTATGTAAGAACAGTGTTAAAACATTGTAGTTACATTGTTATAACATTGTTATTATGTTGTTATAACATGTAATTACAATTTTATAGCATTATAAATACTTTGTAATGACGTTGTTATTACATTGTTAAAACATTGTAATTACTGTGTCATTACATTATAATTCTTATGTTACAGCATTTTAATTACGTTGTTATAACATTGCAATGACACAGTACATACATTGTTATAACATTGCAAGTACAATGCTTTAACATTGTAATTACTGTGTCATTACATTATTATTACTATGTATTAACATTGTAAATACTTTGTTATAACATTGCAATTACATTGTTTTAACATTATAATTACTATGAAGTAACATTGCAGTTACGTTGTAATAACATTGTAAGTTACATTGTTTTAACATTGTATTTACATTGTAGTTACTATGCCATTTCATTATATTTACTATGTATTAACGTTGCATTTACATTGTTATAACATTGTACTTAAATTGTTATATCGTAATTACAATTTTATGGCATTAAAAATACTATGTAATAACATTGTAATTACATTGGTATAACATTTTAAATACTGTCACTACATTATAATTACTATGTAATAACATTGTAAATACGTTGTTATAGCATAATTACTATGTAATAACTTTGTAAATATGTTGTTATAGCATAATTACTATGTAATAACACTGTAATGACGTTATAGCATTATAATTATAATGTAATAACACTGAAATTCCGTTGTTATAGCATTATAATTATTATGTACTAACACTGTATTTACATTGTTTTAACATTGTATTTACATTATATTTTTAATGTAATGACATAGTATATACAATTCACATACAATATAAATATATAATACAAATACATTGTTATAACATTGAGAATAAACAGTTATAATATTATAGTTACTATGTATTAACATTGCAATTGCATTGCTGAAACAATGTAATTACATTGTTATTACATAGTAGCTAGTGTACTGTGTATATTTATGTATTTAACTATAATTTGCAAATATTTAACTTGAAATATACAAAAACATGTTTACACACACACACACACACACACACACACACACACACACACACACACACACACACACACATATATATATATATATATATATATATATATATATATATATATATATATATATATATATATATATATATATATAATCTTGGATGTATCTACAGAGTAAATACAATGTAATGACACAGTAATTACATAAAAGTTTGTAATTACATATTTCATGTGTACTGTGTACATTTAAGTATAAACTATAAATACACACTGCACATGAAATATACAAACAAACACATTGATAAATATTATCTGGGATGTGATTACGATGTAATAGCAATGTAATTACATTTAAGCCAATAGTTTGTAATTACATTACATGTGTATTGTGTAAATAACTATAAATACACAAATGCAGTACATGAAATATACAAAGAAACATTTATGTTTATAAATATTATCTTGGATGTAATTACAATATATTTACAATGTAATTACAATGTAATGACAGTAGTTGCACACACACACAAACATGTTCATAAATCAAGATTAAAGTTTGTAATTACATATTACATACATGTGTACTGTGCATAATTAAGTATATAACTATAAATACACACTGTACATGAAACATACAAACACGTTTGTATTTATTTATTTTTTTAATATATTTATTATATATTAAGTTTTTAATAACTGTTACTTTTTAAACAATATAAAATTTAACATTTCAAAATGTTAAAAACATTCAAATGTCAAAAACGCTTCTAAATCATCACATTTACACACATCTTTTCAGTTTCAGGTTTCTGCTCAATTGTTATGTGGTGTGGCATTATTTAGTTGACTCTGATTTTGTGTTTCTTTCTGGTCTTTCCCACTGTCAACAGAGCAGTCCAGCAGAATGTCAAAGAAAGCTGTTCCTGATTGGTCCTCGTGCGTGCGTTCGAAATGCTGATTGGCTCACAGGAAGAATCTTATAGAGCCAAGCTAGAGTTCGACTTTGTAGATAAAACCTTTTTTGCTTTTTAAATAAAAAGTCTTAAAATGTAAACAACTTCTAAAAAAAAATCACATAATGTAAATAAATTATTCAATAAAATATGTGAATAACTCAATTTTGAAAAAAATGTCAGATAGAACCTTACATATATATATATATATATATATATATATATATATATATATATATATATATATATATATATATATATATATATATATATATATATATATATATATATGAGCAATTCCAGCGTTATGGATGTGACATTTGCAGTAAAAACTCAAAACATAAATGCACATAAAAAGTATACGTTAACATTATATTGACACATCTGTTTATATTTTCCAAAACAACTGACCACAGGGTTAAGGGACCAGAAAAATATCAATCTGTAAACATTTTTTTATACTTTCAATGAGGAAAATAAACATGCGTTATGGATGTGACAAAAAAACTTTGTGAGTTTTCAGTGTACAACATACTTCTGTCAATTAAACTGCACAACCCAAAAGAAACGATGCTAATCAAACAGATACGAGTCAGCTCACTAAAGAACAAACATGATTGATTTGATTTGATTTATAATATCAAAAAATATTTTTGCATTTATGAGGAAAAAGTGTCGTTATGGATGTGACACTTTTCCGTTATGGATGTGACACCTGTGAAATTGCCACTCGTGTGATTTTGGCAAATTAAATATAATAGTTTTAAACACTGACAGATACATTTATGAGTATTTTTAAAGTACTGTAAAATACTTGCTTACACAAAAAATGTAAATACGGTTTCTCTATTTTGGTGAAAAATTTATTTTTTTCATGGCATGGTTGACATTTGCATGGAATTGCTCATATATATATATATATATATATATATATATATATATATATATATATATATATATATATATATATATATATATATATATATATATATATATATACAGGGCTTTACATTAACACCCGCCAAATGCGGGTAGAATTCAGTGGTGGCGGGTAAGACAGAGACTCCCACTAGCCACTTTGGCTGGTTAAAAATAATTTTCCCGCATAATAATTCATAAAAGCTGGGTTCAACAATAAGGATGGTCCAATATGCATGCAAAGGCGATCTTAGAATTGAGAAGCAACACGACTGACAAAAATAATTACGTTCGCGTGAGCTATAAAAAAGCAGATGAATACCGAATGAAAGGATGATCTCTCGCAGCTGAGGTGATGCGCGCGACTGTTTAAAACGCGTGCGCGCTCTCGTTTCCTTGCGTGAAGCAACTGTGTCTAGAAACACAGCTGATGTGATCGGTTCTCTTTCAAATAGACTAGACAAAAAGGGATGAACATGCTCCAGATTTGTATTTTTGTAAGCAGCACCGGTTGCTTTCACTTTCACCATTATTTGAACAGATTATTTAACGTTAACCGTGTGCATTATAATCTTTTCATTATCACACGGTATGTTTTTGACCTGCTTTCTTTTGCGTAATGTGGTTTAATTATCATTTTTTATAATAACATTGCTTTAATGGGAGATTACTCCCCATTTATGTGTAGTTAACTGCTGATCCTGGACCTTTAGCCAGGACAGATTACTGTGCATATGTTTCGTTAAATAAAAAGTATAGTAAACAGCTATATTTTGCTTGTTATGACACATTTAAAATTTGTGGCTATGAAATAATGAATTGTTTATGTTTGGTGTGGTCAGAGATAAATTTGGTAAATTCTTCATTTTGAGCTCTGAAAATTATGTGACATAAAAACTGATTGTAATACTATAAAACCATGACCCATTTGCTCATGAACATTTAGCAAGCTCATACACGACACACAAAAAGTGAAATGAATGAGGCATGTGGAGAAAACGCAACATCTAAATCAAGTAATTTTAACATGTCAAAGTCATATTTATGTGTATAAAATATATTTTCCCAACAATAAAATTGTGGCTAGTGAAAATGGTGAGTGGCTAGTAATGTTGGAAAACTACTAGCCACTGTGGCCGGTGATCAAAAAGTTAATGTCAAGCCCTGTATATATATATATATATATATATATAAAATTTTACCTTATAAGGAGCTGAGCCCCCCTAAAATGAAAATCCTAAAATCGCCCCTGCTCTGGGTCATTGTGTGTAAAGAGTTTGGACATGCTGGACACTTTTAATGCTTTTAAACAGTTTGCTGCAATTATAAATCACCATTGCTTCGTCCCAATTCGCATACTTATACTACGCCCTAAAAGTATGTACTTTTTTGTGGAGGAAAAATATATACTTTTCAGTGTGTAACAGAAGAGTATGCAAGCTTTGGGACATACTACTTCCTCGTTACACAGATCGTTGTGTTGCTTAGTTAAGAGCCCTGTCAATCATCCACATTTCTGTCGTATTTAATTTCCTACCTTATTGGAGAAGCAGCAGCAGGATAATCTCCCATTCACGAGTCTTTCATGCAGAGAAATCTCCTCAGGTCTTTGGATAATTCTGCATTCAGACGGTAATGTCCAAACACGTCTTTATATAAGTTCAGTATTGTTGTTGCAGATCAAATATAACACAGACAACATCATTTAAATATTCTCCAGTGGGCTAGATATTAACTAATAGTCATTACTGAAGCCTCTCTGCTTGACGGTTGGTCTCGCGCGTCCATCATGTTTGTAGTTTGTTTACACTTTTCACCCGCGTTTTGTAGTTCTAATCGGATTCACGTCCAACGCGCAATGTACTGTGGGTAATATCAGCGGTTAGAGTATGGACCCTTCTACACTTAAAATTTTGACCGGAAATAGTAAACCATCCGGGAATTTTTGGCATACTTTCTTTTCAACATACTACGATTTGGGACATACTAATTCTATTTTCACATACTATTTAGGACGGATAGTATGCGGATTGGGACGCAGCACCTGTCTTGAGGTTGTTCAGTATGGTGCCATTTACCTTCTGTGCGATTTGATTGGACAGAAACCACAGGACTTATTTTTCTAATCCTCATAGACAAGAAAAAATAAAGCAACGTTAGTGACTGCAGGTTGAAGGAAAGTAGTGGAGTAAAAGCACTGATACAGCACACTACATACACATTTCTAAAACTACTTAGTAAATTACAATTCCTGAGAAAAACTACTCAATTACAGTCGTTTGAGTATTTGTAATTAGTTACTTTACACCGCTGGTAATTAAGACCTTGACTATTGAACAATTGTTGCACCAAAACTATATTATTACTCAACCGGTAGACCTATATTTATCTTCGGCCCACCGCTATCAATGATATTTGGTTTTTGGCCCTTATATGAAAAAGTTTGAGCACCCCTGGTTTAGAGGTTTCCTGAGCCATAAAGCGCCCTCTTGAGGAACAAAAACTGTCACCTACTCGTCTCGGTAGCACTCCTGTGACAAGATGGACCAATAACAGCCTGCAAGAAACTCGTCGTGATTGGACGGTTTATAGCCCCTTCAAAAGCTGCACCAATCATACAACGATCAGTAAAGGGCGGGACTTAGCATAACACAGCGAGTGAGATCATATGGTCGTATTTTCCACACTCTAGCTCGGATGGATCGACTGCAGCGCAGCGTGAAACTTTTTCCTGTGGGGCGGTGATCCCAACGGATGAAACACTGATTTTCTCTTACTTCGGCGATGTAAAAAAGACTAATATAGGAGCATGTAGTTTACATATAACAGGCTGGGATTTGCAGTAAGAGTTAACACGGGAGAAAAAAAGCCCTGAATGCTTTAGTGTCCTTTTAAATTATTGCACAAACTTTGGTCAACGCAACATCGCCTCGGATATAAAGTGGAGGAATGGTTTTCTACGTTTAAGCTTAAAGGTAAGTGCAGACATGGCGAATAATTAATAATGATTCTGCATAAAAAAGTAAATGCTATGTCCTTCATTCATATTCAGCATCACAATATGACATATTAATTGTTTACCTGAGTAACAACATCATTGATTCATGTCGAGGGTCGTAAACACTTTGATGAACGTATAAAAGTAAACACTAAAATCATAATAACATAATGTGTTTAACTAAGAGATCCGAATTCAGACTATTAGAAAATGCCTGCAGTAAGAGTAAATGCATGTGAATGTTTACTGCTTTAAGATCTCTTTTATAGGTGAACGCAGTGATTTGTGAACTAGCATCCTACTTTTATTTTAAACGAGATAGATTAAGGTTGCAATATGTGTAAAATCGAAATTTGTTGTTTGCAGTTTTTGCTAAATACTTTGTGAGCAGTATTGGGTTTGTTACTTTGATTAAACATGTTTATTTGACACTGAAAGACCCAGTTATTGTCTTGATACTGTACTTTTTGGCCAAATTTAAAGGCATAGTTCACTCCAAAATGAACAGGGACATTCTAAAACGCTTAACGTGAAAAAAGCTGAACGTCAACTAAAGAAACCCCAAATTTCTGTCAAATTGTACTTGTAATTAACCCCAACTACTGTAAAAACAATGAGTCTAAATTCCATAGATAAAGTGAAAACCATCACATTAAGCGTTTTCTCCCCATTGAAGTCTGTTATAAGGAAAAAGCTGGCTTATTGTACCTTAACAACAAGTGGGAAAAATCAAATTCTATCAAATGTTACTCATGACAAACACTTTCTGATGTCAAAAGAATGAGCTCTTATTTTAGTGAGTGAAAATTGTCACGTTATGCGTTTTAAGTCCATTATAAGGAAACTTAACGTACCTCAACACCGACCAGTGAAACCCAAATTTCTGTCAAACTTTACTTGTGATTAACTAACTATTGTCAAAACAACGGGCCCTAATTCCATAGATAAAGTGAACATTATCACATTAAGCATTTTCTCCCCATTTAAGTCTATAATAAGAAAAGGCTTAACATTGCAACAACCGAGGGAAACCAAATGTTAAAATGGCTCTTCATAAAATAGTGTTAATCACAAGTAAAATTTGAATTCCTCTGGTTTATGTTTAGGTACATTAAGCCACGTTAAGCTTTTTTTCACGTTAAGCGTTTTAGAATGTCCCAATGAACATTTACTCACTATTTACTCACACTCAATTGGTTCCAAACTTTTATGAGCTTCTTTATCCTGTTGAACATTATTTTGAAGAAAGCTGAAAACCTGTAACCACCGACTTTCATAAGAAAAACTAAATTGAGGTAAAGTTGGTTTTGTATTCACACATTCAGACTTTCTCCTTAATAATATAATTTCAGAAAAAGTATTGTTTGCCAATTCTGAAAAGTGAAATCATATTAGCAGCAAATGACTATCAAAGTACAACATTGTTCACAGTCAATTAAATAGTGCTAATGTTGTTTTGAAGTCATACTTGCATGCTAATTCAGACCGAATATTCAAAGTAACATAGGGAACGTTAAATGAACGAATGTGCGAATATAAAACTAACTTTACCTCAATCGACTTCCATAGGAAAAACTAAATTGAGGTAAAGTTGGTTTTGTATTCACACATTCGGACTTTCCCCTTAATATAATTTCAGAAAAGTATTTGCCAATTCTGAATAGTGAAATCATATTAGCAGCAAATGACTATCGAAGTACGACATTGTTCACAGTCAAATAAATAGTGCTAATGTTGTTTTGAAGTCATATTACATGTGATTTCAGACTGAATAG
This sequence comes from Danio kyathit, assembly GCA_903798195.1. Lineage (NCBI taxonomy): Eukaryota > Metazoa > Chordata > Actinopteri > Cypriniformes > Danionidae > Danio > Danio kyathit. Next base: position 36,911,248 of record LR812543.1, read on the forward strand.
TCAAAGTACTATAGTAAATATATATACTGAGCATACCATAAAGCCTGGTTTATACTTCTGCGTCAAGTGATCGCCGTAACCCACGGTGCAAGCCTCACGCGTAGCAGTGCATTTAAGGCCGATTTATACTTCTGCGTCAAGCGCATACGTATGCTACGGCGCAGCCTACGCGTGGACGCATAGCCCCTCGTCGTGGCCGTCGGTGTCGTTGACGTGCACCTCTCAAAAAATGTAACTCAAACGCGTACGCGTAGCGCAAGCTCTGTGATTGGTCGGCTTGGTAGCTCTGACGAGTGTGGGCGGAGGTGAGAGCCGCGCGCCCGATGCAGCGAGTGTTTACAAGTGTGGAGTCCCGTGAAGGAGCTCCGGATGGAGACTGTTGTTTTGTGTTTACCTCATGATTAAAGTTGTTCCACGTCTGACAGTTCCCGCCTCAAAATGAGCGAATTTGAGCCACTTGTACATTAAGGAAGTGTTCAGGAAAAACAAAAAAAACAGCTAAGAAACTCGACACAGAGAAACATAAACACCTACTGCCAGCTAGCGTTTCGGAAGTGTATTGCAGAGAAACAGAAACAGCGCGCAGAAGTATAAATGCACAGCTACGCGGGAGGCTTGTGCCGTGGGTTACGGCGATCACTTGACGCAGAAGTATAAACCAGGCTTATTTTGTCACTGAACGAATGTGTAAATATAAAACAGACTTTACCTCAATAAAAAGAAATAGCCTACTATCAAAGTCAATGGTTACAGGCTTTTTTTTGGAAATACTTTCTTTGGTATTCAACAGAAGAAAAAAACTAAAGGTTTGGAACGAGTAAAGGGTGAGTAAATTATGTCAGAAAATAAGTTTTTACTTTAATATTTGGTGACTTATCCTTAGACTTGTTGGTGCTAACAAAGACAGTAAAGATCGGTTATTTTTAGGCATATAGTTACATTTGTTATGATGTATAATATATATAACAGTAAATTCTGTGCAACAGAAATCACATTTTTACTGCATCAATATGCTTTTCAGTGTATATGTAACTACTTGATTGAATGTTTTAAGATGAGAGATTATTAATAAACCACTTAGTCAGTCTGACACTTCATCCAGTACTTCTATAACTTATTTTGGCTTGTCCTTCAAAGCTAGCCTGCTGATCACAACCATGGCAAAAGAACAAAGGCAGTATTATATCCAGTTAAACATGCCATCCAGATGTTAGCGATTCTGCCAGTCTCGGCCTCCTAGATGAGGGTGGAGGTGGGTTTTAGGGGGGTCGATGGATATTCCTAGGTTTGTTAAAGCACTTCAGCTTAGACTCAACCAACTCAAGTTTGCCAGAGAAAAAGCAGATAATACTGTTCATTAGTGGAAAACCACAGTAGGTAGACTGTTCTTGCCATCTTACGTCCTTAGAGAAGGACTTTGTTTAAAACCTGGCATGGTTTAGTTTCCTTCATAGTTTTGAGCAAAGCTTTGTTTTCCTGTTACCTTTTCTTGAAAGCTCCTCATTGTTTTTACTTGTACAGGCTAAATGTGCCAAACAATGTGAAAGAATTAAGCGTAGCGCAGTACATTTTAGGACACCCCAGGGATTTAAGACCAAGATTCTGAGATTTCACTGTGAATTCACTCACTTTCTTCCAAAACCTCAGGTTATTGTTTTACTGGGGTGGGGAGAGACGGTTTGTTTTTCTTCCTCAGTTGTCCCAGATGGGAGATTTGGTGAGGACACGGCTCTTCTCTGTGTTTGGCTGATGGAAGGTCTTTCATGGTTCAGTTTGATTGTGTAGTGGTATTGTTTGTGTTTTATCCGCACCTTAATTTTCCCCTGGGGAGCACAGAGAGTCAAATCAAAAGGATTTAAAATAGATTTACATTCTGTAAAAGTGAATACCAGGAAACCAAACAGTTCCACAAAAAAAAAAAAAAATTCCTCTTGAATTTAGTATCTTTTTAAAAAAAAAATTGCAGTTGCTACATGGTCCATGTACACTAAAAAAATAGATTCAAAGAGGATTCCTTGGATTTACTAAATTTGTTTACGATAGGTGGTTGTAAACTATTTATTTGGGCTGAATTTAAACAAACAAATTAAGTTGAACATTACTAAATTTAATTTGGTTGTTTAAATTCAACACATATAAATTGTTTGCAACACTTTTGCAGAATTCATTTTTTTCAATGTATGATGACCCTAAATTCACGCCTTAGACTGGAAATTGCAAATGGAGACTTTAAACTTCTTATCTCCCCCTTCAGTGCTCATCGAGTGCCCAGCTGTGTGGAATGCATAGCCTCAATGTTATCAGTTTCCATGGTGTAAAATCAAGGCCCAGGTCTTTGGATAACCACCTGCATGCCTTCAAGCCCCAACAATGGCTCAGTCACTAGTTAATCCTTTCTGTAACCTCACTATACAGTGGCGCCACAAGCTATTTAGGTGCGTATAGCCAGTCTCTACCCAAAATTGTCATTATTTACTTAATCTCATGTTGTTCCAAAACACAAAAAAAGATATTCTGACGAATGTTTAAAGGCTTGGTTCGCCCCCCAAAAAAATATTGTATTAATTACTCACCCTCATGTTGTTCCAAACCCCTTAAGACCTTTGTTCATCTTCAGAAAACAAATTTAGATATTTCAGATGAAATTTGAGAGTTTCCTCACTCTCCATAGACCGTGATGGTTCAGAGATGTTCAAAGTAGGGCTGTGTGATTTGGCTACAATATCTAATTGCGATTATTATTAATTTTTATTTATTTATTTATTTATTTATTTTTTAAAGAGATATTGCAATTTGATTTGAGATTTAATTTTGTAAATTAACTAACTTCAACTTTTATTTAAAGTTGTTGATATATATTCAGAAATTAAACACAAATTTTTCTCTAGAGCCAACAGTAGTGAGTTATTGCGTTAGTTTTCTCCTGGTACCTTTGTGATGTTTTTTTCATATGGTGTGTTGCGTGTGGCGTTCACTCCTGCCCATAATTATTACTTTCAATTGATCTTGTTCGTCTTTTTTCCCTTGTCAGTTTTCTATTGGTTGATTTGATGGCGTCAGGCCTTTAAAACAGACGGAAGCGGATATCTCGCGATCCCTCATTCCTCCACACCACCACAGTTTATGACGGCTTTATCGTTGTGTTCTCCTTTATACTTTCCTTTTGATATTTGTTTGGAGTGGGAAGTTCCAACCTGCCTTAGGTTTGTTTGGTTGTTGTTTATTATATTGCTGGGCTCCCCATCTCTAGTCATTTTGGATTGTTTGCTGGTTATGTTGTGTTAATAATAAATAATTTAGCTGGAGCCTTTGTTTATTTATGTTACGTTATCTTTGGTTCACGAGTCGTATTTAAATTAGGGCCGTAACATGGTGTAACAGCTGCAAACAACTCTGATATTGTACTTTGCTGTTGCTAGCTACTAGATTGTCACTGGCAATACTTTTAGTTTACTTTTTAGCAAGATACTCCTCATATAACCTGTGGTGCTTGTTCTGCGACAGCTCTTACAAATGACCTGTTTTTGTTCAGTGCTTGTGACATTGAAACGTAAATATTCCCATATTACCGACATGCAGTTTTTCTTTGATATGAATTCGTCTATTAATGTTTCTGAAGCGGCAGATGCCATCATCCCACTTGTCACGCTTTCCTGTTTGTTTTATTGCTTTCCGCATAGTTCGGTTGCTCAATTCTGATTGGGTGAAACGAAAGTGTGCTCACTCAATTGGCTAGTAAGACTATCACACAGACGGCAGTCACGCATTTGCTCTGTGTAGGGGAAATTATGTGATGCATATATATTTCCAGCCTGATCTCACGAGGAAACGTAAGTATTTTACGTTTTGTCAGATTAGTGGCTAATTCGTATAAATTCGTTCAGTCGTATGAAAATGTACGATTTTAAAAAGGAGGCGTGGCACCTAACACCACCCCTAACCCCAGCCGTCATTGGGTCATGAGCAAATCGTATTAATTTGTACGAATTAGATTGTATGAATTCATACGAATTAGCCACTAAATCAAAAAGTTACGAATTGCCGTGAGATTGCGTTGATATTTCATATCTCAGCCTCTTGCAATTTGGCTAATCGTAACGTTTCAAATTGCAATTACGATTCAATTTCGATTTATCACACAGCCCTAGTTCAAAGTCAAGAAAATACTAAAAAAATATTCTCAAAACAGATCAAATGCCTTCAGTGGTTCAATCAGAATCTTGTCCAGCTATGAGATGTGCACACATAAAAAAAGTAACGACTTTATTCAACGAGTTCGTCTCAGTGTATGTATAAGGTGCGTCTTCATGAGAGAGAAGTGCGTTGTGCTTGGCTGTAGGGCTGCACGATATTGGAAAAATCTGACATTGCAATATATATTTTTTCTGCAATATATATATTGCGATATACCATATCTACAATTTCAGCAAATGATTAAATAGCACTATTTGGAAATAGTTTATAGTCACGCTTTATTTTAATGTTCACTTCTTGCTATTATCAAACCATTAATTATGACTTTTGGTTCAATAAACTCCCATTTCTACTCCTAAACTTCTAGGTATTGGGTTAGGGATGTAGAATAAGATCATTAAGAATATTTAGTTTATAAGTACTAATATGCAGCCAATATCTCAATAACATACATGCCAATAAGCAATTAAATAATAGTGAGAATTTGTCCCTAATAGGCATGGGTCGGTATAAGATTCTAATAATATAATGACCTTGGATAAAAATTTCACGGTATCACGTTAATTTGATTACTGCTCCAAAATAAGTTCTTTTTAAAAGTCTGGGTAAAAAAACTATGACTTTTCCCCCCCATTGAACACAATATATTTTATATCAAGAAACATTTAAAAATTTTTGGACCAGTAGCTATTGATGTGGAGGTTCCTTTTCTGTTGGATGTACTGTTGCCCTAAAAAACTAAGTAAAATAGTTATGAAAAACAAAACAAAAAACACACTTGACTTTTCCAAACCGCGGTAAACCTTGAAACCGGTTATCGTCCCATTCCAGGCCCTAAATGTTATTAAATGTATTATTTTAGATTGATTGGGATGATTCTGTGGGAAAGTGAATAATGCATAAAATGTAATAACGTAAACTACAAATGTGGTTTTGTAAATATAAATGTAAAAATGACACTGCAAAGTCCTTATAGTATAAATAATGCAATAAATTTATTCTTTATTAAACTTTTGTGCCTTAATACTTTAATCTCTCTCAGGCCTTAAAAACATGCAAATTATAAAATTTCACTCCGTTGTGGGTAAACTCTGCAGTGACTCCACTACTCTTGTGTTCCGAACTGTGACTTTTGCTGAAATATAAACCTAACTCAACATTGCGTATCTATGCGATGTAATTATTATCTGTGATTGGCTGTGAAGCTTGTCAGTTCACCACAATGAATCGCATCTTTTAAACGCTCCAGTGTCCCTGTATCTGTGGTTACACTCAGTAAACAGGGGTGAGTTTGGTGAACTGATGACCTTCACGGCCAATCACAGTCATTTCTGTTGAGCACGTAAACACAACGGCAAATCAGTGTTCGTGCTCAGTAGCGCTCAAATGTCAGCAGGAAATGGACGTTTTTAAAATTCCAGTACCGAATTCCACTATTGTGCAACCCTAATCTCACGTAACGTTTGTGAGAAATACTACAGTAAGAACTTTTCCAATGATTATTTGATGTATTTGTTGTGGAGTTGCAATGATGAGTCACACACAATGTCGTTACAAAGTTCACGCACACAGACACACACACACATGACGCGTGATTAACTTTGCACTGTTTTTGCACGACAAATGTGGCAGGATACACGTTAATATCCACTGCTGTATGACTATCCGTTATGTTAATGTACAAAATAAACCTGATTTTACGTCCACAAACCGTGATTGAAGCGTCTTCTTTTATAATTGTACACTGTTTTATAATTACACTGTAATTCATTACAAACATGCACTGTTTTTAAAATGTTTTAAACTTGTAAAACTCGTTCTTGATCAAATTTTGATGATGCTTGCTGATCACAGAGCGCTCAACAGATCTTTTAATCTCAGTTGCTTTGTGCACTTCCTGTCTTGTGGATATGATTATACGCGTTACTACAGAGACATTTAATACGCAGCTGTCAATCAATTCGGTGGGCGGGGAAACCGCACTCCTACATCACGGCCTCAAAATGGGAGGGATTTGGATCCTATTTTAATGTCAGAAAATTTAAAAAAAAAAAGATTTATCGTCTTTATATCACCCCAATATGACTGCGGACACAATATACCTACACACAGTTCTGTCCAAACAGCTTACAAAAGATGATTTTCATCGTAGGTGCCCTTTTAAAAGTTTTGAGTTCCATTTTTGTTTGATAAAATAGGACAGATTATGTGTGGTTCAGACTCTGTCTGTCTGTCGGTTTCTCTTGTAGCCTTTTTACTCTTGGAATGGTTTCAGCCTAGGCCTGCAAGTAATTATGGTAGAGTGCATAAATTGCTAGTAATTACATGTAGCATGGCAGTTAGCGCAAGCACAAGCAGAATAAAAGGTTAATCCAGAGTATCTCACCAATAGTAACGGCGCCCCATCATCATTCCTTGAGAAATTATCTCATTGTCTCTGGTTTTTGGACAGATGCTTATCCTGGAGCTCGATTCTTGTGTCATTTGTTTTTAATTTAATCCATTCCTCACAGACTTTAGGGTTTAGCGTCTTGCCAAGAACTGATTCCAAAGAACCAAAGGTAAGATTTGTTTAACATATGTTATGCTAACATAATATTTGGAGGATATGCTTATTAGTATTTATAAAGTTTTGGGATTATCAACAACTTCGGGTTTTTTTAATCAAGAATATGTGAACTGGTGAGAAATGCAATTCAGAGTTTAGCTTAGCATTAGGGTTTTGTTTAAATCAATATGAGCTCTATTAGCAAGCACCGCAAATTGTTCTGTGAATCATAGACAAAAGCAGAAAGAAAAAATGTCTGCCAAATGCTTATATTCAGAAAGTCGAAATTAAATGTGCTGTTTATATTTACTGACAAAACTGGCCAAGGAGGACAGTTAAATTGGCGGGAAAACCATGCCTTACTTCATTGATTCCTGAGGGAAAATTCAGATTGCCAAGTATGAGCAAGAGTAAGAGGATATTACTCATTTGAGTTCATTGAGATATGCAGTTCATCATTAGCCTTAAAAAGAGAGACTTCACAAGAGCTCTGCTGCTGGAATTTAAATCCCTTTCCTGTTTTTTGTCTTCCCAAACATAGTCACATTTTACTGTGGAAGAGTGATTCCTTCATTCTTTAGGGATGGTCCAAAAGCTACTAGAGTAGAAATAAGTACCAATGTTCATTTTGTGCCGTATTTGAAACTATTGATGTGTTGTTTAGTTTACACCAGTCACATTCTGACTTGAAACCTCTAGTAAATTATATATTTTAAACAAATGGCAAGCAGAATTGGATCAGTGCTCAAATAATGAAGTTTCCAAAATCCAGCAATTAGTAGGACAAAAATCAGACTATTTGTCTAACTCTGACATGATGAGATTATTTATAGAAGATGCCGTATTAGACACACGAGACTCACTCATGGACATCTACTCAAGGGAGAAGTTGCACCAAAATGGCAATATTGTAATAGCAACTGGACAACTGTTAAACACTTTTGAACTGACCTATTTTGAATGTTACCAGACAACGATTTTGATCGGGAGAGTCTTTATAAATGAATTGCTTTTGAATGTGAATCCTTCAAAAATGTCAGAATTTCAGAAGTAAATCTTAATCAAATCAAAAACCTCTCTCACACCAGTCACACTCATCCTCCTTTTGTAGAGCGAACTATTTTCAAGCCCCTTGACTAATGCTTGGATGGGTTAAATGCAGAGCACAAATTCCGAGTATGGGCAAAGAGCTTAGAATGACCAAGAGGCGACACTCCAATAGAACAACAGCGTATTAGAAGTCTGTAAAATAAGCTATTTAAAGTGCTGATGATTGTGATAGTAAGTGTTGTATTGCCGTCTTTCAGGTTGTATCTCAGCTTTAATGCGCTTTTTAAATAAATAAATAAATAAAAAACAAAGCAGCTGCTTGCCATCGTGATAGCAATGAGATCCAATGGATGGCCGATCGCTTTCACTCCAAAATGGTGGAATCGCAGAGCTGTTGCTGGGCGCTGCTGTTGCAATGGAACGTTCTATTGAGTGTTGCCTCTTGGTCATTCTAAGCTCTTTGGTATGGGTCAACATAAGTGACCACATGCCATACTTTCACTTTTCACTTTCTTTCACTTTCAAAGATATAATAGCTGAGCTTTGAGCAACATTAAGACCCAATCCCAATTCTACCCCTTACCCCTACCCCTCGTTTTGCACATTCCCGTGAAGGGGTAAGGATGTCCCATTTCTCTTTAGCTTGAAGGCATAGGGCTAAGAGGAAGGGGTAGATAGCCCTTCAAATAGATATTTTTCCAAGGGGTAACAGTAGCCACAACGGCAGGATCGCTGTACCCGGACGTAAGGAGATCCACAAATTAGTATTTTTTTGTCATTATTATGAATTTTTTTTACGAATCAACCCTAATTTTCACATTTTGCACCACATTGGTTAATTGGCAAATCTATTTGTGCTACTTTGTGGACTTATGGGCATGCTAAAGGTGTGTTAAGGTGCATTGTTGGTGGATTGAAATTTCGAGAAACTGAAATACACTCAAAAAAATATTTAACCCCAAAAGTTAAACTTTATGTAATTCAATTGGATGTGTCAATTTTCCATCCAATTTAATCACATAAATCCAACGTAAAAGTTAACATTAGTTTAAGCTTAACCTCCTCATGTTCAGTTTACATGAATTAATTAAATAAACTTTATGACAACTGCTGTACTCTGTTTTATGCTTGTATAATACATAAACTTTACTCATTTCTAATAAGTTATTATTATTTGCTTAATATAATCACCTTTTATGTTCTTAGATATATATTAAATAATTACTCAAAACAGGTTACATTTTCAAATATTTATTGTGTAATTTCTCCATGAGTCCAAAGTAACATCCAAACTGATCTGCATGAAAAAAAATGCATGATCAACTCATTTATGTACACAATTTGTTTTAAATTAACATTTACAAGTAGCTTATATTGCATATGCTATAACTAAATGTCAAAAAATTGTGAAAAGATCAGAGAGAGAAATGACATACCATAAGTGAGTGACTGACATTAATCTGTTAAATTATGGAATTATGTCACAATGATGTTTCTGTAATATTAAAAACAACATGAAAATTACATAAAATTAGACACGATTGGACACTATTTTAACATGACATGATTCGTTCTACAAACCTTTACGTCTACATTTCAAATATTCTCAAGTTTGTACAGTGCTTCATCATATTTGTTAAGCATAGAAATGCTATTATTAAGTAATACACGGGTCGTGCAGTCTTCCTAAAACGATGAATATAGCGTAGTAGATCATATATCATTTCAAATGAACCAAATTGCAGATAAGTGAAAACGAATCATAATGATATCATAGTGTTTAATTTGTTCTTACATGCTTGCAAAGTGAATTAACGTAAGTTACGTCGAGATGGCACTGTTTTAATAAAAATCATGCAAGCAATCTGCTTAACGTAACGTTATTTGCAAAAAGTATGCACATACTCAAGCGATATCAATTTAACATACCAAGAGACGGCAGAATATATCTAACGTTAATTCGCCGAAATGCGAGTCAATATCGATCATATCAATGAACCACGTCATAAAAATTGTCTACATCAGATCACAAATGAAGAAAATATCTTACCTTAATAATCTCCTGATCAGTTCTTCAGTGTTTCTTTCTTGCTACCGTTGTCATCCTCGCGCTTTAGTTAATCGACTTTACTCTGAAGGCGCCAAGGCGGGCAATTTCAAACACTGACGGCGCGCGCATGTCAGTGTTTTTAATCTATGCGCATGCGCAGCATCCGCATTTGTTGCATTACTGCAACGAATTAGATATAGTTTATGTAATTTGATTAGGTTTGTTTCGAGTTGTTCGAGCTGTTTTCTCGCTAGTAAAGCATTCAGTTTGTCCGCCATGTATATAGCAAATGCGCCATGGTGTGATGCAACTGACTCTTAAAGGGAATGGGAGATGAGACTCTGATTGGTTTAATGCAGGTTAATTAATGCAACTCATTAAGAGAATAAGCACAACCCTGTTAGAGCATGCGCCGTGGCGCAAAGTGTATTTTTCTGTTCCTAAAATTGCAAAAGTGGATTTGGACACGCCCTTAATGACTTTGTGCCATGCGCTTTAGACTTTGCACCTAGACTGTTAAAATTGAGCCCATAATGTTTATTGCATCATTTAATGTTGTGTGTGTTACTATGATGGTGTTTAGTTGTTCTGCGAATGACACTGAGCACCTTCCATATATTAGTATGTTTCTCTGCTTGTGCGAAAAGTTTCAAGTTGTATGACATTCTCATCCACACCTGCTTATGGTGGTGTTTTTGTTTGTGTAACAAGCTACTTTGTTATGTAGATGTTAGTATTTCAAACCATTGGTTATTGTATATAAATAAATAAAATACTAACATATTAATTAGTAAAATATTAATTTACCATAAATGTTAGAAATTTCTTTTACATTGTTATTATATTTTCATTAAGCACAGCTGCTGTTTTTCATATTTATTTATTTTTAATTGTACAGCCGAATAAATGAGCAAGAAATGCCTCATCATGTTGATCTTTTTATAGTTCTTGTGAACTTATATCGTAGTTGCTGCGGACTTTTCAGTATGATGATGACTTATCGAAAGTGAAGCATACTTTGGGCGTAGGACTTTATGCGGGATGATGTCATCATGATGAATCAGGCTTAAATCCAGCTGCACATTCACCAAATGGACAGCCGTTTATCCAAGTGCTACATTGTTACGTTCACAAATGGTGCTTGATTGACTTCTGCTGCGCTCATTTTAGACCCTCTAAGTGATCACTTGTGCACAGCGTGATGCGCAGATGATTGGATGGAGTGCTCGTGGTGGGACGGCAATCAAATTCAACACCGTTTCTTTCTGATTAAGACCAGCGGACTGAACAAAACTGTTTTAGATATGCAGTGTAGTGCCAGTAAGTTCCACACTTGACATTGACTTGTGACTTTCATTTGCGCTTTTCTTGAAATATTCTGGACTGTAGGGTTGAGGCTGTGATGCAGTTAATGTGAAATTGGCACTTGGTGAGAGCATTTCCAGTTTTATCTCTATCTCTCTAAAACAAAAGCATCTCTATCTGTCTTAAACAAAAACAACGATGTTGATTAGGGCTGCTGTGGCTGCACAATATACAGTGCTCACTCAGCATATATGAGTACACCCCACACAAATCTATCTTTTAAATTCATATTTTAATAGGAAGCTATACAATATTATATTTGTGCATATACGTTAGATTAGTCAGTACTAGAGCCAAATCTGGAGCTTATTTAACCAAATAACTTTTGATAACGGTCCAAAAACTAGTACAGCCAAATTTATCAGAATCAGAAAGAGATTTATTGCTAGGTATGTTCACACATACGAGGAATTTGTTTTCGTGACGGAGCGTCTACAGTGCAACAGAATTACAGAGACAGGACAAAAAACAGATAATAAATATATATATAAAAAATACATATATATATCTATATGTTATAGTAAAATATGAATTACAAATTTAAAAAAAGAGGAAAAATCAAGAGAAACACAAAAAAAAAGAGAAATTAGTTGAAATTTTGTAGGTTGTAATTATTTTTTGCAATATTTTGCATGAATTTAACTGTATTATCTTTCAATTTCTAAATATGTTTGGTGACTAAAATATTATTTGAATAAATATATCTGTTTAGGCAACGCAGTGGCGCAGTAGGTAGTGCTGTTGCCTCACAGCAAGAACGTCGCTGGGTCGCAGGTTCGAACCTCGGCTGGGCTGGGTCAGTTGGCGTTTCTGTGTGGAGTTTGCATGTTCTCCCTGCGTTTGCGTGGGTTTCCTCCGGGTGCTCCGGTTTCCCCCACAGTCCAAAGACATGCAGTACAGGTGAATTGGGTAAGCTAAATTGTCCATAGTGTATGAGTGTGAATGTGTGTGTGGAAGTTCCCAGAGATGGGTTGCGGCTGGAAGGGCATCCGCTGCGTAAAATCGTGCTGGATAAGTTGGCGGTTCATTCCGCTGTGGCGACCCCGCAAGGGACAAAGCCGACAAGAAAATGAATGAATGAATGAATATCTGTTTAATAAATCTATTTTGTTTAAATACACCAAAATACATTACCTACACTCTCAAAAATAAAGGTACGTGAGCTGTCACTGGGGTGGTACCAAATTTGTACCCAAATGGTCCATATTAATAACTCAAGGGTACATATGCAGTTAATGTGAAATTGGCACTTGGTGAGAGCATTTCCAGTTTTATCTCTATCTCTCTAAAACAAAAGCATCTCTATCTGTCTTAAACAAAAACAATGATGTTGATTAGGGCTGGTATAATAAAAAGTGCAACTAAAAATTCTAAAAAGTACAAAAGTGTTCCTCTTAAAATTTTTAGGTACTGTTATATATTTTTGAGGTACCAATATGGACCCTTTAAGTACAAATGTGTACCGTTCCCCAGTGACGGCTCGCGTACCTTTTTTTCTGAGAGTGTACATTCACTGAGAAATTGATAAAAATATTTATTTTCAAAATGGGGTGTACTCAATTATGCTGAGCACTGTATATCGTTTCAGCATCGATATCGCAATGTGCACATCCGCAATAGTTATATCGCAAGATATGCAATTTTGACTCTGAATTATAGTTGACCAGGAGCTACAGAATTGTATTTAATTACTGGATTTATATGGGATTTATACAATTTCTGACTTTTTGAATTTTTTTTTTCTTGTTTCCAGTCCAAATATCCACATTTCAAAGCAAAAACAAGATTATTTTACTTAATCCACTGGCAGATAATTTTACTGCAATATGGCAATAAAATCAAAAACCTCTCTCACATCAGTCACACTCATCCTCCTTTTGTAGAGCGAATTATTTTCAAGCCCCTTGACAAATGCTCTTTCCAATTTCCCCTGCATCAAATTCTATTTGACTATATTCATTGCTCTGGGTTTACGGTGTGTGTTCACTTGGATGGGTTAAATGCAGAGCACAAATTCCGAGTATGGGTCACCATAAGTGACCACATGTCACAAATTTTACTTTCACTTTTCACTTTCTTTCACTTTCAAAGATATAATGTATTGCTGTCATTCAAAGCTGAGCTTAGAGCAACATTAACCCCTTCGGACCCTGTGTCCATTACAATGGACATCACATGTCAGCCCATGTTTTTTTGTGGTTCCTGAGCATTTCATCTTATTTAAAGCCTGCAGTCCATGAGAGTGGACAATGTCATCCAATCAAATGGTGGTAAGACTCGGCATGTTGTAATTTGCAAAGAATCCACTACATTGAAAAGCAGCATGGCATCACTTCACTCCAAACACAGACGTAAGCCACATGTACAACGTATTATTCAGATGAATTGATATGTTTGCCAATATTTCATAGATTGTGTGTAAAAAAGAAGGATTGCACTTACAAATTAAAGTTTCAAATCTTTTGCAACATTGCAAGCTTTAGATCAGGATTTTTTCAAATATGTCTGACCATTATGATGGGGAAAATGGGTTCAAGATCGGTTACTGAAATTAAATCTCTAATAATGCTGATTGATATATATATGAAACTACAGTTGAAGTCAGAATTATTAGCCCCCTTTTTATTTTTTTCATTTCATTTTTCATTTCTAATAACTGATTTATTTTATCTTTGCCATGATGACAGTAAATAATATTTTACTAGATATTTTTCTAGACACTTCTATACAGCTTAAAGTGACATTAAAAGGTTTAACTAGGTTAATTAGGTTAACTAGGCAGGTTAGGGTAATTAGGCAAGTTATTGTATAACGATGGTTTGTTCTGTAGACTATCAAAAAAAAAAAGATAGCTTAAAGGGGATAATAAATTTGACCTTAAAATGGCTTTTAAAAATTAAAAACTGTTTTTATTCTAGCCAAATTAAAACAAATAAGACTTTTCCAGAAGAAAAAATATTATCAGACATACTGTGAAAATTTCCTTGCTCTGTTAAACATCGTTTGGGAAATATTTAAAAAAGGAAGAAAAATCAAAGGGGGGCTAATAATTCTGACTTCAACTGTATATCGATGTACTAATTCATTACTGAAACAATTTTATGGGCAGATTATACAGATCTTTACGTTCTTGAGTATATAGCAGATGGAAATACCTCAGACGTGGACATTATGTGATTGCAATCTATACAACAAAAAACTTCAAAATTGAAGTAAAAATGTTACAATGATAATCAATTTGAAGATCAATTTTAAGATTATAATAGCAATCTTGTTTTTTTTTTTTTTTTTTTTTTGTATTTTATGTTGGTATAATGTTCAGGAAGTACAACTGTTCTGACCTGATGTCCATTGAAATGGGAAAAAATATAAAATAAAAAAATAAAAAAAATATATATATACTTAAAGGGTGTTGCATTATTATTATTATAATTTGGTCTCATTTATAGGAGCCTGAACTGTAAAAGCATACTTTTATACATTTTTTTTAGAAATTTGGAACATAATTGGGGTCTGAAGGGATTAAGTAAGGTCAAGACTTCAGACATAATTATAGTATGCTGATTTAATGATCAAGAAACATTGTTATTATATTTTTATGATTAATACTAAAACTGTCTTTAATCTACTGGCTGAACTGTTTCTTAGGAAACTATATTTTAGTGTTTTTAGAGGAATATTTTACATCCACCAGTTAAAAAAACTATAATTTTACTTGTAGGAAAGACTCTTAATTTTGACTTATTTCCTCTGTTAAGTTGAAAACAAAACAGATATTTGATATTTGGACTAGAAACAAGAAAGTATTTTTTGCATTGTGATTTTTCAATTTCTGTACCTGAATACTGTTAGACTCCCTAGAAAATCAAAAGAAGATACAATTCTGCGGTCTTGTGATTTTGATTCATTGTTACAGCGCTGTCATTGTTAATGAGCCATACATTTAAATGACACATTTTATATATCGTCTCGCTCTGTCTTATCGGACAACCGTAATTCCCTTGTGACTTCGGCTAATTAAGTGAAACGTATATGCAGCAGATGTGAAGTCATCCATTAACTTTTCTTTGCTTCAGTGATCGTTCCTGGAAAAATGTCAGAAAGCAGCAAGCAGCAGGCCACTTTTATGTTAGTAGGAGAAGTAAAATGGCCCCACATCTCACTGTTGGCCACACAACTCCCATCTGTTCTCATACACGCTTAAGGGAGTAAAAATGAAGGACAAAACTCTTACCTGCTCACAGAAAGGCAAAATAGAGGAACATTTGAGGATCTTGCCGCTAAATATGTCATGCGATTAAAAATCCAACTTGAAATGAGTTTTGCTTGAATTTATGGGCCAATTTAAAATGTAATTTGAATGCCTTTGCATTGGCAGCCTGGATTCTGAGCCATTCCAAACCTCGTATAAATCACAAATTAGAGATTTGGCAAGAACTCTATTGACTCCAGTATTTGGTTTTGTTGTAATAAACCATCTTTTTATTTTTTGGCTCAGACAGAAGAGCTCTTATAGGGGTTCCACCACACCATATGTCTCCACACTAGATCAGTGTACTGCCTTTTAAGGGGCTGAAAAGCAAAAGAAAGCTATTTTATGTTGAGTAATTCATGTGTTTGTGTTGTGCTTCAAAACAATGGCTTGATTGTTTAATACAAAGCGACAAAACAATATTATTATTACTACATCTCATAGGGCTGGGCGATATGAAAAATAGCTCGTATTACGATATAAGGCATCTCATATCCTTATGACAATATATATATTTAAAATAAGAATTATTAGCCCCCCTGAATTATTATCCCTCCTGTTTATTTTTTTTCCCCAATTTCTGTTTAACAGAGAGAAGATTTCTTCAACACATTTCTAAACATGATAGTTTTAATAACTCATTTCTAATAACTGATTTATTTTATCTTTGCCATGATGACAGTCAATAATATTTTACTAGATATTTTTCAAGACACTTCTATACAGCTTAAAGTGACTTTTAAAGGCTTAACTAGGTTAATTAGGGTAACTAGCCAGGTTAGGGTAATTAGGCAAGTTATTGTATAACGATGGTTTGTTCTGTAGACTATCGAGAAAAAATATAGCTTAAAGGGGCTAATAATTTTGACCTTAAAATGACTTTTAAAAAATTAAAAACTGCTTTTATTCTAGCCAAAATAAAACCAAGAAGGGTTTCTCCAGAAGAAAAAATATTATCAGACATTCTGTGAAAATTTCCTTGCTCTGTTAAACATATATATATTAGGGTTGCACAATATTGGAAAAATCTAACATTTCGATTTTTATTTTTTATTCTGCGATTTATATATTGCGATATTAATACAATTTCACCTGATGAATTAAATAACTATTTGGAATAAATTTGTAATTTTAGATTGATTGGGAAGAATAAGAGAGTGCATAACATATAATAAACAAAATATAATAAACAAGCATAGATAAGTTTATTCATTCATTTTCCTGTCGGCTTAGTCCCTTTATTAATCTGGGGTCGCCACAGCGGAATGAACCGCCAACTTATCCAGCACATTTTTACGCAGCGGATGCCCTTCCAGCCGCAACCCATCTCTGGGAGACATCCACACACTCATTCACACTCATACACTACGGACATTTTTGCCCACCCAATTCACCTGTACCGCATGTCTTTGGACTGTGGGGGAAACCGGAGCGAACGCAGGGAGAACATGCAAACTCCACACAGAAACGCCAACTGACCCAGCCGAGGTTCGAACCGGTGACCCAGCGACGTTCTTGCTGTGAGGCGACAGCACTACCTACTGCACCACTTTTATTGTTTTCGGAGGAGTCTAACAATATTCAAGTATACAGTAATTGAATAATCAAATGTACTACAAATACTGCATAGTCGTCGTTTTTTAAATGATTCAATAAAATGAATTCCAAACGGTTACAAAAAGCTACACATTTGTTATGCCTGAACGCTTTTAAACCCCTCACACAATCACAGGCCTCAAAAAAAAAATTATAATCCAAACTCAACATTGCATATACTCATGATGTGACTATTGCGAATGATCAGATTGCGATATCAATGCTGAAACGATATATCGTGCAGCCCGAATATACACTCACCGGCCACTTTATTAGGGACACTTTACTAGTACCGGGTTGGACCCTCTTTAGCCTTCAGAACTGCCTTAATCCTTCGTGGCATAGATTCAACAAGGTACTGGAAATATTCCTCGGAGATTTTGGTCCATATTGACATGATAGCGTCACACAGTTGCTGCAGATTTGTCGGCTGCACATCCATGATGCGAATCTCCCGTTCCACCACATCCCAAAGGTGCTCTATTGGATTGAGTTCTGGTGACTGTGGAGGCCATTTGAGTACAGTGAACTCATTGTCATGTTAAAGAAATCAGTCTGAGATGATTTGCGCTTAATGACATGGTACTAATGGGCCCAAAGTGTGGCAAGAAAATATCCCCCACACCATTACATCACCACCCCCAGCCTGAATCGTTGATACAAGGCAGGATGGATCCATACTTTTATGTTGTTGATGCCAAAATCTGACCCTACCATCTGAATGTCACAGCAGGTGACTCATCAAATCGACACTCATCAGACCAGGCAACGTTTTTCCAATCTTCTATTGTCCAATTTTGTTGAGCCTGTGCAAATTGTAGCCTCAGTTTCCTGTTCTTAGCTGACAGGAGTGGCACCCGGTGTGGTCTTTTGCTGCTGTAGCCCATCCACCTCAAGGTTGGACATGTTGTGCGTTCAGAGATGCTCTTATGCATACCTCGGTTGTAACGAGTAGTTATTTGAGTTACTGTTGTATTTCTATCAGCTCGAACCAGTCTAGCCATTCTCCTCTGACCTCTGGCATCAACAAGGCATTTGCGCCCACAGAACTGCCGCTCACTGGATATTTTCTCTTTTTTGGACCATTCTCTGTAAACCCTAGAGATGGCTGTAGATCAGCAGTTTCTGAAATACTCAGACCAGCCCGTCTGGCACCAACAACCATGCCAAGTTTAAGAGATTATCAATATGCTCACTAAGGGCATGGATTTGTTTCCTCAGAAACATGCCTTGATAAAATGCATTCAGTTACTTTTAGCTTAGGTAAAAACATTTTTGTTGGTTTGTTTGTCTTTGCATTGTTTTTGTCATTATAATCTGGCTTGACGTGTAAAAACTTTGGAAAGCCATATGTTTTAACAATGTTTTAGTCCTGAACAGATTTGTCCTTTGAGAACTGCATATCGTTTTTCTTTCTGGAGTAATGCATGATTTTGTGTGCTTGCAGATTTTATTAGTGCAGGATGGGTGTAGTATTTCATTCAGAGAGGGGTTCTGTCTTGCTGCTGTGGTTTTTGGCTGGAGCAGTGCTTTACTTTTCCAGTGCGGTGCCCATACGGTCAGTAAATCGTCCCTGTCCCTCCTCTGGAGCCAAACTCAGAGCTTTATAAACATAATGAACAGATGAAAAGAATGGATTTGTATGGATATTAGTAGTTCTTTAAAGAAAAAGAGCAAGCAGAAGACACAGATTCTTTGAAAGAGGACAATACATATCTTGTCATTTCGCATACCGTCACTTTGTTTTTTTGCATTAATGCTTTATTTTATTGTTCAACCATGGCGTGAAAAATTGAAAATTGGTCTTTGTTTCGCTTTACATACAACAGACAAAAGTGTCTAGGTTATCACCTAGGGCTGAGCCAATAAACGATATATTGAATTGCAATAAAATTTATGTTGATAACGATGATCACGCTGCAGAAATCTGCAAAAATCTGAGATGCAGTGCATCTGGAAAGGACTTTATCCACATAGATTTATGTTACAGTCTTATTCCAAAATGGATTAATTTATTTTATTTCCTCAAAATCCTACACACAATATCCCATAATGACAATGTGAATTTTTTTTTTTTTTTTAATTTTTGCAAACTTATTAAAAATAAAAAAGCTGGAAGTCACATGTACATAAGTATTCACAGCCTTTGCTGTGAAGCTCTAAATTGAGCTCAGGTACATTCGGTTTCCACTGATCATTCTTGAGATCTTTCAGCAGCTTAATTGGAGTTCACCTGTGGTAAATTCAGATGATTGGACATGATTTGAAAAGAAATACACCTGTCTTTATAAGGTCCCAGGGTTGACAGTGCATGTCAAAGCACAAACCAAGCATGAAGACAAAGGAATTGTCTGTAGACCTCTGAGACAGGATTGCCTCGAGGCACAAGGCTGGGGAAGGTTACAGAAAAATCTCTGCTGCTCTGAAAGTTCCAGCACAGTGGCCTCCATCATCCGTAAGTGGAAGATGTTTGGAACCACCAGGACTCTTCCTAGAGCTAGCCGGTCATCTAAGCTAAGTGATCAGGGGAGAAGGGCCTTAGTCAGGGAGGTGATCAATAACCCGATGGTCACTCTGTCTGAGCTCCAGCGTTTTTCTGTGGAGAGAGGAGAACTTTACAGAAGGACAACCATCTGTGCAGCAATCCACCAATCAGACCTGTATGGTAGAGTGGCCAGACGAAAGCCACTTCCCGCCTGGAATTTTCCAAAAGGCATCTGAAGGACTCTCAGACCATAAGAAACAAAATTCTCTGGTCTGATGAGACTAAAATGGAACTCTTTGGAGTGAATGCCAGGCATTACGTTTGGAGAAAACCAGGCACCGCTTTTCACCAGGCTAATACCATCCCCACAGTGAAGCATGGTGGTGGCAGCATCTGTTGTGGGGATGTTTTTCAGCAGCAGGAACTGGAAGACTAGTCAGGATAGAGGAAAAGATGAATGCAGCAATGTACAGAGACATCCTGAATGAAAACCTGCTTCAGAGTGCTCTTGACCTCTGACTGGGGCGACGGTTCATCTTCCAGCAGGACAATGACCCAAAGCACACCGCCAAAATATCAATGGAGTGGCTCTGTGAATGTCCTTGAGTGGCCCAGCCAGAGCCCAGACCTAAATTCTATTGAACATCTCTGGAGAGATCTGAAAATGGCTGTACACCGTCGCTTCCCATCCAACCTGATAGAGCTTGAGAGGTACTGCAAAGAGGAACGGGCAAAAATTCCCAAAGACAGGTGTGCCAAGCTTGTGGCATCATATTCAAAAAGACTTGAGGCTGTAATTGCTGCCAAAGGTGGATCAACAAAGTATTGAGCAAAGGCTGTGAATACTGATGTACATGTGATTTTTCAGCTTTTTTATTTTTAACAAATTTGCAACAATTTCAAAAAATCTTTTTTCACATTGTCATTATGGGGTATTGTGTGCAGAATTTTGAGGAAATTAATGAATTTAATCCATTTTGGAATAAAAAATAGAAAAAGTGAAACACTATGAATACTTTCCGGATGCACTGTAAACTATTAAAAAAATAAACATTTACAGAATTATTACTATTGTGATATATTTCTTTAAGAGCATATGAGACCACAGATTCTTGCCATCTCTGTGTGCTGTTGTACTATTGGTGTGTCCCCTGGATTTTCT
Source organism: Danio kyathit (assembly GCA_903798195.1). Lineage (NCBI taxonomy): Eukaryota > Metazoa > Chordata > Actinopteri > Cypriniformes > Danionidae > Danio > Danio kyathit. The sequence continues at coordinate 36,931,950 of LR812543.1, forward strand.
CTTTGGATTCCCCTCATCCTATTATGTCTTTCTGATTTGTCGAGCTTGATTTATGTTGATTATCTTGGATATGCCTCTAACTGTTTGCTTTGGCTTATTAGCCCCACTGATTCAATAAATCTGCAAATGGATCGTGCAGCAGACTATTATAAATGACGGGATGTGTAGAATATTCTTTGCAGAGGGAATCAAAGCTTATAATCTGCTCAAGCGTGCATGTTTGCCAGCCTGTCGTCCTAAAATTGTACCTGTTTGCAAAAGTGGGAGGAACATAATGTCAGGTCCAGCTGGTCTCACTGTATCCAGCAGGACGTCCGCACTGCAGCCAACTGTTTTTCGAGTTCTCCTCCTCCTCTTCACACCCTCGGCACACCTCCACAAAAAGCGCAGATTCACGGCCAATTCGTTTCTTGGAAAATATGCTATTTTAGGATTGTTTGTGAGTTGCTGTTGTTTCTGAATCATTTTGAAGGCTGCAGTATTGTGGTTCTTTGTTTTTAAAAAGAGCTGATTGTTCAAGTCGTCAGGGATCTGAGGAAGGAAATGTGTCCATCTGGAAGCACACAGGTCTCCTGCTAATAGCACAGTCGTTTCCTTTTACAAAGCATTCTTGATTAGGAAAGGCTCTCGTTATAACATCTCTCTTTGTTTCTAGACAGATGCGTTTTAGATTGTTAATTTGTGTATAAAAATAGTTTTAATCATGAACGACATTTCCATTTAATTAAAAGTGAATATTCAGTTGAAAACAGCGAGTACAGAACAACTGTTGTCAGAATAAGTTCATTTACAGAAGAAAAATAAAGCAGCACAGAAATACTGTTAAAAAGGGTAGTTAAAAGTACTCTTTACTCAAAGATTATTTACTCTTGTTTAGGGCTGTGCGATTTGGAAAAAATATCTAATTGTGATTCTTAATTTAATTAATTAATTTTATTTAATTTTTTAGACAGATATTTCGATTTGATTTGCAATTTTAATTTTGTAGTCAAGCTTCAGCTCAATATTCTGTATTGTGGCTTCTTACTGCTAAAATGCAGTCAATGTTTGTTAAAAAAGGAACTAAAAAGATATTAACTTCAACATTTATTCAAATTTGTTTTTAAATATTCATAAATAAAGCAAATTTTTCTCGAGCAAACAGTAAGCTCAAATAAAATTACCTTACCTTTCTGTAAACAAGCTCAACTCAAATTAGACAGATAACGTAGCTTAATACTGTATAAAAATAATAATAATAATTATAAAAATACAGAACAAGTAGCAAACTAAAATGACTGATAAGAGGCAGATTGAAAAGTTCTGATTGGGCAGAACAAAAGTGTGCTCACTCAATTGGCTAGTAATACGCATCTGCTCTGGTTGGGGAAATTAAATTATATATATATAGCCCCCCTAAATTATTATCCCCCCTGATTATTTTTTCCCCAATTTCTGTTTAACAGAGAGAAGATTGTTTTCTAAACATTACTAAGCATAATAGCTTTAATAACTCATTTCTAATGACTGATTTTTTTTATCTTTGCCGTGATGACAGTAAATAATATTTTACTAGATATTTTTCAAGACGCTTCTATACAGCTTAAAGTGACATTTAAAGGCTTAACTAGGTTAATTAAGTTAACTAGGCAGGTTAGAGTAATTAGGCAAGTTATTGTATAACGATGGTTTGTTCTGTAGACTATCGAAAAAAATATAGCTTAAAGGGGCTAATAATTTTGTCCTTTAAAATGGCTTTTAAAAAATTAAAAACTGCTTTTATTATAGTCGAAATAAAACGAATAAGACTTTCTCCAGAAGACAAAATATAATCAGACATTCTGTGAAAATTGCCTTGCTCTGTTAAACATCATTTTGAAAATATTTAAAAAAGAAAAAAATATTCAATGGGGGGCTAATAATTCTGACTTCAACTGTATATGTGTGTCTGTGTGCGCGTGTGTGTGCGCGTGTGTGTGCGCGCGTGTGTGTGTGTGTATGTGTGTGTGTGTACACACACACACATATACTGTATATATACACATATATATATATATTTATATGTGTGTGTGTGTGTATGTGTGTGTGTGTATATGTATGTACTGTATATATATGTGTATACATACAGTTGACGTCAGAATTATTAGCCCCCCTTTGAATGTTTTTTTCTTTATTTAATTTTTCCCAAATTATGTTTAACAGAGCAAGGAAATTTTCACAGTATGTCTGATAATGTTTTTTCTTCTGGAGAAAGTCTTATTTGTTTTATTTTGGCTAGAATGAAAGCTTTTTTTAAATGTTTTAAAAACCATTTTAAGGTCAAAATTATTATCCCCTTTAAACTATATATATTTTTTGATGGTCTACAGAACAAACCATCATTATACAATAACCTGCCTAGTTACCCTAAATAACCTAGTTAAGCCTTTAAATGTCACTTTAAGCTGTATAGAAGTGTCTTAATAAATATCTAGTAAAATATTATTGACTGTCATCATGGCAAAGTTAAAATAAATCAGTTATTAGAGATGAGTTATTAAAACTATTATGTTTAGAAATGTGTTGAAAAAAATCTTCTCTCCGTTAAACAGAAAATGGGGAAAAAATAAACAGGGGGCTAATAATTCAGGGAGGATAGGGGGACTTCAACTGTGTGTGTGTGTGTGTCTATATATATATATATATATATATATATATATATATATATATATATATATATATATATATATATATATATATACATACACACACACACACACACACACACACACACACACACACACACATGTTTGTTTTTGTGAAAAGTGGGTGCATTACATAGGCTTCCATTCATTTTATACAGATCAAACTGTATATTATATTGCCCTCACCCCACCCTACCCCTAAACCCAACCATCACAGGAGACAGTGTACAGCTTTACTCCCTGAACAAACTCATCCTGTGTGATTTATAAGCTTTTTGAGAATTGAGGACGTCACCAATGTCCTCATATTTCACCTGCTTTTTGTAATACCTGTGTCATACCTATGTCATTATACAGATTTGTGTCCTGATATGTCACAAAAACACGTATACACACACACACACACACACACACACACTCATATACAACTCTGTTTATTACATAAATGAGGGTTAATTTGAATAATCACTAAACACCACGTTTTGACACAAATTTGCATGTATTTGACCATTAAAGCGCTCACATTAAGATGACTTTAGATGTGTGTGCTCTGCTCGTCTCTGCAATGTTTCGCACTTTTAAAAACATGAATGATTCGAATGTACATCAATAAATGATGCGCATCTCATGTTGCAAACCTTACATTACAGAAGACGCTTTTAGTAATTTTCACGTGAAACTGAGCTTTGCAGAGCCACAAATGTGTACAACTGGAAAGGGGGCGGTATATGATGCAATAATCAGAAGCCAAAATTGAAATCAAAACTGAATTTCGCCATATTGACCATTACTCTTTCTTATTCAAAGCTATACTGTACGAGTGACATGTCTTGTGTATTCTATGGTCTTTGCTTTAGACCATGCACTTTTGGTAAAATAATAAAAAGATTGGTAATATAGAGCCCATGGTGTTAGAATAGCTTTGTGTTATGGACCGACTGCAGACAAAACAAAAGAACATCCAACATGTCTCTTTTAAAAACTATCATTAAAACTAAAGACATACAAGATCAAACTTACTTCAGAGGAGGTTTTAAAAAGCCAATACATTTTGACATTAGCACAAGACAGTGAGCTGTGTTTATATCTTTCCCAGGTGTTTCCTTACAGGTGTTTTGCTTTTCATACAGTTGTTATGAGCGTTTGACAGCTGCAGCGCTGGACCCCTGGAGCAGGACGAAATGACATCACAGACCAGCAGTCCCAGACCCTGCAGAGTTTGACCCAGGATGGAGCTGAAGGTGTGGGTCGATGGAGTCCAGCGTGTGGTCTGTGGGGTCACAGAGGCCACCACCTGCCAGGAAGTGGTCATCGCTCTGGCTCAAGCCATTGGTAGGAAGTCTCATTACAAAGTCGCTTATTTAATATGGGGCACATTAGTGCTGTGCAATATGTTGCTTCTATGATTAACATCAAGTATTTAAGCAAAGTTTAACCATAATAGAGTTAGGCCTGTCATAACAATCAATATATCGACTTATCTCACAACACATGGACATGACCTCAATCATTTTTGGTGATGCAATATATTCAGAGGCAAAACCCTCTAAATCCATCAGACCTCTTTTCTTGTAAACGAGCATTTTCCTCTGATTAGGTTCAGAAGTTTCATTTATATGTAATTATAGGGTTATTAGCTAGTAAATAAAATAACTTTTTTTCAAAAATGTCACTTTAGACAATTCTTTGGTTTTTAACAAGGTCAATTTTTTTTGCGTCAAAACCAGCTAAATCCACTTGTGCTTTTTTTGCAAAAACCTCTAAATCCACCTATTGGGACAAGACAGTGTAATTAGTTGAAAATCACTAAAGATTAGGGGTGTAACGATACACCAAAGGCACGGTTCGGTTCGGTTCACGGTTTTGGAGCCACGGTTCGGTTCGGTTTCTGTTTGCTGTGGGGTTAGGGTTGATGTCATCCTAACAGCAATGCTAAGGAACAATAGATTCACTTAATAACAAGAACAACTAAACATTTTCTTTATTAATTTTGCCATCACATTTTAGTACAGTCAGGATACCAGAGTAAACAACAAAAATTAAATAAACACCTCCAATATAGAGTAGTCAGAAAAAACTATTCTCTTTAGTGCAGCCATCTTAAGAAAGTAAACTCAAATTAAATAAATAACTGCAGTGTTGACTATAGTGAAAGATACACAGGCTTGTCCTTTCTAAGGACATTTGGAATATTCAATTAAGTTTTAAGTTCTTCTTTAAAAACACCATAATGTCCACATTCTCAGGTGAGGGGCTTGATTTCTGTGCAGACACAGACAAAGTGATGCTCATTTTAGTTATCATTTAGATAGGTTTCCATTTAAATTAATGAAAAAATAACCGATCTATCATCATTGGGCGACGTGGCGCGGGAATATAAAAATGACGTCAGGAAAAGCGGAGGAGAGCGCATCTTCCTTTGATCTCGTTTTTCGTGTATTTTGCTAACATGATTATGAATTTCGTTGTTTTTGCTTAACTTTCGTTTGGGCAAAATTATTTTGCATTAGTTTTGCCCACTTTGAGAAATTTTGTGATTTTTGTACACTTTTATTTCGCTTGATTTGTTTGTTGCTTTTTTGTTCAGCTCTTTCCCGTCATATTGAGCTTTACCTCCTCAAGTTCACTCTTTTCTCAGAGTAAGGTGGATAGGGAAGATGTCTTACGACTTCCATTTTGCAAACACGTAGAAAATGTATTGTTAAAGACATCAGGTAAGAGGTGAACGTCATCTTTGTATTTTATTCTACAGTTCAGTATAGGGAAGAATAAGGCGCACGGCGCTGAAAACCTTTTTGTCTTTTCATCAGTTTCTAGCGAGGTAAGGGGTTAAATTCCTTTTGTTGGCAGTTCTGTTGTCAGTGTCTTTTGCGTACACATTGTGAAATTTACCACATTTTTTAAATGTTATTCCTTATTAAGTTTCGTGAAACAGTTACGACAGATAGTGTGCGCTTTGTCTACGACACGAATTCCATTCCTGTACTCCACTGGAAAACCAAAATGTTCCCAAACAGGAGACTTAAATGTATTTGGGGGATCTGCAATCTCAATATATGCGAAGCAGCCGTCCTGCATATACGGTAGTAATGGAGTGTGATCGCTCACTCAAGTCACATGACATGACATGCACTTGGAAAATACTATTCTAAATTCTAAAACATTAGAATATAATATTTAGAACAAAAGCTCATCATTACTAATACAATTTAATCAAATGTGATAAAATAAAGATGTTTTGGTTCAATTAGAGACAAGTGACGTCAACCTTAACAGTGGGCAGCAGGGGGCGTGACAGTATCACGGTCCGCCACGAGAGTTTCGCGATACGTATCGTGGTTGGTGTATCGCGATATTTCGGTTCGGTTTGTAGTATCGTTACACCCCTACTAAAGATGCAATTAAAATTTATTTTACCAACCATAAAACACATACACAAACCACCTAAAATTAAAAATATATAAATCTGTCAAGTAAGTGGCGGTTCATCCCGCTGTGATAAACCAGGGAAAAAGCAGAAGGAAAATGAATGAATGAATGAAATCTGTCAAATAAGTGCATTTATCAATAACATTAAAACTGACATTAAATAAATCTTAACAATCTGCTGTCATTTCTGATATTTGGGATTTAGATTTAATGGAAGTAGAGCAATGTAAACATTGCAAACATTGTAAGCTAAGCTTGGTAGATTTAAATAATGTAGTGTAAAAACATTGTGAAACATCAATATCTGTGCATTGTTCATTAATATAAAAGCTTATCTGACGTATAGGTATTATGAAGTAATATAAATAATGTAAAGTTTTATACATTATATTTGTCTTTCAAAAATTGCTTAAATTAGCAAATAAAACACAAGGTTTTCGGGTTTTACTTTCGCTTTCTAAAATTGTCGTTATTTGTATGCGTTTTTGCATTACCTTTTCGCAGCTGACTCCACACGCACAGTGGCGAGAGAAACATTAAACGATTAATCATTTAATAAACAACTCAGATAAACTGCACTATATACTCGGAGATGTGTGTGTGTAAAAAAAAAATAAAAAAAAAATTATTAATAATATAATAATAAATATATATATATATATATATATATATATATATATATATATATATATATATACACAGTTGAAACCAGAAGTTTACATACACTGTATAAAAAGGCACATCACAATTAAAAAAAAAGTCAGATGTTAATGTGACTAAACTTTTTTACTTTTAGGTAAGTTAGGATTATCAAATTTGTTTGTTATGCTTAATAGCAGAATAATGAGAGAGATATTTTTATATAGAGAAATTGTTATAACTTTTCTTGAAAGTCAAGTTTATATACAATAAGATTTTTATGGAACACCATCCCAACTGTGAAGTATGGGGGTGGCGGCAGCATGTTGTGGAGCTGATTTGCTGCAGGAGGGACTGGTCCACTTCACGGCATAGATGTTATCATGAAGAAAGAACATTATGTAGAAATACTGAAGCAACATCTCAAGACATCAGCCAGAAAATTAAAACTTGGGCACAAATGGGTCTATCAAACAGACCATGACCCTAAGCATACTGCCAAATTAGTTCAAATGTGCCTTAAGGACAACAAAGTGAATGTTTTGGAGTGGCCATCACAAAGCTCTGACCTCAATCCTATAAAAAACTTGTGGGCAGAGTTAAAAAAGGTTGTGCGAGCAAGACAGCCTACAAATCTGACTCAATTACATCAATTCTGTCAGGAGGAATGGGCCAAAATTTCTGCAAACTATTGTGAGAAGCTTGTGGAAGGATACCCAAAACATTTGACCAAAGTTATACAGTTTAAAAGCAAAGCTAAAAAAATACCAAGGAAATGTGTGTAAACTTTTGACTGTAGAAGTTAATAAAAAATTCTCTAAAAAAAACATTTGCCCATTATTCTGGCATTTAGCATATGTAAATGATTTAGGTAATCCTATCAGACCCAAAATGGTAAACGTTTTGTATTATTATGGTCAGACATTTTTTAAAAAAAATGGTAATGTTCCTTTTTTTAGAATGTATGTAAACTTTTGGTTTCAACTATAGTTCAATGAAACAAACCGATTCACCAAAGTGATTAAAGCTTCCCAAAAACACGCATTATCACACAAAATGACTAAATAAATAAATAAAAACCATCTGATAAACAATGCTGTATTGCAATCTGTTAAATATAATGAAAATCTATGTGGGGCATTGCTATTTTAGGGTTGTTATTCCCCAACAGTGGTATGGAAGACTTAAATCATGGAAGCTGAAGTTGCTAACACAGATGCTATAAATTCTGAGTAATGCTGAAACCATCTGGCACCCAGGTTGATTAAGTAATCATCATCCATTTTATAATTGAAAAGAAGATTAAGTATCTGCGAGCTTGTATTGGCTTTCCAGCAGCTTGAGACGAGCAGAACAGCTTGTCTGAAGACATCAGGCATATTTTCAGGAGATTCAGAGAAAAGCACAAACACTCTAACCGAGCTGAATTCAGTTCATTACATCACCAGTGGGACCCAAAGCAATTTGTTTTTGATTCGAACCTGTCGTGTTGACGTCACCATTTGATTCTATTTTCAGCTGCACTCAGACTGGTATAATCTAAGGGCCCCCCTCTTGTATTACTGAGAAAAGCACTGGCGCAACCAAAGTTCCCGCTGACATGGAAAATCTGACTCATTCTCCTGAAAGTAAAAACTGTTAAGAGAGTACTCTTTCACAGGTTTGGGAGTAATCTGTTTTCATGGAGAGATATAAAGGTTCTAAAATTAACTGGTTACCATTAAAAATAAAGAAATAAATAAACAAAATGAATAAAAAAAGAAATTCTAACCTAATCCTAACTTTACTAAAAAATAGCATGTGGTGGTTTTTGCAAATTAGCAAATGATATGGTATTGGAGAAGGAGAGGAAGGGATGAGTGGAAGAAGATGGAGGGGGATTGGGAAAACTTCCTTAAAGGGCCATGAAACCCCCCTGTCTCAGCAGGGTGTTTTCACACCTCTAGTTTGGAAAAAGTCAGGAAAGTGGGCGTGTCCAGCTCTGTTTAGGTGGGAGTGTCGGGGGAGGGAAAGAGGGAAGGATTTGCAAATATGGGAGTTTCCGTTTGGGCAGACGCAAAGGAGAAAGACAGTGACTGCTTACGTGGACATCAGTAATCGGATTACTTGCCAAATTCTTAATTCGTCGACTTTAACTGCTGTTTGGCACTTTCACTTTTTATTCAGGAACATTTCCTGCATGTCCCCCATGACAAACGAGATATTGAAAACGAGGAACTGCTTTAGAATGGAGTTTTAATGGTATGTTTGTTACCGCACGACGAATGGGAGAAAAAATCCTCCGCATTTTTCGGAAACTTAGATGCACTCGGTAGGTAGCGTCAGAAAGCCGTGTGTGTATAGACTATCCTGGCACAAAATGCAGCGAAAATCCTGCCCGACAGTAAAAGTTTGATTGTGTTTACATGTTTACACTTGGAGAGCAGCATTTACAGCGGATCTTTCAGTCTATAATATTGTACTATAATATTGTAGTTAGGGATGCAACGATTATAGATTTTGGTTGTACGATTATAGTCTGAGAAATAATCACGATATCACGGTTATCACGATTATTATGCATTCATTGATTTCAAAACAATCATTGATTTTTTTTTTTCTAATTTTAAAGTGTTATTTATTGCGGCTCAGTAACCAATTAAAACAGCACAAAATAAAAATAAAAAACAAACGATAGTCCGTTTCTCTTTGGACTTAAAGTTTCTGGCTTTAAAACATAAGTAATAATTTTACACTGAAAATAAATGACAAAACAATGAATAAAAAAAAAGGAAAATTAAAACAATTGTTTTTGTCCAATGTAAATCTTAGCATCATATTAGCTAAGTATTTCCCTTTTAAAGAGAACAAATGTAGTCCCCTTTGCATGCAGTGTTCGCCTCCATTAGAAATAACGATCTTGCGCGCACAAAAGATGCAAAGTGTGAACGGCCCTTAGTTGATAGCCTCAGCTGTAGTTATTCCAGTGTGCATGCGTATTAGCCTCGGTGTACAGAACTTTAAACTAGCGCACAGTTGGCATATGCAGAAACACGGTGTTGAGAAGCCTTTACGATTAATTAATAGTGATGAATTAAATCGCTGTTAATAGTGAAATCAAATAATCGTTGCATCCCTAATTGTAGTGAAATTAACATACTGTAAACTTAGTAACTAAATCATTTTGACTAAGGTAAATAACTGAAAGAGCACTGCTGACGATACGAAGTAACTTTGCCATCTGAATGAACAAACAAAGGGCTCTGCTCTCATACACACTTACCAAATCTGTAGAGACAGGACAATCACACTGGAACTGTGGCTTTTTTTTAAAAGGAGACGAGCTGCAAATCCGGATTTCATCATTTCCAGATGCGAAAAGCTCTCGGGTAAAAAATGTTCCTTACAAACGCATTCTGTCGTGTGTCACGTGCACTGTAATCCACACGTGAGTCCAGCTGCGCTCTCATAGTAGGGAAATGCAAACAAAACCTTCGTTGCAGCACATTAATAAACGCAGCACACTAATAAATGCAACACTGACGACCCATGTCTCCAAATTCTCGTTCTTTCACTTGTTTTGGCAACACAACGTGGCGTCTCTCTGTCGTCTGAACACTGTAACAGGTAAACAGTCTCCAAAGCTATCATGCATATTAATGAAGTTGCGCCGCATACACAATAGAGCGCGCTGATTGGTTTGAACAAAGTCTTTCTCATGAATTAATGCCGCACACTCAGAGACGTCACAATGTACTCGCAGGTACAGACAGCCACTCTCTACACTGGATTTACACGCAAGAATCTCATGGCCATGACGTAGCTTCAAAAATTCGTTTCAAACCGGAAGAACGAATTTGCTCAAAATAACGCAAAAACAACCAATTTTCACTTTTTAGTGCAATATATGTGTCCTAATAGTGTTTATAGCAGCGTGGGATGCATATATGACTGTCAACAGCTCAAAAAATGTGTTTTGCTGTTTCGTGACCCTTTTAAGGGATAGTTCACCCACAAATGAAAATCATTTACTCTCCTTTCACTTGTTCCAAAACTTTTTGAGTTTCTTTCTTGTGTTAAACACAAAAGAAGATATTTTGAAGAAAGCTGGAAACCATCGACGTCCATAGTATTTGTTTTTCCTACTGTGGAAGTCAGTGTTTACAAGTGTCTAATACTAATCAGTGTTTCCCCTAGGATTTTTTTCAGCAGTGGCGGCAGGACTTTTTTTTTTACACCGATCTGCCAACTATTTCAAAGACAAATATTACACGCAGTATTACAAGTCGAGATAGCATTCATGTAATACGAGCATGCTAATCTCTTTGCTTGCGCGCTGATTTCCTCTGTTCGAGCACAGAACTTCTTGCACGCACTCAAATTTACACGTTTAAGTGCAGATCTTCTTGTGCGCTCTCTAGTAAGCGCTGCTGAAGCACGATTTAGTGCGTTTTTGTGCGTTTTCCGACATTAACGCGTCCTGAAGTAAAGTGAAACGGCATTAAACTCCAGCAAGATAAAGTCATTGTATGCAAAGCCATTGACCTTTATCAATAAAGTATACTTATGGAAACTGTGTTCATCTTAACTGAAAGCTACGCTGTGTTTGCTAGACTCACGCACCTGTCAGTCAGTCTGTCAGAGAGTCAGTCAGCATGTCACCTTGAACAAATAGCGCACAGCACTACTACGGTTACAGAAAAGTTTGCGCGGTTTACCTAAAATATGTTTTGGTGCGATTATAATCCGCTATAAAAAACACGACTAAATGTTTTAAATAAGAAGCTGTAATGTAGCCGTGGCGGGATGGATTTTGGCGTGGCGGCCCGCCACGGATGAATGAATGTAGCGGAAACCTTGCTAATGATAGGCAGCATTGGGTGTAACTGTATTCTAATTACATTATTGGGGAACGCAGTAATGTAACGAATTACATTTTAAAATAGTGTAATTTGATTACAGTTACTAAAGTCAATGTAATTGCGTCACTTACGGTACAAATATAGTTTTAGAAGAAAAAAAAAAGCTTAACGGTTTCTGCTGCAACGTCAGTTAAAAAGCATGTGATTTTAAATAGCTGGAGTACGCGAGCTGAAATGGTTGCTGTCGAGGGTGGTTACTTCTACAAGTGGAAATACAGACATTACTTTGATTTCATTGAATGTAAAAACAAAAATATTGCTGTGAAATGCAGTCTATAGCCCCTTTCACACATACAGACCTTTCTGGAAAATTACCGGCAATTTTCCGGAAAGGTCTGTATGTGTGAACAGGCTCTTTTTGAAAATACCGGTAAATTCGTTCCGGCTATTTTCCGGAAAGTGAAGTTGTAACATTACCGGTAATTTGCCGTAATGCTGCGCTGTGTGAACGCAGAAGGAAGATTGCCGGAAGGAGCGCGTTCACATTTAGAACGTGCTGACGTGAGACGTCTACTCCAGCCAATCAAAACAGTCAGACGCATCACACATAACGTTTTTATGTTTCTTCTGATGAGAACTGTGCAAAAAATTATCGATAAAATGCTTATGATAAGGGCGACGCGGTGGCGCAGTAGGTAGTGCTGTCGCCTCACAGCAAGAAGGCCGCTGGTTCGAGCCTCGGCTGGGTCAGTTGGCATTTCTGTGTGGAGTTTGCATGTTCTCCCCGCATTCACGTGGGTTTCCTCCGGGTGCTCCAGTTTCCCCCACAGTCCAAAGACATGCGGTACAGGTGAATTGGGTAAGCTAACATTGTTCGTAGTGTATGTGTGTGAATGAGAGTGTATGGGTGTTGGAAGGGCTGGAATAAAACATATGCTGGATAAGTTGCCTGTTCATTCCGCTGTGGTGACTCCAGACTAATAAAGGGACTAAGTCGAAAAAAAAATTAATGAATGATAAATCTCTGTTTGTTTACCTTCAAGCTGCTTCAGTTGCTTGACCCATGTGCACGTGAGGTGCAGGAGTGCTCCGGTGAGCACCAGCACACGCACATATTATGTACATCTCGACATGTGAAAAGGTTCCTTCATATGTTTTCATCGCAGTTGTTCACAATACTTATCCATCCACAGAATTTGTAATGTAGTCAAGTGTGTAAACATTTAGCTGCGGTTCGCGTTTCTGCCTTTGGATGTCTCACAAGCAGCTGCATAAATGATAAAGCTTTAAATTAAAGTGAAATTGCCGCACACCTTCTACACAAAACACAAGCGCCCGACCCCTTCTATGTTTACAAATACAAGCGATGCCGTTTATAGGTCATTTCTGGTTAATGATGTCAGAATTTACTGGTATTTTGGAATGGATGTGTGAATGGTCTTTTCTGAAATAAATCCGGAATGTCCGTGCCTGTGTGAACACCTTTTTTATGGATGTACCTGAATAGTCGTTCCTACGGTGGCCGAGAGAGCTTAACGCGCTGCAATTTAAGAAAGCACATGCAATTACAAAAAACACCAGCAAATTAAGAAACGATCTTCATCAATTTGACAGACACCTGTTGCAAATTGATCAAAACACAAACAACTGAAGAAACGCGCAGCAAATTGATCAAAACGCGCAGCAAGTTAGTCAAAACACAAAGGATGAAACGCGCAGCAAATTAGTCAAAACACAAAGGATGAAACGCGCAGCAAATTGATCAAAACGCGCAGCAAGTTAGTCAAAACACAAAGGAAGAAACGCGCAGCAAATTGATCAAAACACAAACAACTGAAGAAACGCGCAGCAAATTAGTCAAAACACAAAGGATGAAACGTTGAACAACATGTTTTTGGGTCCTCTTTAAACATGTTTGCAAGTGTTTTGATCAATTTGCTGCGCGTTTCTTTTGTTGTTTGTGTTTTGATCAATTTGCTGCGCTTTCATCCTTTGTGTTTAGACTAACTTGCTGCGCGTTTTGATCAATTTGCTGCGTGTTTCTTCAGTTGTTTGTTTTTGATCAATTTGCTGCGTGTTTCTTCAGTTGTTTGTTTTTGATCAATTTGCTGCGCGTTTCTTCCTTTGTGTTTTGACTAACTTGCTGCACGTTTCTTCCTTTGTGTTTTGATCAATTTGCTGCGCGTTTCTTCAGTTGTTTGTGTTTTGATCAATTTGCAACAGGTGTCTGTCAAATTGATGAAGATTGTTTCTTAATTTGCTGGTGTTTTTTGTTATTGCATGTGCTTTCTTAAATTGCAGCGCGTTAAGCTCTCTCGGCCACCGTACGTTCCAGAAATTTTCCGGATATTTACTGGTATCACTGTGTGAAGGGGCTATTGTCCAGTCTCTAAAGAACTTTCAGCTGCTTTTAACTCGACCAGCAACTTGTTCAAGCACTTGAATAGAAAACATTCTATGACAACACTCGTCGCTAAGATGGACACCGGCGCCCAAAAACACGGTGGTCCAACTCAGCTTAAACCAGCTAAATTAAATTTTTGTGCAGAATCGGGAGTGAAGGTATCTTCTGAATGTGAAGAGAAGTGTAGCTGCCTTTGGGGCCGTTCTCATATTGTGTCTTTTGCACGTTCGTTATTTACAATAGAGGTGCACAGCTTGTGCACAATTATTAGGAGCGCATCTGATGGGTGTTTTGAGCTGAAACTTTACAGACACATTCTGGAGACACCAAAAACTTATCTTAAATCTTGAAAAAGAGGTAAAATAGGTGCCCTTTAAAAAGTACTTGAAAGTCCTAGAATTTATGGTCCATGAAAGAGTGAACCCTGTATTTGATTACTTTGGTTTTTTTTTTGTAGGTCGCACAGGACGCTACACACTGATCGAGAAATGGAGGGACACAGAGCGACACCTTGTTCCTCATGAGAGTCCAGTGGCCTCTCTGAACACTTGGGGTCAGTATGCTGGTGATGTGCAGTTCATCTTGCACCGCACAGGCCCCTCTCTCAACGAGTACCCTACAGCTGAACGTCAGACTTTGGGACCCGAGCGTGGCCTGCACCGGCAGAGCCTTCCCCTGATGGCCAAACTCCGAGCTCCAGGCGACCGTTCACTTCGCCGACGGGAGCCACGCCGTAAATCTCTGACCTTCACCGGTGTGCCCCGCAGCCTGAGGGACATCCTTAGTGGAGGTAGGCTCAGCGACAGTAGTGCCAGACAAAGAGAGGTTTTAGTAAAAAGTGCCCACAATTCACCAGCAGTGTCCCCACGGTTATCAGGCAACCGCATAGAAGATCTTACCCAACTGGTAAGGCTGCAAAGGGAGACCCTTTCAGTCCTAGACGGCAGGATGGAGGCATATGAAGCAGATCTTCGGATGTTGACTGAGAAAAGAGTTGGACTGGAGGACAACGAAATGTTTGTGAAATTGACTGAAGAGGTTTCACGGTTGGAAAAGCAAGTGCGACGGAACAAGGTGGAGATTGAGGAAGAGGAGTTCTGGGCGACCGAGCTCCAAATTGAACTGGAGAGTGAAAGGCAACTGCAGGAGCGGATCCAGGAGTTGAGCGGTCGGCTGCGCGGTTGTGAGGTGGATCTGGAGCAGCGGCTGATGTCTCTGCAGGGTGTGGAGGCAGGGATAGAGACTCAAAGGCAACATAAGGAGATCAGAGAGACCCAGCAGGCTAGTGAAGGGGAAGTGAAGGCTAGACTTCAGAGAGCGAAAGCAGAACTCAAGGTTCAGGCTCAACACTCTGCCCAGATTGACAACAGCTCAAGAGCAGTGGACCGCTCGCTGACCGAGTCATGCAGGAGACTGCAAGTATGTCAAAGTTAACTAACAGTCCTTAAATGAATAGAGCACCCAAAGATGAAAATTACTCTCGATTCAATTGGTTATATACCTTTATGAATTTCTTTCATTTGTCGATAAAGGATATATTTTGAAGAAAGCTGAACACCTGTAACTTGGAGTGTAACGGATCACAGTTGATCCGTAATCCGTACGGATCACACCCCGCGGTTCGGAACACACGTGACCCACGGATTAATAACTTTTTTGAATTTGTAGGTTAATACATTTATAACAATTGCCGAGAGATTGCCTCCCGCGTCATTCAAACCATGTGTATGAAAGCATTTTAGCTTCCCTGTAAAATAGGGAGAACATGCAAACTCCACACAGAAATGCCAACTGACCCAGCCAAGGCTCGAACCAGCGACCTTCATGCTGTTAGGCGACAGCACTACCTACTGCGCCACTGCGTCGCCTTATCCTACTCAGTTTTGCGCATGTTTTTTATCAGCATTTTCAAAATTTATGCGCATCATGGCGTTTCCATCAACGTTTTTTTATGCGCATATCCAAAATGCGCATAAAAATAGGTGGATGGAAACATGGCTATAGAAGTTTTGTCTGATTGACAAGCAGCACCTAATGATGTTCAAAAGAATTGAAAACGCCAAATTGGACTCATTTATACACCATTTCGAAAGTAAAACATACTCTAATAGGTAATGTAATCTACACCACATTAAGTGCAGTGTGTGGGTGAAAGGGGGCAGTGTTAACATGTGACCCGATTATGTTGTAATTCTGTGACTGCTGGTGTTGGTTGCTGTGTGGTTAAAAAAAATCAAAGTTAAAGTAGCTAGGCTAATTTCAATTTAAACAAATTAAAATTAAATAAGGCAACGCAGTGGCGCAGTAGATAGTGCTGTTGCCTCACAGCAAGAACGTCGCTGGGTCGCAGGTTCGAACCTCGGCTGGGCTGGGTCAGTTGGCGTTTCTGTGTGGAGTTTGCGTTCGCGTCGGTTTCCTCCGGGTGCTCCGGTTTCCCCCACAGTCCAAAGACATGCGGTACAGGTGAATTGGGTAAGCTAAATTGTCCGTAGTGTATGAGTGTGAATGTGTGTGTGGAAATTCCCAGAGATGGGTTGCGGCTGGAAGGGCATCCGCTGCGTAAAATCGTGTTGGATAAGTTAGTGGTTCATTCCACTGTGGCGACCCCGCAAGGGACAAAGCCGACAAGAAAATGAATGAATGAATGAAAATTAAATAAATATTAATCTAATATTTTGGGCTTTTCTTTTTTCTTTTTTTTTTTTTGTGCGGGCTTTGGACAGCTTTTGGACTGGAAAAAATCAGCTATATCTAGCAACACTCGATGTGACGGTGCTAACAGTCCAAATTGGATCTTTATGTAAACCTTAATGTATGATTAACGTTCAGCTAAGTCTTTTGACATACCAGTAGGTTAACAAGTTAAAACATGTCTTTAAGATTCCGTTTAAGTGCCTCAAGCAAACTTTTGGATGTCTAAAAATATTAAGACATGAGTCTCACATAGTTAAGAATGCTGCCTATAAAATAATTAGGTTAATGAACGTTGTCATCAATGTTCACAGTCCTTTTTTTATTGGATCAAACTTGTTTTCATGCAGACTGCTCAAGATTGCTGCACATTTGACTTTTGGAAATACTGTATATTTAAACCCATCAGAGGACGACTTCAAATCTGCTGAAGAGTTCCTAGAAAAGTGAACCACAAGTCATCAGACTGGCATGACATACTGATTAGCTGACACCATCACAAGAACATGCCATCCAGTGTCTTTTATTAGCAACTTGCCTGACCTGTGATGTCAAAAGCAGCAGGGATTATTTCCATTTAACACTTTTATAATGCATCCAAAAATATCTCCATCCACCAGCAGGGACTAACTGGACACAACTAACCGGCCAAATATTGGGTTGTTGATTCCAGTCGTTGAGGATTAAATGATTAATCCAGCAAAACTTCCATGCTAGTTGGTCGGTTAGCTTTAACAAATGGTTAAAAGTTTGGCTGCATAAGACTTACGATATACACTCACCGGCCACTTTATTAGGTACACTTTACTAGTACCAGGTTATACCCACCTTTGCCTTCAAAACTGCTTTAATTCATCGTGGCATGGTTTCAACAAGGTACTGGAAATATTCCTCAGAGATTTTGGTCCATATTGACATGATAGCATCACACAGTTGCCGCAGATTTGTGCACATCCATGATGCGAATCTCCCGTTCCACCACATTCCAAAGGTGCTCTATTGGATTGAGATCTGGTGACTGGGGAGGCCATTTGAGTACACGTTGACACGATGCTAAATTGGTACTAATGGGCCCAAAGTGTGCCAAGAAAATATCCCCCACACCATTACACCACCACCACCAGCCTGAACTATTGATACAAGGCAGGATGGATCCATGCTTTCATGTTGTTGATGCCAAATTCTGACCCTACCATCTGAATTTTGCAGCAGAAATCGAGACTCATCAGACCAGGCAAAGGTTTTCCAATCTTCTATTGTTCAATTTTGGTGAGCTTGTGCGAATTGTAGCCTCAGTTTCCTGTTCTTAGCCTACAGGAGTGGCACCCGGTGTGGTCTTCTGCTGCTGTAGCCCATCTGCCTCAAGGTTGGACGTGCAGAGATGCTCATCTGCATACCTCGGTTGTAACGAGTGATTATTTGAGCTACTGTTGCCTTTCTATCAGCTGGAACCAGTCTGGCCATTCTCCTCTGACCTCTGGCATCAACAAGGCATTTGCGCCCACAGAACTACCGCTCACTGGATATTTTCTCTTTTTCAGACCATTCTCTGTAAACCCTAGAGATAGTTGTAGATGTAGATGCCAGTAGATCAGCAGTTTCTGAAATACTCAGACCAGTCTGTCTCTCACCAGCAACCATGCCATGTTCAAAGACACTTAAATCACCTTTTTTCCCCATTCTGATGCTCGGTTTGAACTGCAGCAGATCATCTTGACCATGTCTACATGCCTAAATGCAATGAGTTGCTGCCATGTGAATGGCTGATTAAATTTGCATTAACAAGCAGTAGGTGTACCTAATAAAGTGACCGGTGAGTGTAGATTCACAAATAATCGGCACGTAGATAGAAATGAATGCCAGTGTTCTGTTGATTTGTCCTATCATAAAATTTTCCTACCTCCCATTCAAAATGTGGCACATTTTGATGTGGAAATATGCTACCTATCAGATTGTGTTACTTTTGAAGCTCTAATATCGCCCTAACCTACCCCAATCCCTAACCCCAACCTCAGAACCATCCAAATACAGTAATGGTAGCGTAATCTGATGGGTATGATCAAATCAAAAACATTTGTCACCGTTTGACATCACTGTTTGTGCAGAAATGACACATGCGTTCGGAATCATGAGCTAATTTTGTGGAAGTACATTGGTTAGTGTTTACAGTCAGTTGTCATTGCATTGCTGC
The DNA here is from genome assembly GCA_903798195.1 of Danio kyathit. Taxonomy (NCBI): domain Eukaryota; kingdom Metazoa; phylum Chordata; class Actinopteri; order Cypriniformes; family Danionidae; genus Danio; species Danio kyathit. The sequence continues at coordinate 36,950,808 of LR812543.1, forward strand.
GGGCTGAATGCCAGCTGCAGCTCTACGCAAACATTTAATTAGCACCTTCTCCACCCTCTTTCCACCAGGAGAGTCAGTATGAACTGGAGCAGCTGACTAAAGAGTTGAGGCAGGTAAATCTACAGCAGTTCATCCAACAAACCGGCACCAAAGTCACGGTTCTGCCCGTTGAGCCCGGTGATGAGGAATCCAGTAACACAACAGGCGATAAAGGTACCGCTTTTATTGACAACATATCCAAAGCACCTACATCAAACAGTCTATGGGATAGAGTGGCTCCATGCAGTCTGGTTGATGTTAGAACTCAGAATGAATGATGACCAAAACTTAAACATATGCGTTATAAGAGTGTTTTTCATGTGTCATTAATGGCAAGACCTTATCTGGTTTCAGTTTGTGCCAAGTAACCTTTATTTACACATGTCAAAAAAAAAAACTGCAGGCACTTCTGGTATTTGCTTTTCAAAAAGCAGGACATAGTTAAAAGTCTTTTATCACTAAGGGTGATTCAGTAGCACTGCTGATTGTTGTGTAGTCTTGATCTGTCAAACCATTCTTCAGTGCCGAATGCAGCTCAGTGGGCCTCTCGGTCACTATTTAGTACAAAAAAGTTATTTCTTCTTTAGTAACATCAAGCGTGAATGGAAAAAACATACAGTTGAAGTCAGAATTATTATCCTCCCTTTGAACTTTTTTTCTTTTTTAAATATTTCCCAAATGATGTTGAACAGAGCAAGGACATTTTCAAAGTATGTTTGATAATATCTTATTTGTTTTATTTTGGCTAAAATAAAAGCAGTTATTATTTATTTTAAACCATTTTATGGTCAATTATTAGCCTCTTTAAGCTATATATTTTTTCGATAGTCTACAGAACAAACCATCGTTATACAATAACTTGCCTAATTACCCTAACCTGCCTAGTTAACCTAATTAAGCCTTTAAATGTCACTTTAAGCTGTATAGAAGTGTCTTGAAAAATATCTAGTCAAATATTATTTACTGTCATCATTGCAAATATAAAATAAATCAGTTATTAGAAATGAGTTATTAAAACTATTATGTTTAGAAATGTGTTGAAATTTTTTTTTTCTCTCCGTTAAACAGAAATTGGGGAAAAAAATAAACAGGGCTAATATATTACAAGCCTTCTATTTGTAG
>LR812543.1:36956968-37154468 GCA_903798195.1 Danio kyathit
CTGATTTGCCGTAGTATTCACCAGTGCTCAACAGAATGACTGTGAAGGTCATCAGCTCGCTGCTCTTCACAGATTGAAAACACACATAGACGGATATTGGAGCGTTTTAAAGCCGTGAAGATCAGTCGATTCATCATCGGATCGCTCGTCTGTGTTTGCACACAGTAAACAGCATTGAGGTGAACTGATGACAGCCAATCAGAGTGATTTCTGTTGAGCACGTGAACACAATGGCCAATCAGCGCTGTTTAAGAACTCCATGAACAGTGTCTTAAATGTTAACAAGAAAACTGACGTTTTTTTTACATTTCAGTACGGAAATTTTGTATCGTGACTAGTCTAATATAGTGAAAGAATCAGTTCATTAACTTGAGTTTGATGAATGGCATCTAAAATGTGTGTTTGGGAAATAAAACGTTAGCTAAGTAGTGCCATTTCCCTTAACTTAGCTGAAAATGAGGTCAAATATCCCTTTTTATATTCACTATTCATTCAGAACGGACCTTAGGGTCACTCGGAAAGCGCTGAAATCATAAAATTGTGTCACTTTCTCTTCGCTGATAAGATATACAGCCAGGTACACGATATTCCTGTGTGACTCAGTCTATACTTCCGGGTTTCTTCCCACCGCAGCCTCTATTTCGCTGTTAATAATGGCGGCCGCGTGAAATCAGTCTATACAGCTTGGAGTAAGACAACATGCATAAAGAGGATGATGTGGTCAAAATACTCATTTGCCTAATAATTCTGCACTGCCTGTATATGTGTCCCACGTTGCTATAAACACTATTAGGACACATATATTTCATAAAAAAAGTGAAAATTGGTTGTTTTTGCGTTATTTAGACCAAATCCGTTCTTCACAATAGAGCACGCTGATTGGTTCGAACCAAGTCTTTCTCATGAATTAATGCTAAAAATGCAAAGACGTCACGTTGTACTGGCTGATACAGACATTCAGTCTACACGCTGGAATTTACGCACTGATTTCATGGCCGTGACGTAGCTTTAAAATTTATTTTCAAACCGGAAGAACGAATTTGCTCAAAATAGCGCAAAAACCACCAATTTTTTACTTTTTTTGTGAAATATATGTCCTAATAGTGTTTTTAGCAGCGTGGGACACATATATGACTGTCAACATCTCAAAAAATGTGTTTTGGTGTTTTATGACCCTTTAATGTGTATTCTGAAGATGAACGAAGGTTTCAGGGTGAGTAATTAATAACAGAATCTTTCATTTAAAAGTGAATTAACACTTTAAGGTGGTTAACCTTGCCAACAAAATAATGAGATCATAAGTTTCAGAAATACAAATATTAAATAATGTACCTTTGCTGCTTTGACTGTTTCAATTTGGTTCTCACTGAGTTCAAAATCCAAATAACTCTCGAGTGAATCCTCAGAGAAACCGAGAACATCACCTGAAAAAATCACTTTTAGCTGGTTGAGGACGTGATGATCAGCCTGATCGTACAGCAGAGCGGCTGAAATTCCTGAAGTCCACAAAATGAGCATACATTAATTATTACAGCTAAATTATGCAATACATTTCTTAAACAATTTCCAAACGTGATCATGAGGTGATCTACCTGAACGCAGTGCTTCATGCACATCATCCCTGTCAGTAGAGAGGAACAGCTTGACTTTGTTCGACTGAAGGGTATTTTTGAGAACTTCCTTTTTGCAAAAGTAAAATTTGCCTATTTCCAAACCTGATGAAATAATAAAACAAAAAGATTACATGGCTTTAAAAATAAGCAGATAACTTAAAGTGATTTGTTTTTACAATAATCCAATAGGACATATATATTCACCAGCTACTTCAACTCCTTGTTTATGTAAATATCAAATGAACCAATCACATAGCAGCTACAAGTTCATATCATCAAATATAAAGAATGCAAGTGTTAGCCATACTGTCTGTAAGGAGAGCTTCGAGCTGGGAATTTGGCTTTAAGGACAGGAGGGAGTAGTCTGAGTTAACTGGGATAGGAATTATAAAGTGAGTCATTTGGGGATGGAGGAGGGATGCTGGAAATCTGTTGTGGAACAGAGGTAAATTATGTATACATTTGTCTAAGATGAAAAGATCTGAAGCACTGAAAGATTTGTTTTCTGAGAAGGGCATCAAGGATGTAAAGTGACTAAACCAGCGAAAGTAATACATAATTTATTGGCTTAAAGATATCGGCCTAATTTTGTTATCATCAGACTGATACGGATAACAAAAAATTATCGTCTGATATCGATATGACTAACGATATATCGTGCATCTCTATAACTATTATCACAATTTTTTATTTTTATTTTATCTTGGCCAAGCCTCTGTAAAAAAGAATAAAAATCCTTAACTCATTCACCAATCTAAAAGATCTGATGTATATTAAAATCGATGTAAAAAAGATCAAGAGATTCCTAGTTAAAGTGCATGCAAATAGTCATGATTTTAATATAATCAAACATATATAAAATCTCACACAGTAGTCAACATTATGAAGTGAATCAAAACCGTCCCTCACTCGTCTGTGTCTAGACTTGCCCTCATAATCCACACGGACACTATAAAGTCAACCACTTTATCACAAGGAACACAGAATTGATCTCTGATCTCACAGTTTGTTTTTTTTAATGATGATTTCATTAGTGGCATCTAAAGTTACTGTTAGCATTTATGCTATGTATTGATTATGCAGAATTATTTTAAGATTACAGTTGAATCACTTAAGTCACATGCCATGTTTTGACAAAAATCTTCCTTTTCTGTTGGTACCGTTGCTGTATACACAGCGGCCACTTTATTAGGTACACCAGTCCAATTGCTCGTCAACACAAATTTCTAATCAGCCAGTCACATTGCAGCAACTCAATGCATGTAGGCATGAAGACATGGTCAAGGCGATCTGCTGCAGTTCAAACCAATCATCAGAATGGGGAAGAAAGGTGATTTAAGTGACTTTGAACGTGGCATGGTTGTTGATGCCAGACGGGCTGGAGTATTTCAGAAACTGCTGATCTACTGGGATTTTCACGCACCACCATCTCTAGGGTTTACAGAGAATGGTCCGAAAAAGAACAAATATCCAGTGAGCGTCAGTTCTGTGGGCGCAAATGCCTTGTTGATGCCAGAGGTCAGAGGATAATGGCCAGACTGGTTCCAGCTGATAGAAAGGCAACAGTAACTCAAATAAGCATTTGTTACAACCGAGATATGCAGAAGAGCATCTCTGAACACACAACACATCCAACCTTGAGGCAGATGGGCTACAGCAGCAGAAGACCACACCGGGTGCCACTCCTTTAGGCTTAGAACAGGAAACTGAGGCTACAATTCGCACAGGCTCACCAAAATTGAACAATAGAAGATTGGAAAAATGTTGCATAGTCTGATGAGTCTCGATTTCTACTGCGACATTCAGATGGTAGGGTCAGAATTTGGCATCAACAACATGAAAGCATGGATCCATCCTGCCTTGAATCAACAGTTCAGGGTGGTGGTGTAATGGTGTGAGGGATATTTTCATTGGCACAGTTTGGGCCCATTAGTACCAATTGAGCATCGTGTCAATGCCACAGCCTACCTGAGTATTGTTGCTGACCATGTCCATCTCTTTATGACATGGGTGACCAACCCTGTTCCTGGCGATCGACCTTCCTGCAGATTTCAGCTCCAACCCTGATCAAACACACCTGAACCAATTAATTAGAACCTGAGGAGCACTTGATAATTACAGGCAGGTGTGTTTGATATGGGCTGCAACTGAAAACTGCAGGAAGGTCGATCTCTAGGAATGGGGTTGAGCACCCCTGCCTTTATGACCACAGTGTAACCATGTTCTGATGGCTACTTTCAGCAGGATAACGCGCCATGTCATAAAGCGCAAATCATATCAGACTGATTGAGTTCACTGTTCTTATATGGCCTCCACAGTCACCAGAGCTCAATCCAATAGAGCACCTTTGGGATATGGTGGAATGGGAGATTCACATCATGGATGTGCAGCTGACAAATCTGCAGAAACTGCATGATGCTATCATGCTAATATGGACCAAAATCTCTGAGGAATATCTCCAGTACCTTGTTGAATCTATGCCACGAAGGATTAAGGCAGTTCTGAAGGCAAAAGTGGGTCCAACCCGGTACTAGTAAGATGTACCTAATAAAGTGGCCAGTGAGTGTATGTAGATTCAGGGAGCTCACAGATTTTGTGTAATATCCTAAGTTGTGTCCTGAAAATAATAATACTTTTAGTTGTCAAAAGTAAATAAAGGAAATAACTTTTTATGAGTATTTGGCACTATTATTCAAATCAAATGTTGAATTCATTTTTCAATAAAATATCAAAGAAATTAAGTAAACATTATAGAATGACCCAAAATATATCAAACACTTCCAAACACATAACAATTTGAATCATTTGAGAATTTTTGAAAATTATCTAATGTATGTTATGAGAAGTGTTTTTTCACATTAGTTGGATGTAAACCTAGTGAAGGAAACCACCATGGGAGCACCTTGTGAAGTCATTTTAGTCCCTATTGTGGATATAAAAGTGGTCTTACTGTGAACTTACCATAATGCTTTACACTCTCTACTGTCTTCATCTTGACGTCTTCTGAACAATCCTTCGCAATAAGGATCACTTCAAAAAGCAAAGACTCATTCTTGTTCTGTTCCACGAGTCTCTCATTCACTGTTTGCACAGCCTATTCACAGTAAACATTTCAAACGCATCACAAAACTTCAGGATATATGGCGGAACCACATCTAACAACTTTATTCCCACCTTAATAAATGTGAATGCTCTGCCTTTGGGGAGTTCTGTGTTCGTGGAGACTGAGTTCAAGTCAAACAGATCATCATGTTGCAGGGCGATCACAAGAGGACCTGCGTGATTCTGCATGAGACAAGATATAATATGAGTGTTTCTTTTTTGGCAACAAGGGGAGATTGCAGTAACTTTTCTAGTAAGTTTTTTTTTACGTGAACGTTACCTTTTTATTTTCCATTCTCAAAACATCTGCGAGTCATTTACCTGCATTAAAAGACGCGGAAGTGAACAAAACATTGCGACTGTAAGTTCAACAAAAACAAAACAAACATGCGCATACATTAGCGTGAAATGGAAGCTCTTAGCATATTAAAGGTGTAGTTAAAATGTAAAATGTGAGTACCTAATTTATATGTTTCCAGCCTGCATCACGCTGTATTGTAAACAAAGGAACTGTCGGTCACTCAGTCTCAATGTAATCCACCGCCACCTTGCGCTGTGGAGCAGCATCTATCTATCTATCCATCTGTCTGTCCGTCTGTCCGTCCGTCCGTCCATATCATTATGAATCATAAACAACCTCAAACACTGAAAAATTTAAAAGTACCTTGCTGAAAAATACATCTTAAACCAAACTAAGCTGGTTGGCTGGTTTTAGCTGATTGATCAGCCTGGTTTTAGAGGGGTTTTGGCCATTTCCAGGCTGGTTTCCAGCCATTTCCAGCCTGGTCTTAGCTGGTCAGGCTGGGAGTTGACCAGCTAAAACCAGCTTGACCAGCCAAAACCAGGTATGTACAGCTTAAATCAGGCTGGTCAAGCTGGTTTTAGCTGGTTTAAACTGGTCATTTTCCAGTGTTATGTTATCTTTGGTATTAAAAAAAAGACAGGCATAAGATTGTAGCCTATTACTTTACTTAGTCCTTTTATTCATCAGGGGTCACCATAGCGGAATGAACCGCCAACTTAACCAGCATATGTTTTACATAGTGGATGCCCTTCCAGCTGCAACCCATCACTGGGAAACATCCATACACACTCATTCACACACATACACTACGACCAATTTAGCTTATTCACCTATAGTGCATGTCTTTGGACTATGGGGGAAGAACCGGAGCACCCGGAGGAAACCCATGCGAACACGGTGCTCATGCAAACTCCACTCAGAAATGTCAACCGCCCCAGTAAGAACTTGAACCAGCGACCTTTTGTGTATTTTTGTAGATTAATAGGCTTGTATACAGCAGCCAACATATTAGATTACATTAAATTCAACTGTATTGTAATTACACATGCACAAGTACAAGGCAACGATATGCAGTTTAGGTCTAACCAGGAGGGCAATAGCAGCAAGTGCAGGATCTAAGTTATAAAGTGCAACTATAGAAAAACTATGATGATATTTAGAGATGGATGTACTATGAACATTATATACAGGTTGTATTAACTATGAACAGAAATGTACAATAGATTAATATATCTACAGGTTGCTATTAATAAATAGGGTATGCAGATATATTTAAACATATTTTTAAATGTATATGTACAGTGGGTATGTATGATTCAAGATGAATTAGTGCAATGTAGTGCGATGAGTATGTGCAATTATAATTGTGCAAATATAGTAAATAATGCAGTGTTTTGGGGGGTGTAAGTTATGAGGAGAATGTGGGGGTGGTCAGAGTTCAAAAGGGAGACATTCATTCATTCGTTCATTTTCTTTTCGGCTTAGTCCCTTTATTAATCTGGGATCGCCACAGCGGAATGAACTGCCAACTTATCCAGCATATGTTTTACACAGCGGATGCTCTTCCAGCTGCAACCCATCACTGGGAAACATCCAGTCATACACTATGGAGAATTTAGTTTCCCCAATTCACCTATACCAAATGTTTGTTTGTTTTTTTTTTCCGGACTGTTGGGGAAACCGGAACACCCAGAGGAAACCCACGCGAACACGGGGAGAACATGCAAACTGCACACAGAAATGCCAACTGACCAAGCCGGGGCTCCAACCAGCGACCTTCTTGCTGTGAGGCTGTGCTACTCACTGCGCCACCGTGCTGCCCCAAATGGAAGACAGCTCTGGGGAAAAAGCTGTTCCTCAGTCTGCTGGTTTTTGTCCGGGGGAACATGAAGTGCCTGCCTGTGAGCAGGCTCAGAGGTGTCCTTAAGAATACTGCGAGCTTGGCGCAGACAATGTGTCTTTTGGATGTCCTCAATAGCTGCAAGTGGAGTCCCTGTGATGCGGTGCCTTACACTCAGCAACAGAGCAGCTTCCATACCAGACTGATGCAGTTGATCAGGATGCTCTCTATTGCGCAGCGGTAGAAGTTCACCAAGACAGTCAAAGACAGCTAATTCTTCTTAAGTTGCCTTATGAAAAAAGGCGCTGGTGAGCCTTCTTGACTCGGTTGGAGGTATTGGTGGTCTAGGACAAGTCTTTTGAGATGTGGGTCCCCAGAAACCTGAAGGATAAGACAGGCTCAACGGCCATCCCATTGATGTGAATAGGATCATATGAACCTAATTGTCCCTTCCTGAAGTCCACAATAAGCCCTTTGGTCTTGGTGATGTTAAAGAGCGCCTATTATGGGTTTTTGAAAATGACCTTTCATGTAGTGTGTAACACCGCTCTAAGTGAAGTGTAATATCCAGCTAAGGCTTAAATCTGAAGGTGCACAGTGGTTAAAACTATTGATTCATTTATAAAAGAGTCGACTCATAGTGCTTCAAATGAATCGTCTTGATTCATTTGAAGCCGTTTCGGCATGATGACGTTCATACGAAACTTAAGCCCCGCCCAATTGTTGCGTGCGCAAACCCGGGAAAATTGAAACCTGTGGCCCCGCCCACAAACAGACAAACACTGTAGCAGATCCCGGTTGATTCAAGTCGTGAAGACGCTTTGCTCAGCTGGATATTATTGGAAGTGTGGGGGGAAAGTTAGTATTATTTTCTCTACCCAAAGAGGAGGCTGTGAAGAGTCAGTGGTTGATGTTTATTTTTGCAATAATACCTCAGCATTATAGCCCTCATTTTTCTAACAAGTGCTTCAGTAATCTACGTACGCTTACAACGGGGGATTCGTCCAATCTTTTCGTTGAAATTACGGGAGTTTTTCGGGATAAATAACAAAACGGGAGGGTGGTGGGAGATGGGTCTGAAATACGGGAGACTCCTGGGAAAAACAGGTGTTGGCAGGTATGCTCACACATACACTATGCACTCTGACTACTTGAATATTGTTGATAAGCCGTGGTGGGCATTTCACTCTGTCTCACACTGAACGCTGTCGACCAATCGCAACAGACTGTCATCAGTCCAATCGGCGCAGATTAGCTTCATGCTAAGGAGGGGTTTGGGAACAAATGAATCGCTGAACGATTCATATGGGAGTTGCTGGGATAATTAGGTAAAAATAAATGCATATTATAAGACCATGAAAGCGTTTTTTGACCTTGCATGCATATCAGCCTGTTGTTAGAGACCACCAAAACCAAAATATGACTCTTTTTAATTTATAATAGGAGGTCTTTAAGGTGCTGTATCTCCTCCCTTTAGGCAGTCTCATCATTGTTGCTGATAAGACCGATCACTGTCTATACAGTCCTACACAATATGCTTCTATGCCAGAGCAAACTCCTACTCCCTCCTAAAATTGAAAACTCTTTTGACTCATTAACAGATTCATTTCTATTTAGAGATAATTTATTCATCACTGGGCTGTTAAAACCAGATGCTCGATTTGATCAGTGATAACAGGGTGTCCGCGGGGTCTTATAAAGTATTAAAAATTGATAAATCAATTTGAAATTTAAGGCCCTTAAAAAGTATTAAAAAGTCTTAGATGCTATTTTACAAGGTATTAAATTTTGTATCAGTATGCTAAAGTTTGCCTGAATTTAATCTTTGAATATCAGGATGCTGTGTAGTTTAGGAAATCAAACAAATATTGCTAGATTTGACATCACGCTGCGTTGTTTACTGCAGTAAAACAGGGAAACACTGTTATTCCTGCTGTTGTAAAGGCGCCACCTGCTGGATTAACATTTTTATTCAGTACATAAATACAGTTTTAGTTTAGGATTCGTTTCTTGCAATCAGTATTTTGTAAATATATTGCAAGCTAAAATGTCGACAATGTTACTGCACTGTAAAAAAAAATCAGCTGGGGTGCCGAAAAAAAAAAACGTAAAATAACGGCCGTTAAATTACAGAAATTTACTGTAAAATAACAGAGGTTGAATTACAAAAAATTACCAGAAATTTAAATTTAAGGAAATGTCTGTAATTTAATGTTCGTTATTTTATGGTGAATTTTTATAATTTAACGGCCGTTATTTTACGTTTTTTTTTTCTGCACCCCAGCTGCCGGAAATAAAATTTTTTACAGTGTGGTTGAAACCTGAAGTGGTGATGAGGTCTTAAAATGTATGCAAAGTGTCTTAAAAAAGGTCTTAAAAAGTATTATACCCTGGAGAAACCCGAACAGTTTGTATATTGAGTTTCTCAGTTTAAACAAATTATTAACTTAACTTGACTTTGTTTACATATTAATTTAAAAAAAATTAATTTTGGGAAATTAAAATAAAAATACAACCTATTATTATTATTTTCCTGTCATTATTTTTTTTTTTTCTAAATTACTAAATAAAGATTTAAATAAACTATTGCGGTTGAGAATTATAAATAAATACTTCAGGTTGATCTGATGCAGTGTCAGGTTACCATTCATATTTAAACAGTAGCTGGTGTGGCAGGACTGGTTTCTGCTATAATTTCCAGTCATATTTGTGTGTTTTCTCTGCTCATCACAGCAGATCGAGTGTAATCAAAGAGCAAGAAGGAAGCAGCTCATGCCTTGAGTTCTGTCAGCACTTACTGTATGAACAACTGACATTCAGCTCTTCCTTAAAAATACATTTGAATATCTTGCATTCGATGTGGTTTTTCTTCTTCCATGCCAGTTTATCTTCATACAAGGTGTGCACCTAGTATTATACGGGAATATGCAGAGGCAGTTTTGTGTATTATTGAGGTGTGGCAGGTTTCCATACCGAAGGAACACTTTGAGAAGAGTTGCCTATGAGTGACCTGGTCTTATTGTCAAATTACTTTTGGATTCCAGCACAAGACAATGACTGAATTGTTTAATACTGCAGAAGTGGACAAGAAGGCCTGACAGGAGAACTGGAACACAGGAGTGGAGAGTGAAAAGGCAAGTTCAGTTATAGTATATTTCATTCTTCTTTTTAGAACTGTTTTATCTGGGTCAACAAAGGTTATATGTTGAGTATTGGCATGTGTCCAGAAGTAATGTGTCATTTTTAGTTGTGAAAGTGAGTCCTCTACTTAAAGGGGCTTAAAAAAAATTCTGCTATTATTTACTCATCTTCTTCCACTTGTCCCAAACCTGAACATGATACACTGAAGAATGCTAGGGAAAACAACAGCAGTGGACTTCCATAGAATATTTCGTTCCTATACTACGCATGCCAGTACTATGCTGTTTTGGTCTTCAAAATATCTTGTTTTGTGTTCAAGAGATTCTTAAATGTTTAAAGTTACTTGAGTGCGGTGGTGGAAAGAGTACTGAAGTAAAATCATACTCAAGTAAAAGTACTATACTTGCCCAAAAATGTAGTGCAAGTAGAGTTAAAGTATCTACTGTAAATATTACTCAAAGTATGAGTACAAATTATAAAAGTTATTTTATAAATAACTTTTAAAAGTACTCAAGAGTAGTAAGTGGTGAGTATTACGCAGTGAAAAGCTTTTGCATTTACATGTAATTTGTGTGTGTGTAAACGTAACATTCTGTAGTGCATTTAGTTATTGTTAAGGCCATTTCGGTCATTATACAGTAAACACCTGTCATCTTCTCAATCTAAACAGTCTCTCTGTCATTGCCCGTACAGACTTTGGATATCTTCTTGGACTCTTTTAATGCTTCCAAACAGGTTGCTGCATTTAAAAATCACCCATGTCTTGAAGTCGATTTACTTTCTAGGTGCGATTTGATTGGACAGGAATGACAGGACTGATTTTTCTAATCCTCATAGACAGGAAAAACAACATAAATTTCTTTTATCATGACATGAACTGGTTAGAACTCGTCATGTAGTTCACACTAAGGTTCAAAAGAATCTTTGAAAGACGTGTTTTATGCTGACCAAGAGTGTATTTATTTGATAAAAATATGGTAAATGAATAGTAAAAAAAAAATTGTGAAATGTAATTTATTCTTGTGATTGCAAAGTTTAATTTTCAGCGTCATTACTAAGATCCATCAGAAATCATTATAATGCACTGACTTTGTGAATTAAAAGCCATGATACATTTTTAAGGATATTTCATAAATGGAAAGTTCATTCATTTGACAAAAATCAATATATAAGTCACGTTTGATCAGATTAATGCATGCTTTCCAAATAAAAGTAGGAATGTCTTAGTAAAAATCTTTCTCAAACCTAACATTTGAACAGTGCTCTACAACAGCTCTTTGTAAAAAGTAGGAAGCACAACTGTTTTCAACAATGATAATAGTGTTTCTTGTGCAGTAATTCAGGATCGTTTGTGACACTGAATACTGGAATAATGATGACAATATATTTGTGCTTGTGTCTGCAAAGTATTTATATCATTACACAGCTCTCTGGAATACTTGATTCTGTCTGGTCAATCCTGACGTTGCAAAGTGTTATTTTTTATTCATAAAGTTATTACCAGGTGCCAGTGGTGAAAAAAGTACTGAAAAATCATACTTAAGTAAAAGTACCATTACTTGGCTAAAAATGTAGCGCGAGTAAAAGTATCTGTTGTAAATATTACTCAAAGTATGAGTAAAAAGTAGACCTTTCAGAAGTACTCAAGGGTAGTGAGCATTATGCTGTAAAAAGCTGATGAATTTACATGTAATTTGTGGATGTGTGTAAACGTAACATACTGTAGTGCATTTAGTTATTGCCGAGCAGGCACACAACATCATAACATGTTAATATTAGGTTAGCTTTATAAGTTGTGATGTCAGGTGACCAAAATTCAATGTCTAGCCAGCGCCTAAGAACAATGTTATTTGTCATTTGTTATGTTATCAAATGACGTTGATATTTGGTTGATTTTAGGTTGTGTTGGAAAGTGACCAAAATCCAACATCGAGCCAACATATTAACCCAACGTCATACTGACATCAAATACTGACATTTATTCGTCAGGTATGGCAACCAAAATCCAATGTCTGAGAGGCTTCATAGTGGTAACGTCCACACAACGTCAAGCTGTAACATCCTTAGATGTTGATATTTGGTTGATTTTAGGTTTGGATGTTGAACTTTGATGTTGGCCTGATGTTGGGTTCTGATGTAAACCAGATTTTTATTTCCAAACAAAATGCAATGTCCCCATGACGTTGGGGTACAAAATCAATCTGACGTCATGTTGACGTCTTGTGCCTGTTGGGTGTTTAAGGCCATTTCAATCATCATACAGTAAACATCTGTCACCTTGTGACATGCATCTAAACAGTCTCTGGGTCATTGTGTGTAAAGATTTTGGACATCTTCTTGGACACTGTTAATGCTTCCAAACAGTTTGCTGCGATTATAAATTGGCCATGTCTTGAGGTAGTTAATTATGAGGCGATTAACCTTCTATGTGCGATTCGATTGGACAGGAATCACAGGACTGATTTTTCTAATCCTCATAGACAGGAAAAAATAAAGTAGTGACTGCAGGTTGAAGGAAAGTAGTGGAGTAAAAGTACCAATACAGCACTAAAATGCACTCAAGAGAAAGTAAAAGTACACATTTATAAAACTACTTAGTAAATTACAATTCCTGAGAAAAAATACTCCATTACAGTAGTTTCAGTATTTGTAGTTTGTTACTTTACACCACTGCTGGTGTAGTTCTAGTAAATTAAAACTGTTTCAGTTCAGTTTAATATAAATGTCACAGTTGAAGTTCAGTTCACTCTCTACGCACCAAATACTTTCTTATCAACTATCCATGTTTCTGGAAAAACATGTGCAATCCTTAGTGTGCTTCACACAGGTGAGTGGACTTGACAAACCACCTGTTGGACACACTCTCTCCTTTCTGCATGCTTGGAGGGGGAAAAAAATAACTTACAGTAGACTTGTCATGCACGTTTGTATACCCCTACTGATGATTTAAAGTGCTTTTTTATCCACACTTTGGATAAAAGCATCTGCTAAATGAGTACAGTGCATCCGGAAAGTATTGATAGCGTTTCACTTTTTCCACATTTTTTAATGTTACAGCCTTATTCCAAAATGGATTAAATTCATTTATTTCCTCAAAAATCTACACACAATACCCCATAATGACAATGTGAAAAAAGAGTTTTTTTAATTGTTGCAAATTTATTAAAAATAAAAAAATCAGATGTACATCAGTATTCACAGCCTTTGCTCAATACTTTGTTGCTGCACCTTTTGCAGCAATTACAGCCTCAAGTCTTTTTGAATATGATGCCACAAGCTTGGCACACCTGTCTTTGGCAATTTTTGCCCATTCTTCTTTGCAGTACCTCTCAAGCTCTATCAGGTTGGATGGGAAGCGACGGTGTACAGCCATTTTCAGATCTCTCCAGAGATGTTAAATAGGATTTAGGTCTGGGCTCTGGCTGGGCCACTCAAGGACATTCACCGAGTTGTTGTGAAGCCACTCCATTGATATTTTGGCGGTGTGCTTTGGGTCATTGTCCTGCTGGAAGATGAACCGTCGTCCCAGTCTGAGGTCAAGAGCACTCTGAAGCAGGTTTTGATTCAGGATGTCTCTGTACATTGCTGCATTCATCTTTCCCTCTATCCTGACTAGTCTTCCAGTTCCTGCTGCTGAAAAACATCCCCACATCATGATGCTGCCACCACCATGCTTCACTGTAGGGATGGTATTAGCCTGGTGATGAGCGGTGCCTGGTTTTCTCCAACCGTAATGCCTGGCATTCACTCCAAAGAGTTCAATTTTAGTCTCATCAGACCAGAGAGTTTTGTTTCTTATGCTCTGAGAGTCCTTCAGACGCCTTTTGGCAAATTCCAGGCAGGGAGTGGCTTCTGTCTGGCCACTTTACCATACAGGCCTGATTGGTGGATTGCTGCAAAGATGGTTGTCCTTCTGTAAGGTTCTTCTCTCTCCACAGAAGAACGCTGGAGCTCAGACAGAGTGACCATCGGGTTATTGATCACCTCCCTGACTAAGTCCCTTCTCCCCTGATCACTCAGCTTAGATGGCTGGCCAGCTCTAGGAAGAGTCCTGGTGGTTCCAAACATCTTCCACTTACGGATGATGGTTGTCACTGTGCTCATTGGAACTTTCAGAGCAGCAGAAATTTTTTTGTAACCTTCCCCAGCCTTGTGCCTCGAGACAATCCTGTCTTGGAGGTCTACAGACATTTCCTTTGACTTCATGCTTGGTTTGTGCTTTGACATGCACTGTCAACCCTGGGACATCATATAGACAGGTGTATACCTTTTTAAATCATGTCCAATCAACTGAATTTACCACAGGTGAACTCCAGTTAAGCTGCTGAAACATCTCAAGAATGATCAGTGGAAACAGAATGTACCTGAGCTCAATTTAGAGCTTCACAACAAAGGCTGTGAATACTGATGTACATGTGACATTTCAGCTTTTTTATTTTTAATAAATTTGCAACAATTTCAAAAACTCTTTTTTCACATTGTCATTATGGCATACTGTGTGTAGAATTTTGAGGACATAAATGAATTTAATCCATTTTGGAATAAGGCTGTAACAAAAAAAAGTGGAAAAAGTGAAGCGCTATGAATACTTTCCAGATGCACTGTAAATGTAAATACTTTTTATATGTCTTTCTTAGTCTTTCTTTATATTTCATTATCATGTAAAGATTTAAAAATCATTAAAATGTAGCCTCCTGTTCTTCAAAGACAAACAGGCCAATCCAAAATACTGAATTGTAATAGAAAAGTGAAGTGAGATTAATTACACTCTCTTGTTTGACCAAATGATTAAAGACTCAGTAGTTATACTACTTAGTGTAGTATAATGGCTCTTTCCTGAGCCGATCCAGCTTCGGCAGTGGGCAGTGACTTCCTTCCCGTCTCTGTGGCTGGCATACATTCACACGCTTCAGAGATGTGTTCAGAAAATTCATCTTTTTGTGTTTAAACTACAGCTGAAGAGGCAATATCCTACTGAAGTAATCAAACAGTGAGTGTTACTAAAGTGCGTTTTTTCCCACACATTTGATGTTGTAAATTTGTATTCATTTCTCATTTTCAGACATAATATATCTGTTATTGCTATGCAATATTAATGCATGCTTCTTTTAATGTACAATATTAATTAATCTCGAAACTGGGACTTACTACTACTTTGCGTTACAACAGACAAAATGTTGCAATGTGACCACAAATATTCTGTTTGCATTGTTCCATTTTTATCACCATGTTTCACTGAAAAAGAATGTTATCTGTACACTTTAAGCACACCCAGTTTTGATAGAGTGCAGGCGACTGTCAACACTAGGCTGTTTAACTTTGGTGGTGACGAAATGCTCTTTTAGTCATGTAACCAAAAGGAGTTTCATGAGTTAACTATACACATAAAAAGAAACTATAAACTGTGATGCTATTGGATTTATTTCCTTGTATAACCTTGTTCCTATTAACTATTATTGTTTTATCGAAGGAATAGTTCTCTCATTTACCAGTCCTCAAGCCGTAACAAACATACAGGGACACTTTTATGGTCCTTTCTGGAGCTTGATGTAGCTCTGATGTCTGTATATAATTTCTGAATGTGCCAAATTTTATATTTCATATTAGTTTGGAAAGAAAATTTGAGATTTGAGAACTGTTAAATTTGTAATAGTTTTAATGATTAATTATTTTTTATATGAATTTATATTGGCGACGCGGTGGCACAGTAAGTAGTGCTGTCGCCTCACAGCAAGAAGGTCGCTGGTTCGAGCCTCGGCTGGGTCAGTTGGCGTAGCTGTGTAGAGTTTGCATGTTCTCCCCGTGTTGGCGTGGGTTTCCTCTGGGTGCTCTGGTTTCCCCCACAGTCCAAAGACATGCGCAATAGGTGAATTTTGTAAGCTAAATTGTCTGTAGTGTTTGAGTGTGAATGTGAGAATGTATAGGTGTTTCCTAGTAGGAATTATTTATTAATTAATTAATTACTGGGTTGCAGCTGGAAGCATCCGCTGTGTAAAACATAATAAATAATAAAATGTAATATATATATATATATATATATATATATATATATATATATATATATATATATATATATATATATATATATATATATATATATATATATATATATATATATATATATATATATAAAACGATTAGAGTATTTTTAAAGGCTAACTTAAAGCTGCAATATCATTTAAACCAGTAGAGGGCGTCGTAAAACAAGATTACTAACGCAACTAAAACTTTTTAAAACACTTACCAGCCGCTATGTTTTTATTTACATGTATATTTCCAGTGACCCACACGTCTCATCCATTTAACCATGACACCAAGACCGTCAGTAAAACCAACTAAAACCCCTCACACCAACACCACAACAGCTGCTCCGGGGTTCCTGCCCTCTTTACTGGACAGGATTCCTTGTGAGTATATCAAATGAATCTTCAACACCTGCTCCACGCCATATCTAATTGCACCCCTTGCGCACATTTCTTGCTTCTCAATTTTCACTTGTCACAAGCTTAACTTGCCTTAAGTCTCCTGGCCGTGGTTTTACCTCATCCTTTAGATGTATATCATGGCGTTACACTGGACCGCTGCTGTGATGTAAGATGGACTATTGTTGTTTTTGTCGTAACAGTGCCAAGATGGGCCATCTATGCTATATTTGCTGCCATCGTCCTGCTCATTCTCATCTGTGTGATATGCTGCTGTGTAAAATGCTGCTGCAAAGGGAAAAAGAAGAGGAAAAAGAAGCCAGATGAGAAAATCAACATGAAAGGGATCTCAGGAACTACAACCACAGCACTGGTGAGAGACTTTTCCAAAAATAAATCTGTCATTTCTTAGTTCAGTTTAGTTTATTTGTTTGCAGGGTCAAAGCACATTAATCAACATTAGCCTGCTGTAAAATATGCCAGAATTAGACAAGAATGGCTATTTTTCATCTGCAGACCCTTGACGGAATGTTAAAATGGCACACCTAAATATTGAATCAAAGCATAATAACACAAAATACACTATCTATCTATCTATCTATCTATCTATCTATCTATCTATCTATCTATCTATCTATCTATCTATCTATCTATCTATCTATCTATATATATATATATATATATATATATATATATATATATATATCTAATTAGGCTTGGCTAAAACAAGGCTAAACTTGGGCTGTCAGTGAAAATCTAATAGACATCTAAGAATAGCCCAAAACTAGACTAGTCGTCAAACAGACAGATTAGACAGACTTTATATGTGTAGTCACTCATTTCTGTTTATTTGACGACTAGTCTAGATTTGGCCTATTCTTAGACGCCTATTAGATTTTCACTGACAAGTTTAGCCTTGTTTTAGCCAAGATGACTATGTTTAGACATCTATTAGACATCTTTTAAAAACAAAAAATACTTGCTGGGACCTTTTGGTAGAAAGTCAAAGTCGATGCAGTTGAAAAACAGTTCAGAGCTTTCAAACCTGTGAAAATCTACCCCTGAGCAATGAAATGTTCCCCTGGGTGGTATTCAGTAATGGCATACTTGATGTACTGGCAGGTCCAGCCTGAGACAGAGGACACTGAATATGGCTCATCTGACCAGCAGAGAGGAAAACTTCAGTACTCACTCGAGTTCAATGCATCCAGATCTGAGGTAAATATTCAACTTTTACTGATTCAATAAACACATTTTTGCTCAAATTAATCTATTTGTGGACATAATTAAATTAATTACCTTAAACTGACTATTTTGTCATGACGGTCTTGACTACACTGTAAAAAAATATCCATTAAAGGGGTGGTCCACTACGAAAGCATATTTTAAACTTTAGTTGATGTGTAATGTAGCTGTGTGAACATAAACAACACCTCTGAATGTAAGACGCTCAAAGTTCAATACAAACTGGCGACATTGGCTTTTACAGTGTTAGCTTAGCAAAGCCTACAGCGAACAAATTTTGGGGGCTACAAAAAAATACTTCCAGGTTAGTGAGATCATAAACGCTTTAGGTTACAGGCATTCACCATGTGCAGGGAAGGGGCGTGGCCAGAGGCACTGTAATGTTACAGCAGAGAAAGCTAAAATGCCATCCAAACGCTGCTTTTCCACAGAGCTTTCTTCTGTTTCTGTATTTGGGCTAAAGAGAGAAGTGCTTTTAGTTTAATTTTAATTATGTTCCAGAGAATTATAAAAAAGATATAGCTAACATTTGACAAAGGACAGCTTCCAGAATCTCTCCCAGTTCAGTGCTGAATTCAGCTAAAAACTTCTCCAACCGAGGAAGCTGTGGATTGTGAGCCACAACCTGTGAGTATTTCTAGTTGTTAAAATTGATCAACTACATGCACAGTTTCTAGTGTTAACGGTATGTTGTAGCGAGGACGTAAACAAAGATGTAAACAACAGGAAATGCTGTTTGGCATCGCTAACAATTTAGCTACAAATTCATATTTATCTGTCAAACCGCTGTAAACACCCACAATCTTCACCAACGCTGCAGTGTCTTTCTATGCGGCCGCTTTCCCTGCATTCTACAAATAACAAACTTGCAAAAGAAATGTGAACGTTTCATACTACTTACACATGCTTATAACCCAATATGTGAAAGTCACATGTCAGGTTTTATTTGAGAGCGCGAGTGTGAGGTTCAGCTGTGTACACAGCACATTATGTTAGTTGACCAATCAGAACCTCTTGAGGGCGGGCCTTTCAAAGGAACTAGGAAATATGACAGTCGTTTTCATGTTAGCTGAGTAGCTGTGTATAATCAACGTAAGGTGTGTGAAAAAAAATAACAACGTGGTTTTCTACAAGTGAAGCATGAGCGCACACATTGCTTTGCATCATATAAACACAACCAAGCCTTAAAAATACACTGTGGACCACTGCTTTAAGTAACATTTATTTATGAGTATGAATTTCATTATCAGACGTTGATCTCTGCTCTTAAAACTTTTGAAGTTGAAAATTTAATTCTGCATTTTAACGAAGTGACTCTTATTGACATTTTTGAAGTTTGAAACAATATATTGTATAAGAAATAATAATAATAATAATTATATATATATATATATATATATATATATATATATATATATATATATATATATATATATATATATATATAATAAACATAAAAAATACTGGCTCTTTATTATCAGGCTTTTGTACAACACCAACTCAGACAATACATCACTTCAAACTTTTAAACATGTCAATAAAAGTCACTTTTTACAACTTTTCAACATCAAAAGTTGTTGGAGGAAAAAAAAAGGACCCATTAATCAAAAAATACAGAAAACTTAATTTACGGATATATATTTTACCAGTGTACTAACATCTGCAGATCTTCTTTGTCATAGTAACTGTGCCAAAGTAACTTACCAAACAAACAAATAAAAACTTCACTATTATATTTTAACTTTAACATCACTCTTGTTTGTCAAGACGGGATTTTCTACTAACCATGTGCATTAAATAGGGTATGAACTAAATTCACGTGTTCTCTATTTTCTTTTAGCTGACTGTAGGAATAAAAGAAGCTGCTGCTTTGAAAGCGATGGATTCAGGAGGGACATCTGACCCCTATGTGAAAGTCTACACCCTACCCAACAAGTCCAAAACATTTGAGACAAAAGTCTTCAGGAAGACCCTCAACCCCGTGTTCAATGAAAATTTCAAGTATCAGGTAAACCAAGCAGCATATCAAACTTGATTATATGATATGCTCTGTTATGTGACATATGCTACTCAGTCAAGCTTATAGTAAGAGTTTATAGTACACCGTAAAACCCAACAGTCAACTTTATCAAATGAAATGAGTGTAGTTAACTCAAAGTTTACTGAAAGTTAATTCTATTTAGAAAGAGTTTTGAACTCAGTGTTGAAGGTAATGAGTTAATTAAATACCTCATTACTTCAACTTAAATAGAGTACGTTCACAGTACTCATATAGATTATTTTTTTAACTCAAATGGTTGTAACAATCGATTTCCTCAGACGGTTTGAGTTGCCTTAACTTATTGGGTTTTACAGTACTCAGTTGGTCTGAGTTCTCTTGATTTATTGGGTTTTATTGTGCTCAAATTGCTTCATTTACTCAAATGAATCAAGTTCACAGTGCTCATTAGGATTAATTTTTGAACTTAAATGGTTTGTTGCAATCGGTTTCCTCAAATGGTTTGAGTTACCTTAACTTGGGTTTTAAAGTCTACGAATAGACAGTATCTAAACACTGACAAGGTGTTTTTTACCAACGGTAGATCCCTCAAAAGGAGCTAACAGAGTCGACACTGGTGATGCAAGTGTATGACTTTAACCGATTCTCCAAGCATGACATTATTGGAGAGATCAGACTGAATCTGTCCACGGTGGACTGGAATCATGTGATTGAAGAGTGGAGAGATCTGAGCGAAGCTTCCAAACACGAGGTTTGCCTTAGTAATCCAACTTAAACATGTTTTTTTAGATTGAATGTACATTTTTTTATATGGTTTGTATATGTAAACAATTCAATGGGCTATATGCACACTGTAAAAGATGGCTGTGATTTCAACGGTAAAAAAACTGTAAAAATGCTACAGTAATAATCCGTAACCTGGTTAACAGTATGTTTCCTTAATATATACGGCGAATAACCATAAATTGACTTTCCCAGAATTCCCTGCATGGCACATCACTTTTTATGCTTTTTGTTGACATTACTATGGATCTTTTTAGTTTTTTTCCCCATCAGTTATGTACATTAGAGATTTATGTTACATCTAATGTTGATAAACAATGTTTATTTCTTGACTTTAAATTTATGCGTGTTACCATACTGGTGTTTAGTATCTATGTGAATGACACTGAACACCTTCTATACACTGATACACTTTTCTGCTTGTGGGAAAAGTTGTTTGTGATGACCATTGGTTGATTATGTATGAACTTTCTCAACACCACTTGCGTATGGCTGTGTTAACTTGTCTATCTGTGTAACAAAAGATGTGTAGATGTTGCTAATCAATATACAAACATATTACCTCTATAAATTAAAGATATACGGTAGTTTACTGTAAAAATGAGAAATTACTTTTAACGATTAAATACTGGCAACCACAGCTGCCGTTTTTACTACCGTAAATTTAACGGATTTATTATTTTTTTTTTAAAGATTTATTTTTGGCCTTTTTGCCTTTATTAGATAGGACAGTATTTAGACAGGAAGCGAAGTTGGAGAGAGAGAGGGGGGTAGGGTAGGGAAATGTCCTCGAGCCGGGATTCGAACTCAGGACGCCCTGACGTGCTATTGCACCATATGTTGGCGCGCTATCCACTAGGCTATTGCGCCGACACGGATTTATTTTTTACAGCGCACACAGACCTTTACTGTAATTCCAGCCTCTCAGCCTCAGTGCTTCCGGTGAACTGTCTTTCCATTATAAAATTGCCACGTTTAAGGTCTGATTTCTTTAAAAATCAACGATCTTCACTGCTTGATAGATATACGATATAAAGTATGTCTCAGACCAGACAAAAAGCACTGCATTAAACTCTATTTCCCCCACCACGTCTTTAAAATATGACACTTTACCCCAGTATTTTCAATAGAGTTTTTGCACTCGCCTGCTGATCTTAGCCCCGTTAGTAGACAGTTTATGCATGAACAACTAAATGATCGCTGACGACTATTAAACTGAATGTATTTTAATTACATTACAACATTGATGCTGTAAAAGGAACCTTATGAAATTGAAAATAGTCACATTAAGCTTTCACCGGAAGTTTATCATTGGCTGAAAAACAATAGCTGTGCATATACCCCATTAGAAATTAGGTAGCAGGTATAAAAATATGTTTTCCCCTTAAACATGAAGGATAATGTATGGTTGATTGTTTATAAGAACTTAAAGTGTTCACCCATTAATTAAAATGATGTTATTAGTTACCCATTCTCATGTTGTTCCAAATCCCTGAGACCTTTGTTTGTCTTCAGATTACAAATGAACATATTTTAGATGAAATCTAAGAGCTCCATCATCTTCGTTGACAGCAACTGTTCCAATTGGGTTCAGAGACCTATAAGGCAGCTTAAAATATCCTCAACACAGTCCATTTGTATTCAGTGGTACAATCTGCATGTTTTCAAGAGACAAGAATATTTTTGTGTGCACAATAAACAAAAATAACAACTTTATTCAACAGTTTTTTTCCCCTCAGTGTCAGTATAGGGAGGATTTTCAGATATCACTCTTAGTCGCACTTCTGGCATATTACCTCAAATGCGTCTGTGCTTCAAACAAGTTGCAAACAGTGTTTCCAAAGGCATTCAGAAGGTATTTATTATTATTTAGGGTATTTGCACAGTGCTCATGAATGAGTGCAATATACTGACACTGAGGAGAAGAAACTTGAATAATGTCAATATTTTGGTTTTATGTGCACGCAAAAGTCTTCATGTAGCTTGATAATATTCCGATTGAACCACTGATGAACTGTTTTGGGGATGTTTTTTGGTACCTTTTTGGACTATCTGTGGAGTATGAGAGAGCCCCTTAGATTTCATCTGAAATATCTTCATTTGTGTTCAGAATTACTGAAGGAGTTTGGAACAACATCATTTTTTTTTTCATTTTTGAACTATTTTTTATTTATTTATTTATTTATTTTTTCCACATAACAAGAGCAGGTGAATTTTATTTCTGTCATGTCACAACAGAAAATTGTGAAATTGCAGTGAATCTCATGAGCAAATTTAGGCATAGTACCCTGCTCTGTGGCACAGTGGTGATCACATATGTATCAGCCCAAGTCAGTTGATTGGCTGAGGCTAGATTTTTTACAATTTCAGTTAAGTTTCATTTTTGCGCATGGCCCCTATTGACACATTTTACATCATATTAGAATTTACAACCCAAGTCAAGATTAAAAATCAAGGTTGCCTCGAGACAAAATAGGCTCAGAGTTAAGAGAGAAAGATATATATATATATATTTGAAGAGTTCAGATGCAAAAACCTCTAAATGCCGTCTGAAATGTTGAGATATTTCACTTTAAAAACCAGGAAAAGGACTAACTCTTTGCCATAAAAGTGATGTTACTGAACATACACACAAGAGCCTGATAAAAATGCTAATTTTAGAGGAAAATTTCGGACGGCATTTAGAGGTTTGTGCAACTAAACTATATATATTGAAGTCAGTTGAAGTCAGAATTATTAGCCCCCGTTTAATTTTTCCCCCAATTTCTGTTTAACGGAGAGAATTTTTCATCACATTTCTAAACATAATAGTTTTAATAACTCATTTCTAATAACTGATTTATTTTATCTTTGCCATGATGACAGTAAATAATATTTTACTAGACATTTTTCAAGACACTTCTATACAGCTTAAAGTGACATTTAAAGGCTTAACTAGATTAATTTGGGTAACTAGGCAGGTTAGGGTAATTAGGCAAGTTATTGTATAATAATGGTTTGTTTTGTAGTCTATCGAAAAAAAATGTAGCTTAAAGGGGCTAATAATTTTGTCCTTAAAATGGTGTTTGAAAAATTAATAACTGCTTTTATTGTAGCCGAAATAAAACAAATAAGACTTTCTCCAGAAGAAAAAATATTATCAGACATACTGTGAAAATGTCCTTGCTCTGTTAAACGTAATTTGGGATGTATTTGAAAGAGAAAAAGAAATTCAAAGGGGGGCGAATAATTCTGATTCAACTGTATATATATATATATATAGGGCAACGCAGTGGCGCAGTAGGTAGTGCTGTTGCCTCACAGCAAGAACGTCGCTGGGTCGCAGGTTCGAACCTCGGCTGGGCTGGGTCAGTTGGCGTTTCTGTGTGGAGTTTGCATGTTCTCCCTGCGTTCGCGTGGGTTTTCTTCGGGTGCTCCGGTTTCCCCCACAGTCCAAAGACATGCAGTACAGGTGAATTGGGTAAGCTAAATTGTCCGTAGTGTATGAGTGTGAATGTGTGTGTGTGGAAATTCCCAGAGATGGGTTGCGGCTGGAAGGGCATCCGCTGCGTAAAATCGTGCTGGATAAGTTGGTGGTTCATTCCACTGTGGCGACCCCGCAAGGGACAAAGCCGACAAGAAAATGAATGAATGAATATATATATATATATATATATATATATATATATATATATATATATATATATATATATATATATATATATATATGTGTGTGTGTGTGTGTGTAACTGCACAGTGCCGCATCTTTCATTTAACTGCATCTTACATTTTGTGTCCATATTACAGCAAGAGCATCTGGGAGAGATCTGTTTTTCTCTTCGTTATGTCCCGACTAGTAGTAAACTTACTGTGATCATTCTGGAAGCCAAAAACCTGAAGAAGATGGACCAGGGAGGTTCTTCAGGTGAGATACCTATGTAGTCATTCATTCTCAATAGTCTAGTCCACTGACAAAAACAACAACAACTAATAATTAATCAAAGTTTGTGATCGCAATTTACTGAAATAAATGTAAACTCGTTAGTGATTATAAAAGAATTGTGCTATCTAGGCTATATGTAATGCATTCAGAATTAAATAAAAGTTAATGTTTTCATACTGCTAAATTGACCAATGGACACTGTGGAATGTTTCCTCATGTAAATGCATGATATAGTGATGACCACACCAGTGCATGGGACAACAATATAATGTTGAAGTAGACTAAGGGCCCATTTCCAATGAGTGGTGTGGTTCAGTATATAATGGTACACAGTTATGTCCATTTCCTCTGTCAAAGGTACAAAGATAGCGAACCCTACCATACCACTTTTTGGCTCCCTTTCCAAAGGTTATCTAACACAATAGCATGGCACTACACAGAAAATTGTCACTTTTTTGTGCAACAAGACAAAGGAACGATAACACAGGAAGCACCATTTTTAAATACACAGTTAAAGCATGACACCGGATGAATACAATGGCTTTGCTCAGCAATGAACCATGATCAAGCTAAGCTTGTCACTTCTTGTATGTTTTCTATTTTAGTTTACATGGCTGTTCACATGTTATGTTTAAAATGTGAACCTCACTCTCCTGATCTTAAGATGTGCAGATGCCAATCAGAATTAAGGGATATGTTTTTCGTTTATGTTAAGTTTCGGCTTACAGTTAGATTTAAGCACTTCTACATGATTGCTATCCAACTATTATTTCCCTCTGATGTTGGGAATAATTTACAGTTATGGTTGGGTTTAGGGGTAGGGAAGAGGTATGGATTACATTTTCCAACAAAAATGATGCTTCAGGATCAACATACATGTAGATGTTAATCCAGGATCACATCGTACTTGTCAAAACGTGACGTCATGGCATGCTGTGGTTTTTAGCATCCTTGGTGGATGCTGCAAATTGATGGTGTAGAGCAGCGGTTCCCAAACTTTTCAGCCCGCGACCCCCAAAATAACAATGCCAGTGACTTGCGACCCCAATATCCTCTGAGGTGGTTATAAATACAGAAACCTTGCCTGCAATGGCGCACACACACCAATAAACCCAAGACTACTCTTCGTTTAATTTTTTTTTATGTATGTCAGTGTTGGAAATGTGCCAGAAAGTGGTGTTATAAAATCAATCTGCTGCATCTGACGCTATTGCTGTGTCTTTAATATAATGTAATTAGCCCAGGGGTCGCAATCCAATATAACTAGTAACTATAAGCTACTATAGTAACTATATAGTGTATAGTAACTACGTATAAACGACTATTTTTTTTCTTCTCCTCTGTAGGTTATGGATAAAATAGGGTAATTCTTATAGTTTAATAAAAATAAATAGATTTTTGGAAATCACCAGACGACCCCCCCCCCTTCATTGTCCCGCGACCCCTAGGGGGGTCCTGACCCCCACTTTGAGAACCACTGGTGTAGAGAGACCCTCTGATATGATTGTAAAGCACCTTGGCCATGGTTTCCGCTACATTCATTCTACCATGGCGGGGCGCCACGCCAAAATTCATCCCGCCACGGCTACACTACAGCTTCTCATTCAAAACATTGTCGTTTTTTTTTTAAATAGCGGGTTATAATCGCACCAAAACTTATTAAAAGGTAAGTGAATTATAACAGCGCAAGCTTTTCTGTAACCGTAGTTGTGCTGTGCGTTATTTGTTTAACCCTTTAAGGTGACATGCTGACTGACTGACAGGTGCGTGAGGCCAGCAAACACAACGTATAGCTTTCAGTTAGGATGAAAATCGTTTCTATAATTATCCTTTATTTATAGATAAAGGTCTATTGCTCTGCATACAACAAGCAAAGACTTTATCTTGCTGGAGTTTATAGCCGTTTCACTTTACCTTAGGACGCATTAATGCCGCTCTGTAGGTCTATTGGAGACGTTCATAAATATTCCTAGCAAATCTAATAAAGGTTGGTGACAAATTCACTACGTAAACGAGCTAAATTGCACTTGAGCAGCGTATATTTGAGGGCGTGCAAGAAGTTTTGTGCACGAACAGAGGAAAACCTAGCGCAAGCAAAAAGATCTGCATGCTCGTATTACACAAATCCAATCTCGACTTGTAGAACTGCGTCACGACATTTGTCATTAAAAAATAACGCCAAAGGTAGTTGGTAGATCAAAAGGCCTGCCGCCACAGCTGGAAAAAATCCTAGAGGAAACACTGTTGGCTGTATGGCAATACACAATAAATGTGTTATATAAATGTATATTACATTACATTGTCAGAGAGTCTGCCTCCCATACCAGAATCGCTGGTTCATCTCAGTGTTTTACTGGCAGGATTACATTGGTGCCGTGACCTGGATTAAGGGAGGTGAGGATAACAAAGGCCAACTAGTGAGAACTTTGTGGGTTAACTTCATTCTCCTTATCTCAAGAAGTGTGGGTAAATCTCAGTCTATAGAGGATGTGGTCTTTACAGTAGCGTCCTTTAGCTAGAGCGCATGCTGCTTGTTAGCTCCTCAACCACAGCATTTCACTTCTAGTATTAGTTCTATGAAACAGGAAAAAAATGGCCTAGTATTTGCTGATTTTAGTTATTATTTCAGATATCTTTAGGTTTGGCATAGAAATGGACTAATCGTTTTGTTTATTGTTCTAGACCCTTATGTGAAAGTACAACTGATTCTTGAACAGAAGAAATGGAAAAAGAAGAAAACATCAGTGAAGAAGCGGACTTTGAATCCATACTTCAATGAGTCTTTCACTTTTGATGTGTCGTTTGAACAGATTCAGGTGAGTGATAGCAAAGAACTATTGTTCTTGCCTCATATACAGGGAGTGCAGAATTATTAGGCAAATGAGTATTTTGACCACATCGTCCTCTTTATGCATGTTGTCTTACTCCAAGCTGTATTGGCTCGAAAGCCTACTACCAATTAAGCATATTAGATGATGTGCATCTCTGTAATGAGAAGGGGTGTGGTCTAATGACATCAACACCCTATATCAGGTGTGCAGAATTATTAGGCAACTTCCTTTCCTTTGGCAAAATGGGTCAAAAGAAGGACTTGACAGGCTCCGAAAAGTAAAAAATAGTGAGATATCTTGCAGAGGGATGCAGCACTCTTAAAATTGCCAAGCTTCTGAAGCGTGATCATCGAACAATCAAGCGTTTCATTCAAAATAGTCAACAGGGTCGCAAGAAGTGTGTGAAAAAACCAAGGCGCAAAATAAACTGCCCATGAACTGAGAAAAGTCAAGCGTGCAGCTGCCAGGATGCCACTTGCCACCAGTTTTGCCATATTTCAGAGCTGCAACATCACTGGAGTGCCCAAAAGCACAAGGTGTGCAGTACTCAGAGACATGGCCAAGGTAAGAAAGGCTGAAAAACGACCACCACTGAACAAGACACATAAGCTGAAACGTCAAGACTGGGCCAAGAAATATCTCAAGACTGATTTTTCTAACGTTTTATGGACTGATGAAATGAGAGTGAGTCTTGATGGGCCCGTGGCTGGATCGGTAAAGGGCAGAGAGCTCCCGTCCTACTCAGACGCCAGCAAGGTGGATTTGGAGTACTGGTTTGGGCTGGTATCATCAAAGATGAGCTTGTGGGGCCTTTTCGGGTTGAGGATGGAGTCAAGCTCAACTCCCAGTCCTACTGCCAGTTTCTGGAAGACACCTTCAAGCAGTGGTACAGAAAGAAGTCTGCATCCTTCAAGAAAAACATGATTTTCATGCAGGACAATGCTCCATCACACGCGTCCAAGTACTCCACAGCGTGGCTGGCAAGACAAGGTCTAAAAGAAGAAAAACAATTGACATGGCTTCCTTGTTCACCTGATCTGAACCCCATAGAGAACCTGTGGTCCATCATCAAATGTGAGATTTACAAGGAGGGAAAACAGTACACCTCTCTGAACAGTGTCTGGGAGGCTGTGGTTGCTGCTGCACGCAATGTTGATGGTGAACAGATCAAAACACTGACAGAATCCATGGATGGCAGGCTTTTAAGTCTCCTTGCAAAGAAAGGTGGCTATTTTGGTCACTAATTTGTTTTTGTTTTGTTTTTGAATGTCAGAAATGTATATTTGTGAATGTTGAGATGTTACATTGGTTTCACTGGTGAATATAAGTAATTGAAATGGGTATATATTAGTTTTTTGTTAAGTTGCCTAATAATTCTGCACAGTAATAGTCACCTGCACACACAGATATCCTCCTAAAATAGCTAAAACTAAAAACAAACTAAAAACTACTTCCAAAAGTATTCAGCTTTGATATTAATGAGTTTTTTGGGTTCATTGAGAACATGGTTGTTGTTTAATAATAAAATTAATCCCCAAAAATACAACTTGCCTAATTCTGCACTCCCTGTATCTTCAATTGTCACATTCTCTTATTGGCCACAATTCCGTTATGCAGTTTGTCCTCAGATAAGAGAAGAACTTTAGATTTCGATTAGATGTTCAGCTATGGTTGTGTTATCAAAATATTATTGTTACATTTTATGTCTGCCCACCACATTAAATAACTTAAAGCCATATTTGAAGTGTTAGATGCATAAACCTAAATGCCGTCTAAAATTTCCATTAAAACTGAACATTTTTATCAGTCTCCTTTGTTTATGTCGAGTTATTTCACTTTAAAGACAATAAAAATAACTTATATTTTGCCATAAAAGTGATATTACTGAACATGCACACAGGAGCTTGATAAGCTAATTGTAGAAGAAAATTTAAGACGGCATTTAGAGGTTTTTGCACTGAACTCTTCAGTTACTTATCCATATTAAGTGTTAATGTTGGACTCTGGATTGACCCTTTTGTACAGTCTGTTTTGCTTTTTTTTCCTCTGTAAACTGTTTGTTTTACTCATTACTCTTTGAACAGAAAGTCCAGCTGGTCATTTCAGTGTGGGATCATGACAAAATGACCAGGAATGATGCCATCGGCAAGATCTATCTGGGCTGTGATGCCACAGGAAACCAGCTGCGCCACTGGGCCGATATGCTGTCCAATCCACGCAAACCTGTGGCTCAGTGGCACACTTTACTGTCCGCTGAACAGGTGGACACGACGCTGGCCATAAAACACACACTAAAGAACCCCTTCACAAACAAAAATCTCTGAGGAACACAATTTCCTTTTCTTTATGCTTTTGTTAAGTTACCCAGACAAAGGGACCAGACAAAAGGACCAGTAAGAAAAAAAAAATCTAGTCTTTCTTTATTATTTATTTAAGAGGGTCCATAATGTTTTAGTGAAACATTCCAGTTTCCTAATTTTATGCATTTTGAAAGCAACAGCATTATGCTGGAATATACTAACAATACATTTTAAAACAGTGAACAGGGAACGTTTTTAGAATAGTTCTCAGTAAAATTCCTTAAAAGTTTGCAAATGTTAGCATGTAATGTCATTAAAATAATGTTTCTGGAACATTCTCGTAATGTTGATAGAAAAATATTTTAGAACAATATAATACGGATGAAATGTACTAATAACGTTTTAAAGGGCACCTATGATGAAAATGTTGGACGGAACTATGTGTAGGTATAGTGTGTCCACAGTCATATTGGGGTGATATAAAGACAATAAGTCTCTTTTTTTTTTTTTTAAATGTCCTGACGTTAAAATAGGATCCAAATCACTGCCATTTTGAGGCCAACCCCAACATGATGTAGGACTGCGGTTTCCCTGCCCCCCGAATTGATTGACAGCCGCATATTAACATGTCTCCTTAGTAACGTGTATAATCATATCAACAAGACAGGATGTGCGCAAAGCAACTGGGATTAAAAGATCTGTTCAGCTCTCTGTGATCATCAATCATCATCAAATGTGATCAAGAATGAGTTTTACAAGTTTAAAACGTTTTTTTAATCAGTGCATGTTTGTAATGAATTATATCGATTTTACCGTCTTTATCACCACAGCGGCATGTCAGTACAATTATAAAAGAAGAAGCTTCAATCCTGCTTTGTGGACGTTAAATCAGGTTTATTTTGTATATTAACATAACGAATATCAATACAGCAGTAGATAATACCGTGTATCCTGTCACATTTGCCATACAAAAACAGTGCAAAGTTAAACGCGTGCGCTGTGTGTGTGTGCATAAACTTTGTAACGACATTGTGTGTGACTTGTTATGGCAGAAAGGCTTGAATTACCTCCACAACAAACACATCAAATAATCATTGGGAATATTCTCACTGTAGTATTTCTCACAAACATTACGTGAGATCTGCTCCACTGTGCTGTTTATCTGACGCAGCAGAGGCGGAGATTGAGGCACACTCTGACAGACACGTGGGAACGATGGGCGAGGAGAACTAGCATTAAAGGCACAGGCAACAACAACAAAGATGTTCAGAGCTGAAAATTCCAATATTCTGAAAGGTCTAATAAATAATCTAATGGGTGTTTTGAACTGAAACTTTACAGACACATGAAAAAGGGTCAAATGGGTGCCCTCTAAATAATGTTTTAAAAACATTAATATAATATGAGACTAAAATGTTATGAAAATGTTTTAAATAATGTTATTATATTCAAAAAATAACTTGAAGATATGGTTTTAAAAATTGGACGTTTTGACATTTTGAATGTTTTAAGATATTTGAGAATAAAGTCTAAATAAAAGTCATTGTGTTTTGTAAAAATCATTGAATTAAGAGAACAAAAGTTCAAAATAAAATCTTATTAAGTTATTTTATCGTAAAAGTTATTTATCTGTTTTCGCTTATATACATATATACACATACACACACACACACATATATATATATATATATATATATATATATATATATATATATATATATATATATATATATATATATATATATATGTGTGGGTGTGTGTGTGTGTATATATGTATGTGTGTGTAATATTTACATGTAAATATATGTGTGTGTGTGTATATATATATATATATATATATATATATATATATATATATATATATATATATATATATATATATATATATATATATATATATATATATTAGGGCTGGACAATAAATCGATATCAATATATATCGCGGTAGATTTTTTTTTTTCAATAAAGGTGATATGAGTTTTAAACCCATTTCCGGTATTTCGATATAAATTTGCATATATATATTTTATTATATGTATAATATCTTATATATTATCATTTGTCACTGAATGACTTTCAGTGCTCAGCCGTCAGAAAGAGCGTGATGTCACTTGCGTGACGACGTACATCACAGACACGCTCTGCCAGCGCTCAGCAGTTGGTTAAGCTCCTCCGTGACCGTCGCAGAACGTTTTAGCTACAAAATGAGTGCCCTGAATACAGATATGAATGAACAAGCGTCCACAAGGAAGAATGCAGACGAAATAGTTGATAAGAGAGGAAGGACTGATGCAGTGGTGTGGAAGTGGTTCAGCTTTTTAAGTTCCGATAAACGTATAGGTTCGGTACTCTCCAAAATGTGCTGCCGACTAGCAGCGGGAACACATCAAATCTGTTTAACCCGATAAAACATACTGAGAGTGAGAAGATGAGGCATCATAAAAGTTTAAGCCAACCTCCCCGACACCGAAACAAGCAGTGTCAGAAGAGAAGGCAATGAAGCAAACACAGATGCTATGAGGCGCCGTGTAGGATTGAAATCAAACTTCGCTTATCAACACGTACATAAAACACGTGACGTGCATATAAACCTATACTATTGAATGTTCAAAACATGTATGAAACTTGCGCATATACATATAAACTTGATGCATGCATACACCCACATACACATGCACGTACATATAAACTCGATCCTTGCATATAATCGATCCTCGCATAAACACACAAATTAACACTCACATTATACACATAAACTCGCTGCATGCTGGGATTTAAAATAAAATTCACAAACATATTTATCAGGAATCAGGTTATTGCAAAGCTGATGAAATAGAAAGAATGTGATTAATACACAGCAAAAATTCCAGTGTTAAATATACAGTGTGATTTTTTTGGTGTTGTTCAGTGTTAAAACCGGAGTACATTTTAATCCACGAGTGTGAAAGACCGTATATTTTTTTCAGTGTTAAACTTTTAACCCAATATGCAGTGTATCTCCCACTAGTGATGGGAAGTCCAGTCTTTTTACTCGAACCGGTTCTTTCGGATAAACAGTGATCAAACCAGTATAT
Organism: Danio kyathit; assembly: GCA_903798195.1. Classification (NCBI taxonomy): domain Eukaryota; kingdom Metazoa; phylum Chordata; class Actinopteri; order Cypriniformes; family Danionidae; genus Danio; species Danio kyathit. Next base: position 36,989,545 of record LR812543.1, read on the forward strand.
TTTACTTAAACTTGAAACGTCTTGTTGCATTTTAAAATGCAAAGAGTTGAATGTATTGAAATTATTTCTGAAAAGATTAATGAACATTTAATAAATTAAAACTATTTTCAACATATTTGATCACTGTTATCTGTCACACGCACCAGTTGGTAATATAGGAAAGCAGGTAATATATTGACACTTTGAAGGGTAACACACACTCCAGTTCGATGTAAGAATAAACTCTTACTGTGTAACTCTGTGAGTAATGTACAAATATCACACTTTAGAAAGTGTTATTTTAACTCCAAAACGGAGGGAGTCATATGTACACCCAAGGAGTGTTAAGTTAAACTCAAATTGAGTTAAATGTACACTGATTTTTTTGCTGTGTAGAGGTGTTAAATCTGTTAATGAAAATGTGTTATATAAAATAATATAAAATATTAGTCTATATAAATAGACTGTATAAAATATATAAGAAATATTTTATGTTAAACCTTTAATTAGGTAATAATACACAAATATAAATAGACAGATAGAACCCTCAGCTTATATATATATATATATATATATATATATATATATATATATATATATATATGTGTGTGTGTGTGTGTGTGTGTGTGTGTGTGTGTGTATGTGTGTGTTTGTGTGTATTTATATATGAGGAAAACAGATAAATAAAGAATAATTTCTAACATAATATATAATCATGTAACCCATTAAATAAGTAGTAATCTGATTATGAGCTGACATATGCATTACATATAACAAATGTAAACATATTACCCAGCACTTTGTTTATTAAAAATGTGTACATTAAAAACTTAAATAGCTGTAATAAAGCTGGCCACTATTCTGATAGCTCTGTATTTTGAATGTAAAAATACACCTATACACTCAGTTATTGTTCAAATAAAACACAGAAATGTAAGTGTTTTATTGTTTCAAAAAGACTGCAAATCCTCCTCATGTTTTGAGACTTGTCATGAAATGATGAAGCAGTCAATGCTGAGGTTTGGAAATGCAGAAGCATGATGGGTGTATCAGGTTTTGCACGTTTACACACATACATTGCATTTTGATTTCTCTTGTGACTACAGCAAGCTCTAGGAAAGGGTGTGAAAATGAGGCTGTCAGCACACGTGGGCCAATTACAGCATTTTAATGAGGTTTCTTCCTTGAGTGAGCTTAATGAATGCTGAAGCTTGGAGAACTCAGAAGATGCTTTTGCACATTCAGGTTTAAACAGTCAGGTACATTCTGAAATGCATAATTCAATATTTTAGGTAATCTGCTAATACACTGGAAATTATAGTGGAAAATTAGTTGTATCTTCTTCAAGATGTATTTTATTTAAATGTGTTGTGTATGTCTATTGAAATGCAAATATTAAAAAAAAAACATCCAATAATACACTTAAGTCATTTTAAAATTGGTTTTTTACAATAAAATAAAGTCTTAAAGGTGCAGTAGGTGATCAAAATGCTATCCGTTAGCATAATATCTTTGAAAAAAATCTTTGCCGTCCAAAGCCACATCTCCTGAAATCATGAACACGCACCATAAAGATGACAGTAGAGAACCCACTAGATCATGTCATTCACCAGTTAGACCAGGGGTTTTCAACCTTTTAGGACACACGCCTCCCCAAGTTTGGCCAATTTCACAGAGCCAAAATTATAATGCATGTGCAAACATCATTCACATATTACTTGCTGCGTTTAAAGTGCGTAGCATTATTTACACTGAAACATAAATATACAGCTTACCTGATTCAGTGTGATGGCTGACCCTGTTTCTGTGAGGACCAGTGGTGTAGTCCTAAAAAAAAAGTGGTGTACTATTACCCACCCAACCCAAATATTAATAATAGTAATGTGTTTTATAATCATAGATAATTGATAAATGTTCGTTAAGAGTTGCATTTTCGCTGGAGGAAACAGCTGTGATGATGAGGGAAGGGCCAAGGAAACAGTAGATGGGAAAACCCGATTGGTACATGTGAAACAAGTGTTTCTATAGCAAAGAACTGCGAATATGCAGATATTATAACAATCTATAGATAAACACACCTTCTGCTCTCACTCTGCAAAGCTGTGGTTTGCTGATTAAACGAAAACGAGTTGAAAACGGAGGAGCGGAAGTCTGCCGCCGTTTTCATATCAAATTTAAAGGGGACTAAGGTGATCATTTAGTAGTGTACAGTTCATGAAGAAATCGCAAAACATTTTGAGGGACTTAATAGAAATATGTGGGGCTAAAGCAATGCCCATGCTTTTTAAAAATAATTTCAGCGAGACATCTTTTATTTGACTTGTCGTCGTTATCGAAAAACTCCCGAAATTTTCTCACAGCTGCTGCGCTCGTCAGGGGGTAGGGAATGCCGCAAATTAAACAAAAATCTACTGATTGCAACAAATAAGATGCAAGTAAAAAAAAAACATTTAGTATACAGTTAAAGGGTACGCGAATGCACGTAAATTAGGGAAGTTTAATCAGCAAAACAAGTGAGTATACCAAGGGTATACGCAATTATTGACCTTCAGAAGTCGTAATACCCAAACAGCTCATGGAAAAAAGGCATACTGAGTATACGTGCGTATAGCCCCGACTACACCACTGGTGAGGACAACATGGTTGGATTCCTGACACGACTAACTGTAAATCATCTTCCACTGTCAATAAGTGTGAGCCAGAGCCTACTTGCTTTTGATGTACGTACATAAAGAAAATGCTGCTTCGCAAAGCCAAGTTCACAAAGCCCTGACGGTGTGGTTGAGTCGAACATTGAGTACGTTTACATGAACACCAATACTTTAATAGATTTTAATACAATTAAGACAATACTCTGATTAAGAGTCTACCATGTAAACAGCAATTTTTGATGACCTTAATCCGACTGAAGTCATAATTGAACTAAACAGAAATGGAATTAAGACATGTGGAGTATGCAGATATTAGTGGCATTATTGAAGTAAACACCGCAATCAAACGATTGCCATCATGTAAGACTTTTTGCCATATTTTCCGACAAGATCCACACACGCGTCTTGTCAGTAAAATATCACACACACACATGCACACATCATAAAATGCTGAAGTTTTTACTTTCCATTTGGCGTGCGTTATTAAATTCCTTAACACACTCACCAGTCCTTACTCCTTATTTGCGTCTAATACCCCAGTTTGTCACGGGGGCATGAATGAAATGTTCATGATTGAAAGTGCTGATCTGCACTTAAAGTCACCCAAAATTACAGGAAACTCTTACATGAAAGCACTTCACATAAACAACTTAATTATATTATTGTCTATTAGGGCAAATAACTAGATTACAGATGTCCATGTAAGCGTAGTCAGTGGTGTCTTCGAAGTAAGTGAAAGATCCAGAGGGTCATCCTGCTGATTTGATTCAGAAGGGTTTTACTTTCATTTACCATCATTATTTTTAAAAAGCACCCGCTCCACTTTATTTGTAAATGTTTTACTCGAACGCATAAACTCATCAGGTGCCTGGTAGTTAGTTGTGGAGCTAACATTAATCAGATTCACTCTAGTAAACATAAAAATCGTCATAATAATTTACTCGAGTGCATGCCTCAATGTCTCGGCCCCCTTAATAGGTGCTGGCGCCTTCCTAGTGGGGCGTGCCTCACAGTTTGAAAACCCCTGAGTTAGACAACTTCATAATACTACAATTCTGAAGAAAAAACTGTAATATATCTAGCAGGTTTTCGGTTGTGTAGCAAGTAAAACTTGTCATAATGTGCAATATTTCATGCATGCAAGGATCACTTATCTCACTCTCTCACGCACTTTGTCCTAAAGCGACCACTGTATGCTTACGCCCCATTCACACGGGGCGTCAGCTTCAACGCTTCCCATTCACTTTGAATGGGTGACGTCAGGCGTTGCCTGAATCCATGGATGGCAGGCTTTTGAGTGTCCTTGCAAAGAAAGGTGGCTATATTGGCCACTGATTTGTGTTTGTTTTGTTTTTGAATGACAGAAATGTATATTTGTGAATGTTGAGATGTTTTTGTGTTCATTGAGAACATGGTTGTTGTTCAATAATAAAATTTATCCTCAAAAATACAACTTGCTTAATAATTCTGGACTCCCTGTATTTGGATATGCACAAGGCACTTACCTACCCCTTAAGCTTAAGCGTCACAAAGGAAGCCACACAGCAGGTTTATGATCCACAGAAATGGAAAAGTGTGTTGACATGACCTTTGGAGTCTCTTTTCCTACGAAACATCACAGCGCAGCTCTTTGATCTGATAAAAGCAGTATTACTAGCTCTCCATGCTGTGCAGCAAACACCACCTGCAAAGACAACACAAGCCTTGGGGTTACTCATATGTTACACACTACATATACCGTATATTGGAACTGTTTTAATGTTATTTTAAAAAGTAATCAATTCCTAACTGAATGCAGTGTGTGCGCAGGGATTATCAATCTGAATTAGCCAGCACAGGCACTTCCAGTGGACTGTAATGTCTTGGGATTTATCATTTAGATTTGATTGATATCGATACAGATATTTTTTTATTTTTTTATTATTTCCTTTTCTCACTTTTATTTTAATAGTTTATCATATTTAGCGAGCTTGCTCTCAGATTTCTCCATACTGGCAGTTTTATCCCCCTTTCAGACTTTTTGGTACCCCTAATAATCTGGTACATTTCTCCCGCAGATCCGGTTTTTCACTTAACACCGGAAAAAGTTAAGCCCTGGGTTTCACTCTGTTTTGTGATTACACCCTGCTCCCTTTTCATGTAAGCAGGCACTTAACGTCTGCTTCACGACCCCGTTTAACACTGCAAAGTCCTAACCACCAGTAAATCCCAGTCTCTACCCTGTTAACTAGCCATTGATTCCAGTCTATCGTGTGTCTAGTGTTGGAATTATTATTCAATTCCATGCGTGTTCAATAAAAAAGGTCAGGGGATGTTTTCTTCAATGTCGAAAATATTAGTCATTTAATGGATACAAATGAATAATTCAATTCACAGAATTCTGGTATCCCTAATGCAATGCAAGAATTACATTCAGGAGGTGCGCAAACAATTTTCATTTTCTAGACTCGAGCTTTTATATGCAGGTGATATTAACAGGTTGAGTTTAGCGGAATTCGTCACTTGTCCATCATTCTCCAGTCCTCCGTTGGCCGCACCCATACATACGTCCTCTTTTTCTACGAATTCTCTGCACAACATTAAAATCATAAGACTTCTCAACTGCACATATTCTGTGTTCATTTTCAACCCATCTCTGCTCACAGGAAGTTTAGCTGCAGAGCTCAAATTAATTTTGGACAATCAGGCCTTTGCATTTCTATCAGCTTCATCTACTTCTGCAAAAATGCTTCATTTGTATGAAAGGCATATCACACTCAGGGGAAGAAGTTTGGTTAATATATATCACCTTAAGCAATTCAATTACAATTGTTTAATCAAAAGAAAAAGAGACAACAATAATAAAAAATATGTTCCTTTCTCCAACACTAGCTGTGGACAAGCATGACCTCATGGCCTCCCGCGTTACCTTTTCCTTCCTAAAAAATTGTGCCCACAACAAATATCCCACCCAGATCTGCAATCAGTGCTATCCCACAAAGATGGATCTGCCATTTTGGTTTCACCTCGCTTTAAATTGAACATTTGTTCTTAGAATTTGATGAAAAATTCAACTCTTATCCCTCTTAAAATTAAAAATTTATTTAGATTTTATCTCTTACCAGGGAGTCCTGTTGCCACTTCAGTTTGTTTGTTTTTTGTAGATGCCCAGTGATATTCCTCTTTGGGGGTCCCGGTTTTCATGAAAAGTAAGGGGAGTGGGTTTGACAATCGGGGTGGGCTCAGGAAGGCAATCGCGGAATGGAGAGCGGGCGGACGGTGGGGCACTTACTTTTATTTTGGAAGGGCACTTTATTTCCCACACCTAAAAGGGCATGTACACTGCACAGGTTAAGCCCTATCACGTGCCTTATCGTCATAGAATTCTGTTCTAGTGCTTGAACAAGTTGCTGGTCGAGTTAAAAGCAGTAGAAGGTTCTTTAGAGACTGGACATAGACTGCATTTCACAGCAATATTTTTGTTTTTACGCTCAGTGAAATCAAAGTAATGTCTATATTTCCACTTCAGGAAGCAATCACTCTCGACAGCAACCATTTCAGCTTGCATACTCCAGCAATTTAAAAGCGCATGCTTATAACTGACGTTGCAGCGGAAAATGTGATTTAAAAGAAGCATTTGTTTCTTCCAAAAACTATATTTGTAACGTAAGTAGTGCAATTACATTGACTTTAGTAACTGTAATCAGATTACACAAATGTAAAACTGTTACTGTGTTCCTCAAAAATGTAAATAGAATACAGTAATGTGTTACTGTGGAACGCGCGCAGTGGTGTAAAGTAACAAATTACAAATACTCAAACTACTGTAATCAAGTAGTTTTTCTCAGGAATTGTAATTTACTAAGTAGTTTTATAAATGTGTACTTTTACTTTCCCTTGAGTACATTTTAAGTGCAGTATCTGTACTTTTACTCCACTACTTTCTTTCAACCTGCAGTCACTACTTTATTATTTCCTGTCTATAGGGATTAGAAAAATCAGTCCTGTGATTCCTGTCCAATCAAATCGCACACAGAAGGTAAATCGCGTCATAATGAACTACCTCAAGACATGGGCGCTTCATAACTGCAGCAAACTGTTTAGAAGAATTAAAAGTGTCGAAAATAAGATGTCCAAAATCTTTACACGCATTAACCCAGAGACTGTTTAGATGCATGTCACTGATGAAAAGATGACGGATGTTTACTGTATGATGACCAAAATGGCCTTAAACACCCAGCAGGCACAAGACGTCAACATGATATCAGAATGACGCTGTTTCCCAACGTTGTGGGGACGATGCATTTTGTTTGGGAATGAAAATCGGGTTGACATCAGAACCCAACGTCAGGCCAACGTCAATCTCCAATGTCCAACCTAAAATTAACGTCTAATGATGTTACAGCTTGACGTTGTGTGGACGTGACCACTATGATGTCTATCAGACTTTGGATTTTGGTTGCCATACCTGACGAATAAATGTCAGTATTTGACATCAATATGACGTTGGTTTACGATGTTGGCTCGATGTTGGATTTTGGTCACTTTCTAAAACAACCTAAAAACAACCAAATATCAACGTCATTTGACTTCGTTATTGGACATCAAAATAATTTTGTCCTTAGACGCTGGCTAGACATTGAATTTTGGTCACCTGACGTCACAACCTAAATCTAACCTAATGCTAACGTCTCATGATGTTGTGTGCTTGCTGGGCAATAACTAAATGCACTACAGAATGTTACGTTTACACACATGCACAAATTACATGTAAATGCATCAGCTTTTCCAGCCTGATCTCACGAGGAAACGTAAGTATTTTACGTTTTGTCAGTTTAGTGGCTAATTCGTACGAATTCGTACGAGTTCAGTCGTACGAAAATGTACGATTTTAAAAAGGAGGCGTGGCACCCAACCCCGCCCCTAACCCCAACCGTCATTGGGTGATGGGCAAATCGTACGAATTCATACGAATTAGCCACTAATCAAAAAGTTACGAATTGGCCGTGAGATAGCGTTGGCTTTTCACAGCGCAATACTCACTACTACTCATGAGTACTTTTGAAAGGTCTACTTTTTACTCATATTTGAGTAATATTTACAACAGATACTTTTATTCGCGCTACATTTTTAGGCAAGTAATGGTACTTTTACTTAAGTATGATTTTTCAGTACTCTTTCCACCACTAGGAACGCGTTACACCCAACTCTGAGAGTGAGTAAATATTCATTTTAGGTGAACTATCCCTTTAAATACACTGTATTAACTACAATACAGCCATACAAGGTAATACAAGAGCATAAACTCCATTTATGAATGAATCAGTGCTAAGTACCTTTATAAAACCCATCTTCTCATTTGCATATCTTACGTCTCTAAGTGAAATCTTGTTCTTTTTGATCAGGAAACCACATCTCTGAAAACAGGTGGGGATAATAGAGAGTGTGTGTGTTTGTGCAAGACGGGACTCGAGCAGATGAGAGAAGCAGGTCATAAGTAATTCAGATCTTGCATGCAATTGAATGGCAGAGGCACAGACCAAGGCTTTGTCATGTAAATACAGCGTTATACAGTCCCACCCACCGGGCTATATTTTATCCTGCATACTGTATATGAGGGTCTGTAACCAAGCAGTTTTTCATTTCGCCGCCATTTGCTGAGTTGTCGGATTAGATCGTCTTTTGATTGGGTTTGTTGACCTCTAACTCTCAAAGCACGATAATGCTACTAGGTTACTTCTGTTTCGAATATTCATTTTTAGTTGGAAAGGACTGATGGAGGTGCATGTGACATCATAACTTGGATGTGTTTCCTAGTAACTTTAATGAATCTGAAGCTGTTCATTAAAGCATAAGGAGGGAGAGAGTGAGAAAGAGAGAGAGACTGTGAACACAGATAACAGGCTTCACAAGTTGATTCAGCTTTCTGACATGAATGTCTGCAACATAACAAGGTAAGAAAATGTATTTAATGTATATTTGAATAAAAACAGGTATTGTTTCTGCAGTACAGTGCTTTGCAAATAGAAAGTGAGTTATTTACTAATTGTATCTACAGTACCAGAACTCAAACCTTTATACTTTAAGCCACTAAGTTTGATCTATTTGTCAGCAAAAAGTTCTCATTAAAATGTAATACAATTGTGCTTATCACTTATTATACAGTTCCACATTTGTATGTATTTTCATTTCTACATGAATATATCTGTTGTGCTAAATTGCTAAATGACATTTTAATTTCACAGAGGTTATTTGAAACATCGAAGTGATTACTTCACTTGCATTTATTGAACACCGAAATTTGACTTATTATGGAGAATTATTATTTTCTTATTTTTATTATCTTTTAAGCAACTCCAAAATCCATACTTTTAACTGTATTGATAAATTTGCCTTCAAAACAAGGTAAGTAAATTGAATTTATATATATTTAAATAAAGAACAGGTATGTTTCTTCAGTGCAGTGCATTGCAAATGGAAAGTGAGTAACTTAATTGTGTCTTACCTGATGCAGCTCATTCGTGGTACGCATGGTAATTTTGTGTACTGTGGTATCCTTTCTTTATTAGATTTAAGTTTCATTTAAGGCCTGCAAAGATTGTTCAGCTGTGCAGAAAACAAATAGCACAACAGATATGAGTTAGCTTTCTTCTTTAATTTTTACACATTTTATTATGCTAAATGAGGCTAAGATTAATTAATTATACAGCATGCAAATTCACGCTGCCACATATTCTGTAGTGTTACTAAATATTTCTTATTTTACTTAATGTTTCCTTTTATTTGAGCCTGCTAATAAACAGTTCACTCATTTCTATATATATTTATTGATATGACCAAATTAAAATTGATAGATAGATAGATAGATAGATAGATAGATAGATAGATAGATAGATAGATAGATAGATCATTTCATTTTCACAAACACTTGTTTGTTTAAATTTAATAAGGGAGTTTTTAAGCCTCTAGCCAGTGCTTAATTTGTAAATGAATAATTTCTGGAACAAAAACAGGAAATAAAAGTTAAATGTGAAAAAGTCAATTTCAGTTTTCCCGGAACATGACGTCATTAAACGGTGATAGCGCAAAAAAGAGCATCACATTTCCGAACAGTCTTTTATTACTTTGTGCCATATAATGTTATAGGTCAGTCATGCATCATAAAAACTTGTAGCTACAAACATAAATAGTATGAACAATCACTATTCAGTTTAATTCACTATTATGTGCCAAATGAAAAACAAAAAATTAAATGACTCACTCAGTTTAATCTTCAAAATGAGCCTACAGTTACCTCTTCTGTCATGTCTTCTTGCTGACTTGAGATAGCTTTGCTTCTGTCACCCGCTACCCTGATCCATTCGCGCAGTTTCATCTTCTCAAGATCTCGTTTAATCAGGCTCATTATCAGATTTACTCGTGGTTTTAAAACATGAAAATTTGTGTGACTGCCTTTGCCATTTTGAAAGTATTCTGACCATTTTGACTACCTCTTTGCCATCATACAATTCCGGGAAACCGGAGCACCCGGAGGAAAAACGTGAACACGGGGAGAACATGCAAACTCCACACAGAAATGCCAACTGACCCAGCCAGGACTCGAACAGCAACCTTCTTGCTGTGAGGCGACAGTGCTAACCACATTTTATATTGCTAAAGCTAATTTGTCCAGTATTCCCTTACTTACAAAAATAGGCTTTTACTTTGATACATTAACATACATTTATTTTTAAAGCTCCAACTAAGCATGCTAACCGTCAACCCACAGCTGCGGCAACAAATCAACTACATTTCCCATGAGTCGCAGCTCGTCGCTTGCGTGACGTCAATTGTCCACGTGAGCCTCATTCAGCTGAGCGCTGCAAAGATGAATGGCTGGGGTTTGTTTAAAACAATCTAATGTTTAATATGTTTTCCGCTCGCAAATGTGCTGCATGTGTGTCTTGTGTTTATTACTCTGGCGTTTAGGGGCTCGTGCATGCACGCATACCGCACATCCATCTGTATGAATCTGTACGCACACACACACACACAGATATGATGAGGCATAAACGCTCATTTAACGCAGTGCTGATTTGAGTCGAGGCATTCAATGGGCGTTTATATAATCACGCCTGCACTCGACAGCAGGAAAAGAGCGTCTGATCGTGAAATCACGCCGTATATCTGTGTAACAGACTGAAGTCCTGGAATGCTTGAGTGCGGGGGTGTCTGTCTATCCCTTCACTGCAGTCACACATCTGATCTGACCAGCATATGCAAGCCTCACACTGTAAATAGCACTTATGCTCAGACTCAAACGTGATTGCCAATGTTATCTCAATTGTTTACAGGGGGTGGAAGATGGAAACGTTGGAAAAATGGAGCAGAGACATCATGGCACCTCAGCAGATGGATAAGAAAGAGCATCTCAAACAAAATGGTGAGATTTGCTTGAAACTTGATGCATTTTTTTAAACAACAAAAAAAAAGGATTGTCTTACTTTGTCTTTATATGCCTAATTGTTATCATTGAGGTTTGGTAAACAATATAGGAACCGTGTGACTGAACAAATGTGCGAATATAAAACCAATTTTACCTCAATTTGAAGTATGCCTAATTGTTATTATTGTGGCAAAGTTGGTTTTATATTCGCACACTCATACTTTCTCCTTAATGTCATTTCAGAAAAGTGTTCTTTGCAAATTCTAGATGGGGTAATCATATAATCAGCCAATGACTCAAAGTACAACATTGTTTACAGTCAAATAAATAGTGCTAATGTTGTTTTGAAGACATATTACATGTGATTTCAGCCCGAATATTTAAAGTAGTGTGGTAAATAATATAGGGACAGTCACAAGTTGTCACTGAACAAATGAGTGAATATAAGACTAACTTTACCTAAATTAGAGACCATGTGACTGAACAAATGAGCCAATATAAACCAATTTTACCTCAATATTGCTATTAAATTATAGTTGGTTTTATATTCGCATACTCAGACTTTCTCCTTAATAATGTCATTTCAGAAAAGTGTTCTTTGCAAATTATAAATAGGAAAATCATATTAGCAGCCAATGACTCAAAGTACAACATTGTTCACAGTCAACTAGTGCTAATGTTGTTTTGAAGTCATATTGGCATGCGATTTCAGCCCGAAAATTCAAAGTAGTTTGGTAAACAATATAGGAACCGTGTGACTGAACAAATGTGCGAATATAAAACCAATTTTACCTCAATTTGAAGTATGCCTAATTGTTATTATTGTGGTAAAGTTGGTTTTATATTCCCACACTCATGCTTTCTCCTTAATAATGTCATTTCAGAAAAGTATTCTATGTAAATTCTAGATGAGGTAATCATATTAGCAGCCAAAGACTATCAAAGTACAACATTGTTTACAGTCAACTAAATAGTGCTAATGTTGTTTTGAAGTCATATTACATGTGATTTCAGCCTGAATATTTAAAGTAGCATGGTAAATAATATAGGGACAGTGTCACAAATTGTCACTGAACAAATGAGTGAATATAAGTCCAACTTTACCTAAATTAGAGACCGTGTGACTGAACAAATGAGCCAATATAAAACCAATTTCACCTCAATATTGCTATTAAATTATAGTTGGTTTTATATTCGCATACTCAGACTTTCTCCTTAATAATGTCATTTCAGAAAAGTGTTCTTTGCAAATTATAAATAGGGAAATCATATTAGCAGCCAATGACTCAAAGTACAATATTGTTCACAGTCTATTAAATAGTGCTGATGTTGTTTTACAGTCATACTTGCATGCATTTTCAGACTGATTATTCAAAGTAGCGTGGCAAACAATATAGGGACAGTGTCACAAGTTGCCATTGAAAGAATGTGTGCACTCATTTATATAAAATACATATGTGGATAAATATTAAAAAACATAAATGTAACAATAAAATCCTGCTTTAAACAATAATTTCTGTCATCAAAATTTGTACTGTTATTTTACAGAATACAACTACAGTTCTTTTATCAAGTCAAATAATTGTGTGTGTATATATATATATATATATATATATATATATATATATATATATATATATATATATATATATATATATATATATATATATATATACATACATACATACACACACACACACAGTTGAAGTCAGAATTATTAGCCCCCCTGTTTATGTTTTTCCGCAATTTCTGTTTAATGGAGAGCAGATTTTTTTTCAACACATTTCTAAACATAATAGTTTTAATAACTCATCTCTAATAACTGATTTATTTTATCTTTGCCATGATGACAGTAAATAATATTTTACTAGATATTTTTCAAGACATTTCTATACAGCTTAAAGTGACATTTAAAGGCTTAACTAGGTTAATTAAGTTAACTAGGCAGGTTAGGGGAATTAGGCAAGTTATTGTATAACGATGGTTTTAAAAAAACTTAAAGGGGCTAATAATTTTGTCCTTAAAATGGTGTTTAAAAAATTAAAAACCGAAATAAAACAAATAAGACTTTCTCCAGAAGAAAAAATATTATCAAACATACTGTGAAAATTTCCTTGTTCTGTTAAACATTATTTGGCAAATATTTTAAGATTTAAATTTTTTTTGGAACTTTGCATGTAATGTTTCATAATTTTTAATTACTATAAGTTTATGCTACATTTGTGAACCAGGATATGTTCTTTTCTAGAGGTTATAGGTAAAAATCACAACTTTTTATTTCATTTCCCCTACTGGTGATTTTGATTCTGATTTAGACAACATCAGAATATCTCTGAATTAATTAATGTTCTTCAATTTCTTTCAGGCATGATTGCAAAAAATCTGCTCAACTCTCTCAAGATTCGCAATCGTTTGCATCTCCAGCCCATTTCTCGCTCAGCATGTGCCACTGGTAAGAACTGCAGTATGTTTGCTTTTGGATCATTCAGAACATCATGCATATTGTTTTTTTTTTTGGACATATTGATGTATAATAATATTATAACATACTTTACTTTCCTATACATTTAGGTCTATTTCTGTTAAGTGTCTTAGTGCAGTGGTGTCAAAGTCAATTCCTGGAGGGCCTCAGCCCTGCAGAGTTTAGTTCCAGTCCTGCTTCAACACACCTTTCTGTAGTGCTGCTGCCCAATTTGCATCCTTATACTACGCCCTAAAAGTATGTACCTTATTTTGTGAAGGAAAAATCGATACTTTTGAGTGTGTAACAGAAGAGTATGCAAGCTTTGGGACATACTACCTCCTTGTTACCAGATCGCTATGTTGCTTAGTTATGAGCCCTGTCAATCATCCACACGTCATCCACATTTCTGTCATTTTTAATTTCCTACCTTATTGTAGAAGCAGCAGCAGGTTAATCTCCCATTCATGAGTCTTTCATGCAGAGAAATCTCCTCAGGTCTTTGGATAATTCTGCATTCAGACGGTAATGTCCAAACACGTCTTTATATAAGTTCAGTATTGTTGTTGCAGATGAAATATAACACAGACAACGGTATTTAAATATTCTCCAGTGGGCTAGATATTAATTAACAGTCATACAAACATCTTTACCGAAGCCTCTCTACTTGACGGTTGGTCTCATGCGTCCATCATGTTTGTAGTTTAAACTTTTTACCCGCGTTTGTAGTTCTAATCGAATTCACGTCCAACGCGCTGTGGGCAATATTGGTATGGACGCTTCTACAATTTTTTTTTACCAGAAATGGAATCTTTGGCGTACTCTTTACAATATACTACAATTTGGGACATGCTTATTCTATTTTCAAATACTATTTAGGATGGATAGTATGCGAATTGTGACACAGCATAGGTTTCAAAAAAGCCTGAAGGACTTTGTTTGATCAGGTGTGTTTAATTAGGGTTGTAACTAAACTGTGCAGAGCTGCGGCCCTCCAGAAACTGAGTTTGACACCTGTGTCTTAAGGCTGATTTATACTTCTGCGTTAAGCGCACGCTTATGCTACGGCGCAGCCTACGCGTGGACGCATAACGTTGACGCGCACCTCTCAAAAAATGTAACGCGTATGTGTAGTGCAAGCTCTGTGATTGGTAAGCTTGGTAGCGCTGACGAGTGTGGGCGGAGGTGAGAGCCGCGCGCCCGATGCAGCGAGTGTTTACAAGTGTGGAGTCCCGTGAAGGAGCTCCGGATGGAGACTGTTGTTTTGTGTTTACCTTATGAATAAAGTTGTTGCATGTCCGCCGGTTCCCGCCTTAAAATGAGCGAGTTTGAGCCACTTGTACATTAAGGAAGGGTTCAGAAAAAACAAAACACCAGCGAAGAAACTCTACACAGAGGAACATAAACACCTACTGCCAGCTAGCCGTTCGGAAGTGTATTGCAGAGAAACAGAAACAGCGCGCAGAAGTGTAAATGCACGGCTACGTGCGAGGCTTGCGCCGTGGGTCACGCCAATCACTTGACACAGAAGTATAAACCAGGCTTAAGTGTGTTAAATGTTTATAGGAATTGGGTAATGATTGGGAATAAACTTAGAAATTGTATATATATTTAAAAGGAATAATATGATAGTTCAAAAACTATCATTTTGGTCAGATTTAATCTTGGTTAATTTTAGAAAATGTGCATGCTTGTAAATATATTTAAAAAAATGAGGAACTCACTTTGTGGAACTATATACGATTTGTATAATTTACAGTATTTACAGTCTGAATGCCTTTCAGAAATTCAATTAGCAGAGAGCTTGGTGTCATCTAACTCTCTGCAACTCTCACATGGTCACCCACTGAAGCTGAGCAGGGCTGTGCCCGGTCAGTACCTGGAAAAAAAGACCACATGGGACAGCTAGGTTGCTGCTGGAAGTGATGTTAGTGAGACCAGCAGGGGACATTTAACCTGCGGGTTGTGTGGGTCCTAATGCCCCAGTATAGTGAAGGGACTCGTGAGACTTAAACCGAGTTCCTGACTCTCTGTGGTCGTTAAAAATCCCAGGATGTCCTCTGAAAAGAGTAGGGGTTTAACCGTCCATCATGGCCTCCTAACCATCCCCATATCATAATTGGCTTTGTCACTCTGTCTCCTCTCCACCAATCAGCTGGTGTGCGGTCTGGTGCAATATGGCTGCTGTCGTGTCGTCCAGGTGGATGAGGAGATTCCTCCCAATGTGTAAAAGCCCTTTGAGTGTCCAGAAAAGTGCTATAAAAATGTAAGGAATAATTCATAATAATTTAATTCAGTTCAAGTTTATTTGTGTAGCGCTTTTCAAGTTAGGGAGTTGTCCACTGTTTGAGGACAGTATAAACACACAGTTAAACTCCAGTTATACAGTATATAGTGTACTTTCCAAAAAAAAAGTGTATTAGGTGTATGTACTATGTGTGTAATACATTTTCAATGAAGTGTATTGCTTAAGGTTTTTTGATGTTTTCAAAGTCCTCAGAGGGTTGGCATTGTTGACAAAGAAATGTTGACAACGATTATTTATTTTCACCACTAGCTAATCTAACTAGCACAGATTTCAAATTGTATTTGCAGCTGAACAGATTTTGTCACAACTGCTGTTTAGCTTTATGTCGTGTTAACAAACATGTACGTAGTCAATTGGTGGAACAGTAAAACGATGGAATGGCTGTCTGAAATGAGATATGTGGGAGTATTAGTGCCTGAGTCGTGTTGTCCTGGATCAAACAAACTCTCAGCTCCATTAATGAGGGTCCTCATTGAATCACACACACACACACACACACACACACACACACACACACACAGAGACTGACAGACTGGTGCCTTATAGGGAGAAACTTGAGCACAGTTTCTCATCAGCCTGTTGAGCGTTTAAGAGCATGGCTGAAGTGGGGCTCTGTTTTACATTGAGAGTTTTCATAATGTCCACAATCAACATGTCTGACATCTTAAACTTGGTCACCTTTTTAAATCTAAGATCACTCAGGGAGCTGTATGTTTTAAAAAGGTAGTTACTCATCCTGGTCTGTTCCAAACCTTTATGAGTTTGTCTTCTGATGAACTCAAAGTAATATATTTTGAAGAATCTTTGGAAAATGTAGCAGTTGACTTTCATAGTATATTTTGAACATCAATAGCTACTGGAATATTCTTCAAATTATATAATTTTGTGTTCATTGCAAGACAGAAACTCATAAAAGTTTGGAACCACTTAATGGCAGAGACAAACCAAGTGTGTTGCACACATTGCATCTTGTAGGAGCCTTGTCATAGGGGTTTTGTTCGATTTAGCATGTAGAATCGTGTTGGTCGTCAGTGAAAGAGATCGATCTATTTGGCTGTTCAGACTACGAATCGGAGCACAAGAAAAACAAACTAACAAACAAAAAAAGTGACAAAACTAATCAAACGATGCAAGGAACAAGAAAAAGATCATATGGATAATCAGACATATTTGCATGAGCAAACCTCTTGTGAGTGAAAAGTGCTGTAAAATAGGCATCTAAAAGTGGCTTTGTTTACGGTTTGTAGTGTATGTGTGCAGCACTAGTTCTGGTTTACCTTTGTGGAATGATACAATAGACTACTGCCACCTGTGGGTATGGAAAGGTACGTCCTCTCATGCAGGCACAGAATGTATGTTCTTGATTTATCGACGGTTGTCCATTTGATGCGTTTACGCTACTGCGTTCACTTTGATGAAATACCTGCCACGAGACCAATTGTACTGAAATGTTTCAAATGTGACTATACCAGCAATGCATTGCAGACATATCTGTTAAGAGCATGAATACAATGGCCATTTAGAGGAGTATAAGAATACACTCAACACTGCTCAAAATCAAATGGGAAATACAGGTATTGTTGAATTTGTAAAGCTATATTGGTTGAGGGGCTCTGTTAGTTCCATTCTCCTTCTGTCATATCCAACAAAGCCATAAAAATGACTAAAATCATAACTCTGAGGAACCTCAGTTGCTGTTCACTGACCTGAACTGCTCTGATTTGTATTGAAGGCTCCTGTCCGGATCTGATGAGTAGGAACGAGCAGCCTGACTCCCGGCCGCTTGCCATGGCCTTGACACCCCAGCTCCCCCCCAGGACCCATCGGCCCCTGTGTCTCTCAGTGTCTTCAGACAGCAATGGACGCTTCAAAGCTCTGGAGACCCAGGAATGGAAGAACAACCTCAAAGCTCAGGTTAGTGGAAGTACTTTCGAGCTTATAACTCATTGTTAAAAAGGCCCATTTTGAGACCCGCATTTTACTTTTTATTTTCATAAGATGGAGCAGGCGCATAGTGCCGGAGCAGCCAGCAGCACAGGTTCCCTGGAAAGAGCGTCTCTCTTCTGTGCTTCTGGCTCCACCACCACCTCCAGCTCTGGTCTCTCCAGTCCAGTGGAGCACCTCACCAAGAGTAAATCCTCCAGTCGCTTTTCACTTTTCTCCCCTCCTTGGAACAGCAGCTCTGAATCAGACTCCAATCCTCCTTCACGCTCCGGATCCAAGAAA
This sequence comes from Danio kyathit, assembly GCA_903798195.1. Taxonomy (NCBI): domain Eukaryota; kingdom Metazoa; phylum Chordata; class Actinopteri; order Cypriniformes; family Danionidae; genus Danio; species Danio kyathit. The sequence continues at coordinate 37,007,574 of LR812543.1, forward strand.
ATGCGCAACTACAGCCGCAGAGCTGTGGCTGGCAGTGCTAAGACAGGCCCAGAGACCCCCGAACCCAAGCAGAGCGTCCCTGAGCATTTCCAGTACTCCGAACCGGTCATATCCAAGGTTACGGATTACATTTACGTGGGCAACCTGAACGCGGCTTATAACGGACGTACGTTGTGCCGCAATAACATTGACAGTATTATTGACATGAGCAGCCTAACCGGAGAGACTTGTTTAAGAGTCATTCCTTGCACGTGTTCAAGGGGTGTCAAGCATAGTTGGTCTCGACTCAAAGTGGACATGAGCGACCTTCCGGACACTGTCCAAGAAGGGCTTGCACTCAAGCACAGATGCTTTGAGGACATCAACGAGTGCATCGATGCCTCCACGGAGAAGAGGAAGCGAGTGCTGGTGCATTGTCGGGATGGGTTTTCCCTCGCCCCCACTTGTATTATTCAGTACCTCATGGTCAAACAAAATATGAGGCTTATTGCTGCCTACGAGCTGCTCAGAGCCAAACACCCTGTCAACATTCGTGAGTCCCATCAGAATGTTCTGGTAAGTCTTGAAAGAGCTTTGAGACCAGGTGGGAACACGGACCCAGAGTGCTTTAAACAGGCTATCTCCCGCAAAGTGGCTTGGACCTGATAGAGAACCTTGGGGATCTTCAGTTTTCTTTGAACGTTTTGTATTTTGTGATTTTCTTTCCCCTTTGTAAACAGTTAAAGGCAGCTTTTTTTGTTGCATTTTTAACTATGTTGCTGGATGTCATGGTGTGAGTACTAACTGTGAAGATTGTCTGAAGTTGTTCAGTGGCAATTTCAGAAAGAGTTTGAGTCATTCGTTTTGCTTCTGGATAAATAAAACCAGAACAAACATGCTTTGTGCAGCTGCTAAACAACAGGATTTGTCTGGTAAAATGTCTCCTATTTATTCTTATTCACGTGGGTACATAGCCACGCTGTGCAGGTTTATGCTAAGGAAGAAATGTAGTGGGGGCTCTCAGGAGATGAAACCATCACATATGACTACAAATGCCACTACTGAGGACTTGACTTGTAACAGGAATACTATTAACTAAATATCTCAATTATTCTCTTTAACCGATCGAGGACTAAACATGACTAGTCGTTGGGTCTGGCAGTTCAAAGCACAATTTATGTTGGCCTCTTCATTCATTTGACGGTTGGTTGATATATTTCTTTGCATTTAACCAGGGATAAAAGATACACAGTAAGAGTAGTCCTCTATGAGGAGCCATTTCATATACTAAGCGTATTTTATTAAATGTGTAATAATCAACATGTTTGACTAATTTTAGTGCTTGAAAAATGTGAATTTTGTGATCGTGTAAAGCACTAAAACTGGCCCACTTTATAACTTTTTATAGATTGTTGGCATTTGGACAATGAATCAGACAGAATTGTGGAGCAATGCTCAGTTGCAAAAGCTTGATATTGCACTAACCACAAGGAAATGCACAAGTTCGACACGTGAACAAGTTTGGTTAATTGTTGCATAGTGAATATAGATCAAAATATTTTTATCATGTTTGTTTATCTATAATGATTGTTGTTCATGGATTCTATTGTATTTTGATTTAGCCATTTAGCCACATGTATGTCACCAAGACGTCCTGGATTTGATTTAATTTAGAATTCATTTTTGTTTACTTCAGTTGTTGCAAATTGTTGATGATCCCTGAAATAAATCTGAAAAGCAAATATTTTCATGCAACAAATATTTTGATATCTTAATCAGTCACCCGCTTTGAATGTTATTACTCGATTAAATGGGCGTTACAAGTGGTTATCAGCTGATAGATATGGGCCAGTAGGGGCCTTTTGCGCCTACTAATAATAATTCTCATAGTTAATCAGCTATACTAATAGAGAAGACTCCAGATCTATTTTACATTACTGTGACGGTTGGGTTTAGGGTTGGAGGTAGGTGTAGACGTTAATAAAATACAATTAATGGGAAATTTAATAAATAATAAAAATAATTCTCGTTAACTTCTGGCCGCAGCCATATGTGATCTATAGCTGATTAACCATGTGGATGATATTAGCCTACTACTAGGTGCAGAAGGCCCCTACTGGCCCATATCTATCATCTGATAACCACTGATAACCCATTCAATCGAGTGACAAAATTCGAATCCGCTGAATCAGTGACGTTAACTATGCTAGCAGTGCATCATCAGGTACTCATCGTGTCAAAGGTTTTGTAAATGAACATGGCAACAATCTTATTTTATTGGTTTCTAATAAGGGTGTCACTCATTCTCAATCTCGATTATCGAATCAAAAAATGGAATTGTCAATGCTGCCACGCCCCCATGTCATGTCAGCTTGGCTTGCCAAGCGTAAAAAAACACACTTGTTGAAGTGCTGCGAGAACTTAGCTACAACAAACAGCCAAAAGATAGCATGGCAACTGCAGACGCAGGAGACCCGTTGACAGAACTTGAACCCCCTCCTCTTTCACTGAAGTCGCCGGTGTGGAAGTATTTTGAAGTTCCAGTGAGTTATGTTGACAACGTTCATGTTGTCGACAAAAAAACACAGTTTTCAAGCTCTGCTATGTACGTATACCACATTATTCCACTGTCAGCACGACTAACATGGCAGGGCATCTCCGCAGGCACCACAAAAACATAGACTTATCTGTAAAACCAACAAGTGTATCACAAACTACTCTCCTGTCTTCATTTTGAATAAAACTTCCAAGTAACTCAACATGTGCAAAGGCAATTACAAGCGCGATAGGAGTATTATAGCCGCAGACATGCGACCTTATTCAGTGGTAGAAAACTCCGGTTTTAGGCATTTAATTAGCATGCTAGAACCACGCTACGAAATCCCAAGTAGAACGCATCTCACAGCTACGGTGATATCCTCCGTGTACAATAATGTGAAGGAGAAAGTTATTGAAGGTCTTAGCAGTGCAAATTTAGTAGCCTTGACTACAAATTGTTGGACCTCCAGAGCAACACCGAGCTTCATGACTGTCACAGCGCACAAAGGTCAGATATTATATTGCATAAAAGTCTTAAAATGGCATAGCTTGTGCTTTCAAATTGTTCTTTTTTAAATCGAGAATCGAATCGAACCGTGAGTTTAGAATCGAAAACATAATCGAATCGAGGATTTGGAGGATCGTGACACCCTTAGTTTCTAACATGCTGCTTGGCTTCCAGTATAGGCTGGAAAGTTACATTTAAAGACTTCAGACACACTTGAATCTGCTTTTCGCTGACATCTATCCACAAATATAAAACGATGCATCTTGGTGACGTACGTCTGCTTCATGAGAAAACCGCTTTCAAATATTTGACATGGCTTATGCTTGTCAGCAGTGATTCTTCTATTTTGATATATAGTGCAGAGTTTAGTGAAGAAAGACCCTCCTGAGTTTTGGTGCCTTTTGTTTGAAGTTGTCCAGTGTGATAATTGTGACATTCACACGCGCACACTGTATGCACTCATCAGGTATAGACAGAATGTCGTCTTTATGCTTTGACATGTTCAGGAAATGCTCCTTGTTGATGTAATTTTGTGATGTATGGCAGAGATCAGTTCCATCTGAATAAGCTGTTGTAAAGGTTTTATAGCAGTGCTCACAGTGAACAGTGCCTGTACTTCAATCAGTGTGGTGGTGACGTCAATCAGTGTGAACATTACCTTCTACGGGCCTGCAGTTAGCTTCTAACATTAGCAAAGTTGTATTTAGATTCAATTGGAACATTTCTTGTTGCTTTATTCTTATTCATTAGTCTATTTAAATCTAGTTTTGGATGGTTGATCTCACCCTGTAAAGGTCTAACAATATGAATTCTCAGGTTAATTTTATGGGTCTGGATAACATTCTCAATGCGTTAGAAAGCAGAATAATGTGAGGCAATGTATTTTCCGTATCACGTTTTTGAAGAAAATGCATTTGTACATGTTGTTATTAAAGAGAATCTGATGCACTGAGTTCTGTGTTGTGTCATACGTTTGAGTCGGATACACGTGCACGTCCTGAGGGTATTTCTAATTTTAAACAAAATACAATATATGGTACTATAAGTTAAATTCAAACAAAATTTAACTTAATATTGGATTCAAAGAGTAGAATTGCTCACAATGATGGGCGTGAAGAGATGCTTGAGATGCAATAAAAATTTTGAAAAACAGAAATACTGGAGGTAAATATTACTTGTAAACCATTAATTGTACATTTTATTAGTTAGACAATGAGATTTATAGGAATTGATTTAAGTGCAGTTTTTTTTTTTTTTTTTTTTTTTTGCAAACACTTGGTGATGTTGCCATTTTTAGGATCTTTAAGACCAGGGAATCTACCTGTGCAAGTTCCTTGATGACCGAAGAGTGTAAAGACCAGGGAATCTACCTGTGCGAGTGAAGAACGAAGAGTGTAGAGACCCGGGAATCTACCAGTGTGAGTGAAGAGTGAAGAGTGTAAAGATCAGGGAATCTACCAGTGTGAGTGAAGAGTGTAAAGACCAGGGAATTTACCTGTGCGAGTGAAAAACGAAGAGTGTAGAGACCAGGGAATCTACCTGTGCGAGTGAAAAATCAAGAATGTAAAGACCAGGGAATCTACCTGTGCGAGCAAAGACTGAAGAGTGTAAAGACCAGGGAATCTGCCTGTGCGAGTGAAGAGTGTAAAGACCAAGGAATGTACCTGTGCGAGTGAAGAATGAAGAGTGTAAAGATCAGGGAATGTACCTGTGCTAGTGAAGAACGAAGAGTGTAGAGACCAGGGAATCTACCAGTGTGAGTGAAGAGTGTAAAGACCAGGGAATTTACCTGTGCGAGTGAAGAACGAAGAGTGTAGAGACCAGGGAATCTACCAGTGTGAGTGAAGAGTGTAAAGACCAGGGAATTTACTTGTGCGAGTGAAGAACGAAGAGTGTAGAGACCAGGGAATCTACCTGTGCGAGTGAAAAATCAAGAGTGTAAAGACCAGGGAACCTACCTGTGCGAGCGAAGACTGAAGAGTGTAAAGACCAGGGAATCTACCTGTGCGAGTGAAGAGTGTAAAGACCAAGGAATGTACCTGCGCGAGTGAAGAAGGAAGAGTGTAAAGATCAGGGAATGTACCTGTGCGAGTAAAGAACGAAGAGTGTAGAGACCAGGGAATCTACCAGTGTGAGTGAAGAGTGTGAAGACCAGGGAATTTACCTGTGCGAGTGAACAACGAAGAGTGTAGAGACCAGGGAATCTACCAGTGTGAGTGAAGAGTGTAAAGACCAGGGAATTTACTTGTGCGAGTGAAGAACGAAGAGTGTAGAGACCAGGGAATCTACCTGTGCGAGTGAAAAATCAAGAGTGTAAAGACCAGGGAACCTACCTGTGCGAGCGAAGACTGAAGAGTGTAAAGACCAGGGAATCTACCTGTGCGAGTGAAGAGTGTAAAGACCAAGGAATGTACCTGCGCGAGTGAAGAAGGAAGAGTGTAAAGATCAGGGAATGTACCTGTGCGAGTAAAGAACGAAGATTGTAGAGACCAGGGAATCTACCAGTGTGAGTGAAGAGTGTGAAGACCAGGGAATTTACCTGTGCGAGTGAACAACGAATAGTGTAGAGACCAGGGAATCCACCTGTGCGAGTGAAAAATCAAGAGTGTAAAGACCAGGGAATCTACCTGTGCGAGCGAAGACTGAAGAGTGTAAAGACCAGGGAATCTACCTGTGCAAGTGAAGAGTGTAAAGACCAAGGAATGTACCTGTGCGAGTGAAGAGTGTAAAGATCAGGGAATCTGCCTGTGCAAGCCAAGACTGAAGAGTGTAAAGACCAGGGAATGTACCTGTGCGAGTGAAGACAGAAGAGTGCAAATACCAGGGATATACTTGTGCGAGTCAAGATCGAATAGTGTAAAGACCAAGGAATGTACCTGTGCGAGTGAAGATCGAATAGTGTAAGGACCAGGGAATGTACCTGTGCGAGTAAAGACCGAATAGTGTAAAAACCAGGAAATCTACCTGTGCGAGTGAAGAATGAAGAGTGTAAAGACCAGGGAATTTACTTGTGAGTGAAGAACGAAGAGTGTAAAGACTAGGGAATGTACTTGTGTGAGTGAAGAGTGTAAAGACCAGGGAATTTACCTGTGTGTGAGAAGAACGAAAAGTGTAAAGACCAGGGAATCTACCTGTGCGAGTGAAGACTGAAGAGTGTTAAGACCAGGGAATCTACCTGTGTGTAAGAAGAACGAAGAGTGTAAAGACCAGGGAATTTACCTGTGTGAGTGAACAATGAAGAGTGTAAGGACCAGGGAATCTACCTGTGCGAGTGAAGAGTATAAAGACCAAGAAATGTACCTGTGGAGTGAAGAATGAAGAGTGTTAAGACCAGGGAATCTACCTGTGCGAGCGAAGACTGAAGAGTGTTAAGACCAGGAAATCTACCTGTGTGAGTGAAGACCAAAATGTGTAAAGACCAAGGAGTGTAAAGACCAGGGAATCTACCTGTACGAGTGAAGGCTGAAGAGCATAAAGACAAGGAAATCTACCTGTGTGAGTGAAGACCAAAAAGTGTAAAGACTAATGAGTTGAAATTTGTGAGTGTAGAGACCAGGAAGTCCTACCAATGCTGTGTTGGAGGTATTGGTCTGTTCCTCTCATTAGAGTGCAAAGACCAGGGAATCTACCTGTACTAGTGGAGACCGAAGAGTGTAAGGACCAGGGAATCTGAAAGCATGAAACTGGAATTCTTGATGACTTTTTGCAGTTTAAAATCAGTAACTTTATCTTGCACTTTGATCATTTAATTTAAGTAATTGAATCTATTCAGTTTTACAGTGCAGCTACAGAAAACCACCCATCCTTTTATGTAGAATCCGTTTCACTTAAATATACAGTACATCAACTTATTTGCCATGACTTATACATTTATTTCTTTCATCCATATTGGTAAAATAATACAAATGTTCTGAAAATCATTACGGCCCTTATTTGCCACATTTTCAGATTCTCATTTTGGTGTCTGTTTGACAGCTGTGCTAATTACGCCACTAGATTGGAGTGCCTGGGGAGGTAGCCATCAGCACCAGAGCAGCCGTTTGGAAATATAAATAGATCATTTATAAGTCTGCTTCCCTGTTCACAGGCTCATCTGAATGAGCAAGAGTGTTTCCCTGTCCCTCTAGACTGCTCTGGCACCAACAATACAAAAAATACTGGGTCAAGAAAGAGATCAAATTACGCTTGATATCCCTTCCAGTTGATTCATCAGGTTGGAAATGGAAAGAGAAATCATTGCTCTGCTTTAGCTCTTATTGAATTTACACTTAATCATGCTTAACTGCTTGTTTTGAAATTGCCACATACATTAGCATTGCCTCCAGAGCAAATTTTCGATAAATACTTATACATCACTGCAAAACTTGTTGCGCCCATTGCCATTCAGTTGCTTAAAAGGAAACCCAGAGATCAAAACTTGTACTGCTTAGTTTAATGTAAATGATGTCTGTTACTGAAATATGTACAATAGTCAACATTTGAACAGAATCAAAGGTAACACTTTATTTTGATGGTCCATTTGAGTATTAGTAGACTGTCTGCTTAATATCTGGTGATACTGCTGCTAAACAGACATTTATTTGACTATAAGAAACTGCAAGTACATGTCAATTTACACTAACCCTAACCCCAACCTAACAGTCTACTTATAATCTAATGAGAATTAGTTGGCATGAAGATGCAATGTAACTTAAATTCAACAAACGGACCATCAAAATAAAGTGTGACCAAATCAAAAAAGTTTTTCAAAATTGTCCTAGTCTCTCCCCGTTTAGTGCTGGATTCGGCTAAAAACTCCACAAAGGAGGAGCAGCTCTAATTATAGAAGAAGCTGTGGACGTGAGCCACAACCTGTAAGTATTATTTGTTAAAATTGATCTATTACATGTATAGTTTCTAGCATTAATTGTATGTTGTAGCAAGGATGTAAACAATGGTAAATGCTGTATGGCACCGCTAACAATTTAGCTACAAATCCATATTTATCTGTCAAACCCCTGTAAACACCCACAGTCTTCACTAGTGCTACAGTGTCTCTCTATGTGGCCGCTTTCCCTGCGTTCTGGTTCTACATCTCAAATAACGAACTCGCAAAAGATATGTGAACGTTTCATATTACTTATTACATGCTTATTCCGAATATATGTGAAAGACACTTTTAGGTCTTTCAGGTTTTGTTTTAGAAAGCAGGCATGAGGTTCAGCAGTGTCCTTTTCGTTTTCTGTCTGATTCAGGTTCAAACTGATATGGCTAACAGTTACACTGACTGACAGTATTTACATAGCAGAGGCTAAGCGCATACTAGTAGAGGCGTGACCCTTTTCCTGATGATGTCACAGCACATTATGTTAGCTGACCAATCAGAGCACTTTGGGGGTGGGCCTTTCGGAGGACCTAGGCAATATGACAGTTGTTTTCATGTTAGCTGAGAAGCTGTATATAATTAAAGTAAGATATATGAACAAATAAGGGATTTTTTTTTTTACAAATGAAGCATGAGCACAGATTATCACATTTGCATTTTATAAACACAACCAAGCCTTAAAAATACATTCTGTACCACCCCTTTAAAAACAGCAACAAAAGAGAAAATAAAGGCTAAATATGAAAACAATAATGGAAAAGCAATTCTGGACTTGGATCTCCACTTCAAACTTTGATATATATAAACAACATTGGTGATATGGTGGCTCAGTAGTTAGCACTGCTGCCTCACAGCAAGGTCACTAGTTCAAGTTCTGGCTGGGTCAGTTGGCATTTCTGTGTGGAGTTTGCATGTTCTCTCTGTGTTCGCGTGGGTTTTCTCTGGGTGCTCTGGTTTCCCCCAGAGTCCAAAGACACACTATAGGTGAATTGAATAAACTAAATTGGCTGTAGTGTATGTGTGTGAATGAGTGTGTATGAGTGTGTTTCTCAGCACTGTGTTGCAGTTGGAAGGGTGTGTAAAACATATGCTGGATAAAGGCCGATTTATACTTCTGCGTCAAACGCACGCGTATGCTACGGCGCAGCATACGCGTGGACGCATAGCCCCTCGCCGTGGCCGTCGGCGACGTTGACGCGCACCTCTCAAAAAATGTAACGCGTATGCGTAGCGCAAGCTCTGTGATTGGTCGGCTTGGTAGCGCTGACGAGAGTGGGCGGAGGTGAGAGCCGCGCGCCCGATGCAGCGAGTGTTTACAAGTGTGGAGTCCCGTGAAGGAGCTCCGGATGGAGACTGTTGTTTTGTGTTTACCTTATGAATAAAGTTGTTGCATGTCCGCTGGTTCCCGCCTCAAAATGAGCGAATTTGAGCCACTTGTACATTAAGGAAGTGTTCAGAAAAAACAAAACACCAGCGAAGAAACTCGACACAGAGAAACATGACCACCTACTGCCAGCTAGCGTTTCGGAAGTGTATTGCAGAGAAACAGAAACAGCGCGCAGAAGTATAAATGCACGTCTACGCGCGAGGCTTGCGCCGTGGGTCACGCCGATCACTTGACGCAGAAGTATAAACCAGGCTTGAGTTGGTGGTTCATTCCGCTGTGGCGACCCTTGATAAATAAAGGGACTAAGTTGAAGGAAAATGAATGAATAAACATTGTTCTTTAAGTTTTCCTCGTCAGATCAGGGTGTGCATTTATTACACACAATACGACACATGCGGGTTGAATTCCTGACTTTAATGGCAATACACCTTACTGACTGTAGTAAGTTTGCACCTTGACCTGATGTGGGAGAGAAGATATAAGCAAACAAACACATTTTTTCAGTTTTTTTCTTGGAGCTTTATGATTGCAGTTGAGCCACTGACGTGACAGAATATTTTGACAATATTTTTGATTCCTTTTAAAGACACTGAATTTCTTAGAAACATTGTTGTTTATGGAGGATTTCATCTAAAATATCTGAATTTGTATTCCAAAGATGAACCAAGGTCTCTGGGAATTCACTTTTGGAAGATCTTACTCTTTTAATATACAGTTATCTCCAGTTTTGATTGATCCACTTGGATGTATGCATTATGATGGATAAAATAATGTGGTCATAACGGACTTGTCCATTAAGAATGAGGGTAGAACTCAGGGGAACAAGTTAAAATAAAGATTTTCTACTACATTTAAGACTGAAGAAGAACATTTATTTGTGCTTATTATATATATGAGAATATGTGGTCATACTAAATTGTATCATATCTTAAATGATTCACATTTATTTAATACCTTCTTAGTGACAAATGGGTAAAACCTGGTACTTTGAAAAATAGTGGTAAAATCGTTTAATATATAATCAAATAATTCTTTATTAATTTTTTTTTAAATACAAATTTTGGACACATTTCTGGAGAAAAAAAAACCTAATTGTTTTGATGCTTGAAAATAATTTTCATGTCTGACAAATTCTTAAATCAAATTGCGATACATTATGCATGCATCATCTTTTTAAACGCATCTTAAGCTCAGCAAATGTATTGTTTTATTATTGCAAAGTGTTCATTTACCCTGCTTCATGACTGGGCTTCTGTTTGTGGGATTAAAAATAAGTTGCACAATCTATAAAGGGGTTATTTATATGGCGGGGTTTCAGATGTGGGATTTGATATTGTGTTTCAGGTGTGTGTGAGCCCATTGGTTCTCTGAATGCATCTACTTCCATAAAAAGTGAGATGGGATTTCCTTGGTCATAGGGGAATACAATATATACTTACATTGCCCACTCCCTGCAGAGACCCTTTCTTCCTCCATTCTTCTGGCTGCGTCTGCCTCAGCTTATAGGTGAGATGCTGTTTTCTCCACTTTTTTTTATTTTTAATCTGCTGCCGAGTGTGTCTTGAATGCTGTCATTTGTTGACAGATGATTTATTCTTTGGAATGTAATATTTCAACTAAATATTTCTATTTGTGATGCATTTTGAAGGTTCTTTTCTTTTTTGCATGCACTATTTGAGATGAGTTTATTATTGTGCATGATTATGGCTGTGCAATATTTATCCCCTGCTATAATATGATAATTGTTTAAATAACATGCAAGCTGAGGCTATCATCTTGAGGGTTTTTTCTATTTAAAAAAGCATAGGCTATGATATAGTTTAGTAATGGGACCACAAGAGTGATACTGATTTTCTCAACGCAATCTCACGGCAATTCGTAACTTTTTGATTTAGTGGCAAATTCGTATGAAATCGCACGATCTAATTCGAACAAATTAGTACGATTTGCTCATCACCCAATGACGGTTGGGGTTAGGTGCCACGCCTCCTTTTTAAAATCGTACATTTTCGTACGACTGAACTCGTACGAATTAGCCACTAAACTGACAAAACGTAAAATACTTACGTTTCCTCGTGAGATCAGGCTTACGTTAACACTGATAGAGTTACATTTTAGACACAATATTGCCTAATTGTTTTTCTGCTCTGAGCAGAGCAACACTGAAGTGTTTTGTTCATAAATTAATCCACTCTGATTGAGTCAAGCTGATCAAAGATTCAGCAATCTATTCCTGCTTCATTTCTAAAGGAATCAGCTGTTTTGAACGAATCATTTGAATTAATGGTTTAATGAATCAATGTCTATAACAAGGACTTGCCACCACCTACTGGTGGCTTAGTAGTTTTTATTTATATTTATTTATTATTTATTTTATTTAAAATGTATATGTCATGATATAGTTTAGTAATATCTTTTTAAAAATAGCACATGAGCATGATCATGACGGTGATATTGAGTTCATCAAGTTGCATTTTAGACACATTATTGTCTAATTATTTTTCGAGCCGAGCAACGCTGAAGTGTTTTGTTCATAAATTAATCTGTTTTTATTGAATCAAGTTGATCAAAGATTCAGCAGTCTATTTCTGCTTCATTTCTAAATGAATCAGTTGTTTTGAACAAATCATTTGAATTAATGGTTTAATGAATCACTCACTATGAAAGGGACTTGACATCACCTACAGGTGGTTTAGTGTCATTTATTTATTATTAATTCTTCTTATTATATTTAAAATGTTTAGGTTATGATATAGTTGAGTAATATCTTTTTAAAATAGCACATGCGCATGATCACAACGGTGATATTGAGTTCATACTGATCGAGTTACATTTTAGACACATTATTGCCTAATTATTTTTCGAGCAGAGCAACACTTAAGTGCTTTGATCATAAATTAATCTGTTTTGATTGAATCAAGTGGATCAAAGATTCAGCAATCCATTCCTGCTTCATTTCTAAAGGAATCAGCTGTTTTGAACAAATCATTTGAATTCATAGTTTAATGAATCACTTGCAATCACAGGGACTTGCCACCACCTACTGGTGGCTTAGTGTCATTTTTTTATTCATGAAGGACTAAACCAGGCAATGTACCAGCACTGAATCACGCCAACAATATTGTTTTATTATTGTTATAAAAAAAGCCCAGCAATAGTGAAATAATCGTCAGTTCTTTGTCAATAGCCTATCACAGCCCCGTGTGCTTTATAGAAGTTTTCTGGACTTTGCATAAGCTTTGTTTATTCTTAAATATATATGTTGGTAAATCAGTTCAACTGTAAAAAGTGTTAAGTTACTTAACTTAAAAAAGTGTGTAAACACTTTGCATTAAAAGTGACAAGTTGACTTTACTGAATCATTTCCTCATCATCCACTTGTTTGAAACCTGTTTGACTTTCTTTCTTCTGTTGAGCACAAATGAAAATATTCGGAAGAAAGCTAACTTAGTACTTGTTTTTCCTGTGGAAGTCAATGGTTACAGGTTTTCAAAACATCTTCTTTTGTGCTCAACAGAATAATAATAATGAAAAAACTCGTAAAGGTTTGGAACCACTTGAGGGTGAATAAATAGTGAGTACATCTTCGATTTAGGTGAACTATAGTATACCTTTAAAAAAAAGTGAGTTTTCCTTTTGTAACTTTTAAGGAAAGTCAACTAATCATTTTTTAAAAGCAATACGTTTACTCGCTTCTTTAAAGTAACGTCAAAGTCGCTATTTTACAGTGTATCTGTCTTCATTATTTTATTCGTCATGAGACAAATTTTGTATTATTTCTTGAAACCGCTATTTGAAAATCACTCTACCTATTTTGGGATACACATCTGGTTGCTGAAAGATAATGTGTTGATTTGAGTTTTGGAAACTCGATCCGTTTTGGCTTTTAGGATTAGAAGGTGATATGCTTGTGTTTATCGTGCTGTCAAGAACCAATCTTTAAATAAATGAATAACGCTTCAGCTGCCGCGTCTAAAATGATGCCCAGGGATCTCTTTGGTGCTTTAAACAATGATGCTCTGGCTTAAATCTGGGATATTAGCATTGTTCAAATGTAAAGGTCTTTACTACATACTTATACATATTATCACAATGCTACTCATTGTCAAACATTGTCAGACTTTAGACCTGGCATAGCAATATGCATTCTGAAAATAATCCTACTAGAAATAGACTGGAGTGTTGGTTATTATTTATCTTTAAGCTAATTATAAGATACTCTTTATCCCCGGTAGGGAAATTCATTTTGCACAAGTATTATTTAATGTTATTTCATGTGTATTTGTAATATAATATAATATAATATAATATAATATAATATAATATAATATAATATAATATAATATAATATATTATAATATAAAATAAAATATAATATAAAATAAAATATATATATATAATATAAAATATAATATAATAAAATATAATATAATATAAAATATAATATAATATATAATATAAAATAATATAATATAATATAAAATATAATATAATACAAAATATAATATAATATAATACAAAATATAATATAATATAATAAAATATAATATAAAATATAATATAAAATAAATTATAATATAATATAAAATATAATATAAAATTTAATATAATATAATATAATAACAGTTTTATTTAGACAGATTTAGGTGAATTCGATTATATTTTGTTAGATTGCAATAATTTATTCGTTTGCTGCCCGTGCTTGATGGTTCTTTACTGATAATTTTTGTAAAAAATCATTTGGTATTACATTAAAGTTGCCGTCATGCTTTGAGTTGTTGTGTTAGATCGGTTTCGGAGGATTGGGAGGAAAGGAATAGAGCCGGGGTCATACTTTTGATTGTCATCCAGAAACAGGTTTAGCACAAATCTCAGGAGATGGTGAGGCTTCTCCCCCAAAATAGTGAATGATTTATTTTGGACCAGAAGTGTCCATCGCTGCCTTATTTGAACATAATGATCATTGGCCACATTAATTACTAGTCATTTAATAGATGCTTTTGACTTAAAAATGAAACAATATTTTAAAGATATTTTTAATTCTGAAAAATTCAGTTCAATTCACCTTTATTTGTATAGCGCTTTACAATGTAGATGGTGTCAAAGCAGCTTCACATAGAATATTATAGTAAATTGAAACAGTGTCAGTTCAGTTCAGTTTAGCTCAGTTCAGTGTGGTTTAATAATCACTACTGAGAGTCCAAACACTGAGGAGCAAATCCATCGATGAGCAGCTCTACAGATCCCGAACCATGCAAGCCAGTGGCGACAGCGGCGAGGAAAAAACTTCACCAATTGGCGAAAGTGAAGAATTTAAAAAACTTCGAGAGAAACCAGGCTCAGTTGGGCACGACCATTTCTCCTATGGCCAAACATCTTGTGCAGAGCTGCAGTCTAGGCGCCGAAGGCTGGAGAATGCTGGACCTCAGCGAAGACTCGTCTGTCCCTGGAGCGTCACAGGAATCAGTCACATGCACTCCACAATGACCACCACAGCAGCTGCTCAGGATACGGCCTGGTCCAGGATTATGAAAACCTTGGGATCATCTCGTCGCTGGTCTTGGATCGCATCAGTGGCGCTGCATAGTCTGAGGGCCTCGGGATGAGTACCCCCAGGTGGAAATAGAGAATAAGGAGAATAATTAGAGTAGCTGCTGTTCATAGTGTATATAAACGAGATGCAAAAAACCTGTGTGGGGCACAACATGCATCATACCGCTAAGTGATGCACTGAGTGTATGCTTTGCTAAAAAGACAGGTCTTTAATTTAGTTTTGAATTGCGAGAGTGTGTCTGAGCCTCGGACATTATCAGGAAGGCTATTCCAGAGTTTAGGAGCCAAAAATGAGAAGGCTCGACCTCCTTTACTCGACTTTGCTATTCTAGGTACTACCAGAAGCCCTGAGTTTTGAGATCTTAAAGAGCGGGTTGGATTGTAGTGAAAAGCGGGTTGGATTGTAGCGAAAAGTGGTTTAAAATGAATATAAAATGCCCACTGCATGTAATTATATTATATTATATTATATTATATTATATTATATTATATTATATTATATTAATTATATTTTTCACGTTTTATTTTTTAATTCAACTTACATGCTTGCAAACACTAACAAAAATAATTTTTAAATCAATCATGCTTGGTACTTTTTCATTGCTGATAAAAAATAATCCATTACTGTTTTTGCACATTGTAATATCACCAGTTCTTTGAAATAACCATCGTTTGTGTATTATTTCACAGGGGCAAAATCTAAATTCTGCCAAGATGTCGGAGTGAGTACATATTTAGATTTTCATTTTTCAATTGTCATCAGTTTTGCATTCATAATACTATATTTTTGGATAGTTTTGTAAACGCATGCAGTGTCTTTCTATTAACGATGTATTTTAATGACTGATCTCAACATTTAAAACACCTCAGGAAAAAGATGTCATCGAGTCGCAAGCATCATCTGAAGGTACTTTGTTACTCAAATTGAAACTTATTTTTTGTTGTCTAGTTTGTGTAATTAACTAGACTGTATAGTATGCAGAAAGAGGAACTCAACAAATGTACAATAAAATCAACCCCAACACCTACACTGTGAATGCCCTAAACACAACTTTGAAAACAGTTTTGTAAACATCTGGCAAACTAGCAGTCGCACGAGAAGTTAGTTAGTTAGTTGACTTTATTTGTCCCCGTGGGGAAATTGCATTTGCAGCATACACTCACAGAGACTTCTGACATTTCACATTTGGCATATATATACAGTTGAAGTCAGAATTATTAGCCCCCCCCTTTGAATTTCTTTTTCTTTTTTAAATATTTCCCAAATGGTGTTTAACAGAGCAAGGAAATTTTCACAGTATGTCTGATAATATTTTTTCTTTCGGAGAAAGTCTTATTTGTTTTATTTCGGCTAGAATAAAAGCAGTTTTAATTTTTTTTTTCAAGCATTTTAAGGTCAAAATTATTAGCCCCCTTAAGCTAATTTTTTTTTCTCTATAGTGCAAACCATCGTTATACAATAACTTGTCTAATTACCCTAACCTGCCTAGTTAACCTAGCTAAGCCTTTAAATGTCACTTTAAGCTGTATAGAAGTGTGTTGAAAAATATCTAGTCTAATATTATTTACTGTCATCATGGCAAAGATAAAATAAATCAGTTATTAGAAATGAGTTATTAAAACTATTATGTTTAGAAATGTGTTGAAAAAAATCTTCTCTCCGTTAAACAGAAATTGGGGAAAAAAATAAACAGGGGGGCTAATAATTCAGCGGAGCTAATAATTCTGACTTCAACTATATATATATATATATATATATATATATATATATATATATATATATATATATATATATATATATATATATATATATATATATATAATCTTGACGACCTGATGGTAACAATTGGAAGGTGTTTGATAAAGGATGTCTCTCATTATTGACAATCATGATAGCCTTATTTAGTACTCTTTCTATATACTATCGATGCTCTTTAGTTTTATTCCCAACAACTTACTGACTGTTGTTACCACATTTCCCAGTGACCTCTTTTGGGCCTCAGAAGCATTTCCATACCAACAGATCACACAAAATGTTTCAATACTTTCAATAAAAGCCATAAAAAATAGGATCAACAATGTGTTGTCAACATTAAAAGACAGTAATTTCTTTACATTGAGCCACTAAGCATCGTTCTTATGACGTTTTTCTAAAGGAGGAGAACACTTAATTACTTCCAAATACTTCAAATATAGTCTGTGTTAGTAAATGCAAGGCTATTTATGAAATCCAGGCATAACACTGTATGACAACGTTTCAGATGACTGTTCTATAGCCTACAGCTAATCAATCTGTCAGATTCTGGAGTGCATTTAAGATTAAATATATATATATATATGACAAATATCCTAAATAAAACAAATAAATGTATAGATATGGTATATAAGGATATAATTTCACTCACCTGGGAAATGAAGGCAACTTGAATGGTTTGTGAGCACAATTAAGTGCACACAGCATGCCATATTATATAATAATTGTAGGAAATAATCCCAAAAGGCAAATGTCTGTGTAAAGCCACATAAAACCAAACAAAAATACGATGTATATGCCGAGTTTAGCGAGACCTAGCTGTCACTCAAGTGGCCACGCCCTTAATTATGCAGACTTAATATAACTGAATAAAAACGAAACGCATGAGTTATAAAAAATTCACCCCCCTCACAGTTGTCATGAAGGGTAATATTAGCTATATACACCAAAACTATATTTTCTACCAGGCTGTAAACATGTTTTTATCAGCTGTAAAATTGACCAATTTAGCATTGCAGTCATTGGACATCTGGAGTTTATGGAGCCAGCCCCCAAAGGCGAGTCGATGAATTGCAGTTTCAGTAACTTCCGTATTGGCTTCATGAAGGAAAGCGGGAGGTTGCCGCTTGGTTTTGACACATGGTTGCAAATGAATAAATATAAATTACATCAATTTTGAAGAATAACTAAAAGCATGTGGTTTGCTGGATTAGCTGGTTCTTAGTGAAAGCATCAATCTCTTCAAAACAAATATACTTTCATGTAAGCCAGGGGTGACCAACCTTGTTCCTGGAGCTCTGCCTTCCTGCAGAGTTCAGCTGCATCCTTGATCAAACACACCTGTCTGCTTAGTTGGTTTAGTTGTGTTTGATCAGGGTTGGAAATAAACTCTTAAGGAAGGTGGATCTACAGGAACAAGCTTGAGAACCTCTGATGGAAGCCATCACTTGCAAAATGATCTCCGACTGTCAATAGAAGGTAAATGCTAAATGTAGTCAACAAATAGCAAATCAAGTTTGGAATTTATTTATTTTTTTTCATATTTAAAATGAAAATTTCTAATGGACATATTTTTGGTATACGTTACGAATTTCTATAAAATATATTCTGTAATGTGTAGTATTAACTGTTCCTAGTAAATCTTGACCCAACTATACCTATACTCTCAGAAATAAAGGTACAGGAGCTGTCACTGGGGCAGTACCTTTTCAGAAGATACATATTCGTACCAAAAGAGTCCACAGTGGTACCTTAAAGGTGCATTTTAGTGCCCAAATGTACATAAAAATTATCTTAGGCCACGTTTACACTAATGCGTTTTCGTTTTAAAACGCATAAGTTTTGCTTCGGTTACGCCATCCGTCCACACTACGCCGGATTTTTCGAGCCCCGAAAACGGAGTGTTTTGAAAACGCCGGACAGGTCGTTTTCATTCTTAAACGCTGCTGCTCCGTCTCTGTGTAGATGGGGGAAAACGGAGACATCTGAAAACGGAGGCGTGGCTGCTGAGATTCGCTACCTGATTGGGGCTTTTGGGTCATTGCGTATCCTCCCTCTATTTGTCAAGCCCCTATCACGTGACTACAACGCTACCGGAAGACGGCAGAGCAGCCTTCACTGTAAACAACAACATGGACACAGAAATGGGAGCGTTGTTTGCACTATTGTCCGTTTTAGTTGCCATTGTGCAGTTGAACTCTGCCTTTTTTACTACAGCAGCTGCATATATTCGCAAGAGGCAAGCTATTGTTCGAGCACTCGCTAATCGCTCGCAATCATCGTTCAACCAGCGTTTGTTGACTAACAATCACCAAATGCCGAGCGAGACACATGCTTCCTGTTTATACTTGAATGCGCATGCCCAGAGTGCGCGAATGGTCACGTGATATACGTTTTTGGTGGAGAAGTGTGGACGGAGATATGTTTAGAAACGCTAGATGAAACGCTAGTATGGACGCGGATCGTTTTTGATCTAAAACACCGTTTCAAAACGAAAACGCATTAGTGTAAACGGGGCCTTAGAGGTACCATCATGGACCCTTCAGGCAGTGGCGGCGCTAGCTTGAATGGCACCCTGGGCGAACCACCCCATATATGCCCCCCTCCTCCCTCAAGCTTATAAATAGTTGGTTTAGAAGTGTAGTTCTAGTTTGGTTCTAGAAGGTTACATCTAGTTAATATAGAAAAGGACCATTAAACATGTACATTCTAAAAAAATGTTTGTTATTTTACCCTAACTTTGGGTAAAATATGGACAAAAACAGAATTGGAATTATTAAACATATTTATATTTATTATAGGCTAAATATAATAATAATAATTATTATTATTGTTATACAATTATTATAGTAAATAAATAACAATTCTAAAATAAATAATAATTCTATAAAATACAAAAAATATTCATGTTTTATAGAATTATCTGTTCATAAACTTGACTCAAGGCCGAGAATTAATGTTATGAAGTCTTACCTCCCTGCCTCACTATGCATACTTTCTGCTTCTATAGCCATACTTAGTCAAAATAAGATCATCATCGTATTATATCAACTTCAGTTTTGTCAACTAGCAAAACTCGCTGCGAACACCTCATGTCATAAGTAACATAAAAGGCTGTTACTCTGGTTTCAGAGTGCTTGGACGGTGCAAATTATATTTTAGTACATGTAAACAATGGGGATTGACACCAGAAGGCGTGCAGGAATGGTTCTCTGTGCACATGTATCAGTTTGTTTTAACCAGCTAGAAAAACAGTCAAAATTGAGACTGTCCATGAGCTAAAGTTTTTGTGTAAATTAATCCATTGTGTGGTATTGTTTTGATAAACTGTTTTGAGAAATGCACAAACCTCTTTGCAAAAATTAATGATGATTTGAGAAATACACCAATGCAACAGAAAAACTGTAATTAGTTACAATAACCCCCAGCATCTTTATGTTCCAGAGCTTGATGCTTTCCATCGCTAAGGGTTTACTGGAGCAGGAGGTAAATGACATAGAGGTGGAGAGGCAGAGATACATGGCAGAAACCTGTCAGCCTCTTTCCCTACCTGGATCCATGCAGGCATTACAGGTACCAGACAATATAATCACATCTAAAAAAAAATAAATCAAAATAAATAAATAGGTGTATGACACCCTATTTAGGAAATGTATTGTGTAAGGCGTGGGTCACCAAATTTGTTCCTGGAGGGCCGGTGTCCTGCAGAATTTAGCTCCTATCTAATCAAACTAATTAAGGTGTTACTAGGTATACTTAAAAATTCCAGGAAAGTGTGTAGAGGTAAGTTGGTTTTGGGACCTCTAGGACCAAGATTGGTGACCCCTGGTGTAAGGGATAAAGTACATCTAGCACAGCATTCACCTTGACATCAAATAGACACCAAATTGATATTGAAATGAACACAAAATGCAAACTGATTAGATTGGTCCATTTGACATCCACACTTTGATGTCCTTCTGACCACCAAAATATTTACACGAAAAGTATCATAATACAAGAAAAGTTTAATTGATCTGAAAGCATTAATTACAGATGACAAAATTACACTGGATTTTGTATCCCTATGATGCATGCAAATTTCCATGATGTCAAAATTACATTTAAGTGACATCTTAAATCGATTACAGGACTGTTTTTTGATGGCAATATTCAATGTCAATTTGATGTTGTTTTGACATCAAACAATTAGCATTTTTGACATATTTTTTTTATGTTGTTTTGACATCAAAATACCCACATGGAGGCAGTTGTTCTGACAGAATAAAGCATGATAGATTTATCAGCAGCTTTTGCATTAGACTGAAAGGACTATTCTGCAAAAATAACCAGATAGATGTACATTATCCCACTTATTAGACTAACGTATTCTAATTCTTACACTCTCAGAAATAAAGGTACGTGAGCTGTCACTAGGGTGGTACCTTTTCAAAAGGTACAAATTTGTACCTAAAAGGTCCATATTAATACCTCAAAGGAACATATTAGTACCTAAAAAGTACAAAAGTGTTCCTCTTAAAATTTGTAGGTACTAATATATACTTTTGAGGTACCAATATGGACCCTTCAAGTACAAATGTGTACCTTTTGAAAAGGAGCCACCCCAGTGACAGCTCTCGTACCTTTATTTCTGAGAGTGTAGATAAGAATAACGTATTCAAGAGAGCCATGGAATAAAATAGATAAATAAATACTTATCATCTCCATTGTTTATAGGAACTGTGCAGAGATCTTCATCGAAAAATTGATGTCATTGATGAGGAAAGATATGATCTGGAAATGAAAGTCAACAAATGTGCAAAGGAGGTAAGAAATCCAAATTTGATTCCAGTCCAATTTGTATTTAATCTTGTAATTTTTTCACTGATGGATCTCACTGACTGACTGCAGATCGAAGATCTGAATATCAAAGTTATTGACCTGAAGGGCAAGTTCAAGAAGCCAACGCTGAGGAAAGTGCGCATGTCTGCTGATCAGATGCTTCAGGCTCTGCTGGGCTCCAAACACAAGGTCTCTCTGGACCTGAGAGCAAACCTGAAACAAGTCAAGAAGGAGGTCAAAGAGGAGGTGAGCATTTAAACTGCATTTTCCACAAATTCCTCATGATTCATTCATTTATTTGTCAAAAAGAGTGAGAGATGCTGATCCTAATTTCTTAAAGAAGACCTATTATGCCTCTTTTTACAAGATCTAAAATAAGTCTCTGATGTCCCTAGAATGTGTATGTGACATTTCAGCTCAAAATACTCCACAAATAATGTTTTATAACTCGTTGAAACTGCCCCTCTTATGCTTTGATCATAATTGTGCTGTTTTGGTGACGGTCACTTTAAATTTAAAAGATATTGTACTCCCAGCTAGGGATGGGTATCATTAAGGTTTTAACGGTATTACTTCTTTTATTGATACCACTTATCAGTTCGGTACTTTAGGGATTCTCTTATCTGTACTTTTTGTAGTGTTTTTTTTTTTTTTTTGAGTTGCAAAATGCATTTAAATAAGATAATGATTTTTTTTATTAACACATTCACATAAACGAGTTAACAGTGTTTTGGGATTTAACTGTGTTTTTAACAGTTTTGGAGCATCTTGAAAAGTAAAAGTAAGCTGTTTTTTAATAATTTCTTAATAAGCATAGTTTATTATTAGGCTATTCAGAGGCTATATTTGTAAATAAGGCTGATGTAAAAGCATTTTTAATGTTTAAGATTTATTTAGGCTACTGCAGAAAAAAATACTGTTTTCCTTGTAACCGAATGTGTGTGTTTATTTAACGTTTATTGTTATACTAATTTAGGTGATTGACTGCTGGCATAATGATGTGGATGATGTAACGTTACCATTAGTAGCTAGGCAGTCAAAAACTTTTCATTTGTCTTTCTGCAGTTAATGCACTTTTGAAAGAAACTTTCACTTAGCCAGATTTCCGCTTATACAAAAAACAACTTGTTGCGTTGTTGCAACGGTCATTGTCGCTATCCACTTAGGAAATACAACCCGTTTGGTTCACTCCGCAAGCTTACGAGCTGTGTGCGCGCGAGTCTGTGACGCAAGCTATGTGTGTGCGCTTAGCGCTGGTAAAGTTTAGATCAGATACACGGCCGGACGGAAGTGCGGCATGCACATTAATATAGCAGCATTTTTTAATGACACTGTATAACAATAATGAATATTTTTACAGTGCTGTGACGGTTGTGTTTAGGGTTGGGGTGGGGGTAGGTGTTAAAAAATACAATTTATTAGGTAATTTAATAGATAACATAAATAATACTCGGTACAACTACTGTTTTTACAGTGCTGTGACGGTTGGGTTTAGGGTTGGGGTGGGGGTAGACGTTAATAAAATACAATAAATGGGAAATTTAATAAATAATATAAATAATTCTCGTTAACTTCCGGCCACAACCATATCTGATCTAGCAACAACCCTTAGCGCGAGCCTCCACTGAGTGCGCGCGCACAGCCGAGAACTGTGAAGGCTTTTATACTTGACGCGTTTGCCAGAGCATTCTTCATGTGAGATTGCCAATTGTGTAGACGAAAATCAAATATGGCAAATTAGAAAAGGTTGGTCAGTTAAATTATGCAACTGTAAGTAATGTTTATTCAGCAATAATTCTCCAGTACCGATAGCAGAACCGTTAACGTCAGAGCTTATAGATACTTCGGTCTTTTATAATGTAGCATCGATACCGATAAAGTACCGAGTTTCGGTACCCATCCCTACTCCCAGCCCTCTTATTAAAAGAGAGCGGAGCTACAAATGCCTGTGTGTCAGCATAGTGGCAGATTCAAAAACAAGATATTATCATCCTATGCTAATAAGGGAGAGATCATCACTAACGGGCAAGAACTTTCCCTCCTCTAATGACATGTACAAAAGGGAGAATGTCAATCAAAGTGTTTCTGCAGAGATTTTTACCATTAGAAGCTCACTGACTGTTGCCACACAGTTGTTTAAACCCCTTATAAAAGTGATTTTTGCATATTAGGTCCCCTTTAGTATATTTGCTCACTAATTAAATGTTACATGTATTTACTCTTCATAGGATAAAGAACTGCGTGATGTTGGTGACTGGCGTAAAAATGTTGAAGACAAGGCTGGCATGGACGGCAGGAAGAAGATGTTTGAAGCTGAGGCTTAAATTTAGCTTTATGAAGTTCATTATGCTGCTCAATTATTTTTGGCCTTTAGTTTACAAGAAACTTTTGTGTACATGAAACACAAATATAAATTCGCTATTACGAGAAAATTGTAGCTATCAAATATAAAAGTGATTGTTTTTTCTAGTTTTCTGTTTAACAATGGAACTGAAGTATGCATTATCAGCCCATGTATCAAAGTCTTACACAGTCATTAAATCAATGTGGGAAGAATGATGTTCTGTGATTATTCTGGCACATCAACCAATTTTTACCCATTTAAAAAAAATAAGCATCGGCCATCTGTTCTACAAGTAATACAGACACTTTCTTATCAATTGACCCTTCGCTAAGCCCCGCCCTTCTTAGTTACTGTTGCTATGCCTTTCAAGCTTTCCTGCCTGGCACGTCTATTACAATATGTAAGTGCCGGTTTCAGACATTCCCAGGGACATAAATAGTCATTTTTTTGGCGAACAAATGAGATTTCTGAGAAAGCCAGACAAAAAAAGGACTGCAGTATGCATTACAGGTGTATATTCATGACATAATACGCAACCGATTAGAAAATAATTTATTCAAAATTGAAGCTAGGTTAGCCTAGCCGCCTCATACGCTGACCATTCAACAGCTTAGTTCATGCACAGCAGGAGAGGTAAAATGTAAAAATAATCTAATAATAACTAACTAAACTGTAATTGTTCTCTTTTTTTAGCCAAAAAAGCCTGATAGATTAATTGTTGTGCAACGAAATATAGCGTTACTAACCGATGGGGAAATACGCATGGACAGTGCTTCTGCATAATTCATTCATAGAAAGAAAAGCCAGAAAGAGGAAATTGATGGATTTGTGCTGAATATTAGCATCATTGACCCATAATAATGTACAGTACCTATAACTGTCAGTATGTTTGTGTGCTTTTAATCCAGTTTCTATTCTAATTTGCAGTGGAAAAAAGCATAAGTAAAAAAAATAGCAGAAGTGAACAAATTAGATTTTCCCTACAGCAAATATTAATCTGACACCAAATATAAAAGCAGACACTCGCCCAATATAACTTCGTCACCAAGGACTAAATCTCTAAAAGACGGATGAAAACATTGGTGAATTGTAAATCTGACATGGACATGAGGGTTATAAATGACTGAAAAACAGCTGCGGGTGAAGTATATTAATTCATCCCAATTGCTCAGTTTGTGATCACATCTCTGTTTTGTTTTGTTGATATGTAATTTCAAATATTCGTAGCTTGAAACAGATGGAAATATGACTGGATTGTGCTCGCTCTCACAGCTATTGCGAGGGCTTAAATGGAGCCGTGCTCATAATATCGAGCGAAAAAAGAAAAGAAAAAGACAGCTGTGAAACACAACCTGCTTTGTATTTTTGTATGAAACACAGTTTAGATCTTTTTAGGGTAACGTAAGAGGTGTATGAGTTATTGGCGTCTACCACTCAATGTGTCAGGAATATCGAAAACAAAACTAACTTAACTCCGCGCTTTTAGCGCCCCTCACCAAGCTTGATCTACGCTGGCATTTCTCCTCTTGGGTTTTAGGTTTTAGAAAGGGAACAATATTCCACCACCCCGTCCAAACTTTTAGGATACCGGGTATCAGACTTGCACAATCCATATGCACAACGCTTTGCCTTGTTTCCCTTGCTCGAAAGCTTGCGCGTAGCTACGGTTGCTAAGCCACGATTGGTGTGTGGCGGTTTTCGGGTGTGGCTTAGCGAAGGGTCAATTATTAGTGCGAGTTTGACAAACCACCTGTAGGACACACTCTTTCCTCTCCATAAGTACCAGATACTTTCTTACCAACACTCCATATTGCTGAAAAATAGTTTTTCAATTCTTAGTGTGCTTCACACAGGTGAGTGGGCTTGACAAACCACCTGTAAGTGACACACTGTCTTCCTTTCTGTATGCTTTGAGAGAAAAAAGCAACAAAAATATATATTGACTTGACTTGTCATAACATTTATATACTGCAACTCCAAGTGCTTCTTTCATCCTTACTTTGGGTAAAACCGCCTGCCAAATGAGTAAGTATTTATATACTTTTTTTTAATCCTTAATTTGGTTTATGACTGAATTAAAATGGCTAACTTTATTATGATTCAATTTAATAGGTAACGGTAACTCCTTCCTGGCACCTGCAAGAAAAAATAAGCTGGAAATAGTGGATGCTGAACATCATTCATGAGGTAACCATGTTGTATTGATACATTGATCCTTTAGTGCGTAGATAGATAGATAGATAGATAGATAGATAGATAGATAGATAGATAGATAGATAGATAGACAGATGTTTGTAAAAGAAAGAGGTCTTTGTGAGAAAGCCATTCTCTAAATAAAAGAATCTTGAAGGACAGGTTATTTATACTGAAGGCTCAGTGAAGGAGGGATAGTGCCGTATTTCATGACCTTGTCAGCTCATTGGTTTGGTGGTTAATCCACTTCCATAAAGAGAAACCATGGATTTGCAGAGAGATCAGAGAATGCAATATATATCTTCTTAGCACGTCTGTTGCCTGTGTCTCGGTTTTACAGCCACCCGTCCCTCGAAGATCTTCTTCGGTTCCTGTTGCAAGGTGAGAGAAGTTCTCTTAGTTCATTGTCTTAGTTTTACAAGTGTCATTTTTTTGGTAGATATTTGCGTTAAGCTTTTAAATGTTGTTTGCGGGACTGGGGTGATGGAGAATGTGAATGTTGTTGTTGTTTTTTGTATCTGTCGTAAATCATTTTGGTAAAAAATTGCATCTGCAAAGAACAATACTATTATGGGTAGATTGAGTTTGTACTCGAGATTTGTACTTTTAGACTACAGTAATTGTGCATTCAGACCTAGTCGATTTGTAAAAAAAAAAAAAAAAATGTTAACATCTCATTATCAGTGCTGGTTAATATAACTCTGTTCCTTCTGGAAACATCCTACAAAAAAGCACACCAACTAACCTGAAGGGTGAAAGGTCAGGATTTGATACACTGACTGCTAGTTTGCCATTTGAAAGTGAACACCAACATGACATAAATCTGTGACTGATGCTTATGTCTTCCTCCACCTGTCAACACCTATTTTTACAGTGGTTACTAACTGATTTACAGCACAGTGTCATGTAGAAATGACAACGCAGTTTACAGAATTGAGCTTTTGTAATGGTTTAAAGAGCAGTTTTTCTCAGAACTCCACAATTTGCGTAGATGTCTTCAATTAGTCCTGACTTTAAATAATTCTTAAGTATTTATTTCAAGCAACTTTAACACAATAAAAACACAAAGCTTTTAAAATACCTTCATCTATTCTACTGTAGTGTATGTTTCCAGAAATCATGTCCCCAATCTCTTTCCATGGCTACTTAGAATAGTTCTTCTTCAAATAGCCTTAAGTGACCTGACTGTTGTCTTCGCAGCTTTCTAAGTATGTGATTGAGGCATTAGGAGCCCATTTAAGTGTACTAAATAAGTCAATCAGTGTGTCATCAGCTGGCCAGTTAGTCCGGTCTGTCTTTTAGAGCGGGAGTATATTAAGAAAGACATCTGGGAGGGTTGTTTAGCTGGGAATTAAGGAGAGCTGTGTTGTCATATCTTTGACATCCCAGAGATGCGCTTGAAGATGGGCTGTGTCTGCAGCTGATGTACTGACCCTGAGATCATGTTGCACTGGACTCCTGCAGAAAATCCTCTCAGATGAGTCAATGGGGATTTGGGGAACATGTGGTCTTCTTGAATTTACACAACTTTTGGCATTGACGGTGGTGGGGAAAGGTCATACGATCAGACTGCCTATGTATTGGTGCCTTTGGATTGGATTTGGTTGATATTGGTTGGAATTCTTGCAAAAGACAAGGAACACAATCAACACTGGATTGTACATCTGATGCTGTTGTTCATCGTAACTATTTCATTGTGATTTGTTGATAGGCTTTGACATTCCAAACAAATAGCAAGAGTGTGATTCAAGGACATACAGTACTTAGTGGTGACAATCCTCAGTATCAAGAGGCCATTCTTGTATTAATCATATGTTTAATTAACTTTCTCATCTCTGCTGCTCCACTGTAGACAACAGTTTAATATTCCTACTGTTGAATTAACTGTAATATGTTACACATATTACATATCCAAAATATATTCATGGTGTTCTGGCGCATTTTGAAAATATAGCATGCTTTTTGTTATTATTCTGGCATAGAATTATATTTTTGGCCTCTGATTCATTTCTCATTTGTCTTCCTGACAAAAGGAGGTGTAAAGAAAACTCTACAAAATGTCTGAGTAAGTATATTCTACCTTGATTTTACTATTCAGATTCTCTACATTTTTACCAGAGAAAGCGTTCATTTAAGAATTATTTAGTAAGAGGTACATTTATAAGTCTGTATAAATAGTATATACTGTACAAGTCAATATTTCTGACTTTTATATATAGTTTCTGGAGAGCCACAGCTCTGCAGAGTTTGTTCCAACCCTGCTTTAACCAGAGGTGTAAAGAGTACCTGAAAACCATACTTGAGTAAAAGTACAGATACCTTACTGTAAAAATGACTCCGTTACAAGTTACAAGTCACTAATTCCTGTAAGACTTGAGTAAAAGTATTAAAGTATCCGATTTTAAAAGAACTTGAGTATTTTACTCATACTGAATGTAGGCTCAAAGAACACCAAGAAAGGTTTTATTTTCCTAATATACAAATTAAATTGAACACCTCAATGTTTCAAAATGGCAGAACAAAATATATTTAAAAAATAGAACAAAAAGTCTCAGTCAAACTCAAATGTTCAAAAAATGCACAAACAATTTAAAAAATAAAATAAAATAAAAAATAAAAAGAGGTAAAACGTAGTAAAAAAAAATTCAGATTCACCTCTCAGTCTCAGAGGGGGGCAATATTTTTATTTTGAGTAGTTTTTCAATTGATTAGGATATTTTCTCTGTATTAAAATTAAACAAAGAGGAGCAGTGTTATTTTTCAACTTAGTAAACTACATATAAATTCAATGAAAAATACATCACAAACTCACAGCTAAATGCACCTGATGCAAAATGTATATTTTCAGTGAGACATTTATTAATGTTGCACAAAAAAAAAAAGAATTAAGCTAAAATATAGTCATGTCATGTCGCAGTGGTTTTTGCCATTTCAGTAACTGTATTAACTTTTGGTAACATTATGCTTACAATACCATTGTAAAGTCAGACATAATTTTACCATATTCACATTAAATTAACATTAAATAGACTCTTACCCAGGGCTTAATTTGTGCCGGAACACGCCGGATCCGGCACCTCATTTTACCGATCCCCCGTCCACTGTTCACTTTCAGTTTTTTCCGCGATACCCCTCCGCCATTCACTGCACCAACACCTCCCACCCCCCGCTCCCCACTTTTGTGCGCGACGTTCACATGATTTAGCTCATAAATAGCATACAGTACCTTCAGCGTCCTGCAGATGGCAGGCCCTCGTTCGTCCAACAAATTAGCCGTGGTAGATAAAGATGCCGACTTGTCGCGCACAATCACAATGTAATGAGTAACGGTAAGCATCCGTTCAAATGTAGTGGAGTAAAAAGTACATATATTCAATCTAAAATGTAGTCAAGTAGAGAGTAAACGTTGCTTATATTTTTGATACTCAGTACAAGTACAAAGTAGCCAAAAAAATACTTAAGTAAAGTAACGAAGTCCATTTACTCAAGTACTTTACACCACTGGCTTCAACACACTTACCTGTATGTTCAAACAAGCCTGAAGGACTTAATTAGTTTGATAAGGTGTGTTTCATTAGGGTTAAAGCTAAACTGCGCAGAGCTGCGGCCTTCCAGGAACTGGATTTGACACCTGTGGTTTAAACGAACATAAACGCATAGCGTACAGTTCTGTATGGAAATATACCGCTCAGTGAAATGGCCCACATGTATCCACTATGACAGGGATGTCAAACTCAATTCCTGGAGGGCCGCAGCCTTGCACAGTTTAGTTCCTAATTAAACACACCTGATCAAACTAATTGAGTTCTTCAGGCTTGTTTGAAACCTAGCAGTAAGTGTGTTTAAGCAGGGTTGGAACTAAACTGTGCACTATCCCTGCACTAGGATTCCCACAGATCTACCTATCTATAAATTACCAGTAATTGACACTGGTCTGGCCGGAGTAATCTAAAGTTCCTGTTCACCATCTCAGAAAGGAACCTTAAAAGTCACCCTCAGGTAGAAACACCTCAAGGCAGAGGTGTCCAAACTCGGTCTTGGAGGGCCAGTGTCCTGCAAAGTTTAGTTCCAACCTCATTCAGACACACCTGGGCTAGCTAATCAAGCTCTTACTAGGCTCTCTAGATATGTGCAGGTGTGTTGAGGCAAGTTGGAGCTAAAATCTGCATGAGGGTTTAGGGGTAGGGTTAGGTGAGCGCATTAAAAAGCATTGGATGCAGCTCAGATTGCACTGCACCAGATCTGCATCCAGACCCCTCTCGAAAATTCTGTTATTCATTTCTCACCCTCATGGCGTTCCAATCCCCGGAGACATTTTTTCATCTACAGAAGACAAATTAGGAAATTTGAGATAAAATCCGAGAGCTTTCTCCCTCCATAGACAGCAAGGGTTGCGAGATGTTCAAAGCCCAGAAAAAGCAACCAAAAATATGTTCAAAGCATTTAATGTGACTAATTACATGAAGAACACATTTGCGCACCAAAAAAAAAAAAAACTAATGTAAAAACATCTTTGTCTGTGTTCTATTTTAAGCTACGTCTGGTGCTATTTCACTAAAGCAATACAATGCTTGAGCTGCTCTAATGGCAATATATCATAGTAAATACACACCCTGACAACTTGATGGGGAAGAGAAAACATTGGTGAACAATGCTGTTTTAACTAGGGGTGTCAAAATTAATTGTTTCCTCGGTGCACCGCGATGCAGACAATTCGATATCGATTCAGTAATAGATCATAACCGGTTACTACGTACTGACGTCATTTATCTCCTACAAATGATGTCGCGGTAGAATACTATGGTGAAGAAGGTGAGGGAGAGTAAGTAAAACGCTCCTACTACTTATTAAAAGTAGCATTCACTACTTTTAAAGATATTTTTATCATGTTTTTTTTTTGTCCTGTCTCTGTAATTCTGTCGCACCGTAGAAGCTCTGTCACGAAAACAAATTCCTCGTATGTGTGATTCTGAAAAGCAGATAATTGTGCACGATTCACTGCTTGTGAGTTTGCTCAACAGTCTTTCACTGACACTGAAGAAGGTACAGCACGAGCCGCTATTTCACTACTTTTTTTTTCACTTTGGACAAATTGGCGTGTTCGTGAGGTATCTTTTCCTCTCCTCTCGGCTGATCCATCAGGCTCGCGCGGCTCTCGGTCCCACCCACACTCGTCAGCGCTGCTAACCCCACCAATCACAGAGCTTGCGCTATGCGTTGTTGCGACGTGTAGTTACATTTTTTGAGAGGTGCGCGTCAGTGTTGCCGAAGGTCACGGCAAGGGCTATGCGTCCACATGCAGGCTGCGCCGGAGCATACGCGTGCGCTTGTTGCAGAAGTATAAATGAGCCTTTACCTGTGATGACCGTGTATTACGCACATATAGAATGTAACCGCGGCTGTTCTTCCCGCATCACTCATCGGTGAACAGCTCTTTAATTTTTAAAGCCAATCGCAGCCCTTTCTGTTAAGCGGGTGAAGACAATGATCAATCATAGGAGTGTAAGAACTCGCTTGACAAAGCAAAGCGGGATAATATTTACATTAGTTTATTTGCTATAAATGCTCTTGTTGTCTTTTGTTGATGCATTTGAGTTTTGTTTAAAACATTCTAAAAGAGCAGGTCAAATTAAAGATACAGTTCATATACTGTATCTCACTGCTTGTATTAAAGGACAAATTTGTATTACAAATAATATATAAATATTAATATATCTATAGATTTTAATAGTTTTTTGTTGTGTTGTGAAGAAAAAATCTAATTATGTATTGAAAGCATCGTAAATGCACCGAGATATCGAATTGATGGCATGATAATCGTAACCGAACCGAACCGTGAGACCAGTGTAGTTTCACACCCCTAGTTTTAACATCTTTTTTTACACACATAAGTGTTCTTGGACCTTTAGCTGATTTACAGTTATGATAACATAATTTAGAATTTTGGGGCTTTTTAGATTATATTTTTTTAGATTTGTTGAACTAATCTTTTAATTAGTTGCAAAAAATGTAAAAACCGTAAGGCTCATGATTTAGAGCAAATGCTAACTATAGAAAGATTAATAAGACTTAGAAAACCTAGAAATCTTTTAAGCACTGTATTTGAATTTAAACGAGGTACAAATAGCACAAAAAATATCCTACTGTTTTTCCTCTTCATTAGGAAGCGACTGTCGAGCAGTAAGAAACACAGCCTGAAGGTAAGAACTCATGTCTGATTAGCTTATCCAAACCAACATGCCACAGGTCCATTTAAAATGGTACAAAACACGTTTGCTTGTAGAGCATGATGCTCCAGGTTGCAAAAGATTTACTGGAAGCTGAGGCGGTTGTGAAGAAGGAGGAGAGGAAGAGATACATGGAAGAACATTGTCCGGCATTTTCATGCCCAAGCTCCAAACAGGAACTAGAGGTCAAATTCAGTTAAAATTCAATTACTACAAATAAAGTTTAGTGTGTGTTTTGGAGGTTAGTCGTGAACTTCACTTTGTCAACAGGAGTTCTGCAGAAAATTACATGAAAAAATTGAAGTGATTGATGAGGAAAGATATGTTCTCGAGCACAAAGCCACAATGGTTGTCAATGAGGTAAGACGTCTCTCATGTATCTCCTACTTTGTGGACTATCAGCATGGAGGTTTTTGGAGTGTTTTCATTCTTTTGGGTGTCAGGTCATAGACCTAAACATCAAGATCGTCGACCTGAAGGGCAAGTTCAAGAAGCCTCCTTTGAAGAAAGTGCGCATGTCTGCTGATGCTATGCTTCAGGCTCTGCTGGGCTCCAAACACAAGGTCTCCATGGATCTGAGGGCCAACCTCAAACAAGTCAAGAAGGAGGTCAAAGAGGAGGTGAGGATTCATTTGATGTTTTTTTTTTTAACATTTTCAGGTAATCGGTGTTGTGAGTTCAAAAACGTACATGCTGTAAATCTCACTCTCTTCCCTACAGAATAAAGATTTGCGTGATGTTGGTGACTGGCGAAAGAATATTGAGGATAAAACTGGCATGGGCGGCAGGAAGAAGATGTTTGAATCTGAAGCTTAAATCATGATCTTTTTCTGAGTTAAAGAAACATTTCACCCAGAAGTGAAAATTCTGTCATCATTTACTCACTAGTTCCAAACCTGTATGATTTTGTCTCTTTGATAAACACGAAAGGTCAGATTTTGAAAAATGACACGACCCAATTGGGTGACAGGAACAACCTACTTTTATAGAATGAAAACAATACTATGAAGATCCGTGGTTACCACATACTCTTTTTTGTTTTTTTTTTGCATCTTTTGTGTGGGGCGTCATGGTGGCACAGTGTGAAGCATGATCACCTCACAGCAAGAAGGTCGCTGGTTTGAGCCCCGGCTGGATCAGTTGGCATTTCTGTGTAGAGTTTGCATGTTCTCCCCGTGTTTGTGTGGGTTTCCTCTGGGTACTCCGGTTTCCCCCACAGTCCAAAGACATGCGTTATAGGTGAATTGAGTAAGCTAAATTGGCCGTAGTGTATGTGTGTGATTAGTAGTGTATGGGTGTTTCCCAGTGTTGGGTTGCGGCTGGATGGGCATCCGCTGCGTAAAACATATGCTGGATAAGTTGGCGGTTCATTCCGCTGTGGCAACCCCTGATTATTAAAGAGACTAAGCCGAAAAGAAAATGAATGAATGAATCTTTTGTGTGCGTAATTATAAGTGAAGTTTATTCATAAACTAATTTCGAGAGGATCCCATGCTTTTGATTGACCACAGCTGGTCCCGCATTAGCTATAACATGACTTACCAATCAGACGAATCCAATCGCACATAAATAACCAGATTTCCTTACGTTGGTCATCTTCACCTTGAAGAATCCCCCTATCCACCCCCTACTCCTCCTCCTCTTTCCTAGATTAATCCAGGACAGGGAGGCACGGTGGCTTAGTGGTTAGCACTGTCGCCTCACAGCAAGAAGGTCGCTGGTTCGAGTCCCAGCTGAGCTAGTTGGTGTTTCTGTGTGGAGTTTACATGTTCACCCCGTGCTCACGTAGGTTTCCCCCGGGTACTCTAGTTTCTTCCCACACTCCAAAGACATGCAGTATAAGTGAATTGAATAAATCAAATTGGCATGAGTGTTTTAGTACTGGGCATTCACTGCATAACCATATGCTGATATAGTTGGTGGTTCATTCCATCGTGGCAACCCTTAATAATCAAGGAATAGGTAAACAAAGTAAACAAATATTAGTAAACAAATATTAGAGTTAGTAAACAAATTCGAGGGAGCTCTCGAGACCTACCTGAGTTCAGACTCCCCTCTCTCCCGATGAAACGGGAGGGAGCCCCAGGCTCAAGGATCTTCTGAGCTCATGGTTCTCTCCCAGGACAACATACCAAACACACTTTATTATCAATCATCAGCTAAGTGTGAACTCTTGAAACAAAAACATACAGGTTTTTAACAACTTGAGATTGAATAAATGATGACAGAGTTTTCACTTTGAATGTTCTGCAGAAAATGGACAGTTTCATTTACAATCAGTGAACACTTAAAATGAAAGGTTTGGTTTGTAATTCTCAATAGATTGACTGTTTGTCAAAAGTGCCTTTTCTAAATAAACAACTCAACTGTAAACTGCTTCTGTTTTATCTTTTTTTAACTCTTCAGTTACACTCTTAGGGTGCTGTCACACTAGCACTTTTGGTCCGCACCCGGGTTCGTTTGACGTCATAGTACGATACGTTTAGCTAGTGTGAACGTGTCTTCTGAACTCGGGTGTGCACCCGTTCATGCGAACTCTGGTACGGTTCACTTCTGGTATAAATGCAATCGTACCAAATAACGGAAGTGAACTGTCAACTGTACAACAAACTATCGTTTTCATAACGTTCATTCGTGTGTGTAGCGGCAGATGGACGCAAGTCGCTTTCTCTATGTCCAAAACTAAAAGATTCAGCAAAAGCAAATCGGCCGCTTTCTTGACCGTCCCCTACAGTAGCAACAGCCGTAAACAAAACAGCAGCTGGTTGACGCAAGCGTACCGGGGTTCAGAAGGAAAAAAGACAGTGTGAACACAAACCAACCGAGAAGGTGGCAAGGGGGGACAATCGAACTTGGGTACGGTCCAGGTAATTGAACCCTGAAAGTACCCTTAAAGAGTCATATATGACTGAGACATTCCTCATCTTGTTATGAATTATTTGCTGACACTGTTAAAAAGAAAATTGCTTTTCCTTACAGTCTTAATATGTACTAGATTAATTATCTTGCTGTGCCTTAAACTGACCGTCATACTATATTTTTCCAAAGCCCTTAATCCCTCTGTATAAGTGATACCACTTTGCATATCTCATAAAGACTTGCTCTGCATTTTTCACATCGAATATCCTGTTTCATCCTAAAGTCTAGCACCATGTCCGCAAGGTTCCCTTTGACTTCAAACTACAGCTCATAACTGATTTCCATTCGAAGCGAACTTCTGCTTGTTGGTTTATCATCAAGGTAAGATTCTTCACTTTTTTCAAACCCCATTTAAAATGTTAATATCCATATAATCATATTATATAATTCTTGCAGAATGATGTCCGGTTTATGTCTTGATGCACCATTGGGTGAGTAGATTCAAGGCCCTAAGCATTTGCTTTTGTATTTCTTCACCTAAAACTGTATTTACCCTTATTAGTTTAATACCTAAATGCAGGTATCATTTGCCAGAGGTGGCAAGTCTTAAAAACAGCAAGTATAGATAGATAGATAGACAGATAGATAGATAGATAGATAGATAGATAGATAGATAGATAGATAGATAGATAGATAGATAGATAGATCAAATAATAAGAATAACATCTTTAAAGGTTGAGTTATTTTTAAGAAGGGAACATGGAAGGTATTTGTGGTGTGAATTTCAGATGCGTGTCTGATCCACTGCAGTTCCTTAAAGAGAAATCTGAGGTTTTGCTGAGCCATCAAAGAATGTCATTAAAAACTGTCATTGCCTGTCAACAGCACGTGTGAATCCTGCTCGCAGCCTTCTTCTTTGGGTGAGCACCTCTTGCTTGACAACCCTGACTCTTACATTGGAGCTGAAGGATTTAACACACAGTTTCTTTCCTGGACCAAATGGTGAACACCTGCTTTCTGGATTAAACCTGTAATTTTTGCTAATAATCTATTTAATACTATTGGGAATTGCCCTGTCAATTGAGCAGGTTATTTTTAAACCATTGAAAATGGTGCCTGTCTGCTGGAGTAGTTTGGTAGGTTTGTGATGATACAAATACTAATTGTGCAATAATAAAAGTCCTTTATTATTGCCTTGGCAAATGTGTGCATTTCAAATGCATGGGTTTTTATTATGAAATTGCGAAGCTTAATGGCATTACTTAAAGGGATGGTTCACCCAAAACTGAAAATCTGTCATTATTTACTCATCCTGCGCTTGTTTCAAACTTGCAGTATTTGAGCTTCTTTTTTTTTCTCGTCACAAAAAGAAACGTGTTAGAAACGTGTACCCATCATTTTCCATAGTTTTATTTTTTTCATATGATGGATGTTGATGGATACAGGTTTCCAACATTTTCTAATTATTATCTTTTGTGTTCAACAAAAGATAGAAACTCAAAAAAGTTTGTCACCCCTGAAAGGTCAGTAAATTGTGAGTAAATTTCAATTTTGGTGTGAACTACTCCTTTAACATGCCGCTATGAAAGTAACTTTAATTATATATCTCATAATATAACATGATGTTTAATGTTTATAAATGAGTAATGAGCTGATCTCTTAATAATATTATGTACAGTATGGTTTGGTATAAGAATAAACGTGTGAACAGCTTCAGTGCAGCCAATGTGTTGCTCTATGACTTATGATATGATGATTTGACAGAAACCAAATCCTCCTGTGAGGAGCTGCGTTGGGATTTGATTTCACTTGCTTAGCTCAAAATTTATGAATGCTAGCATAAATTTTGTAACACAATGTAGAAAAAGAGAGGGATGATATAGGCATTTTTGGTCAATTACTATTCAAGTATAAAGTGTAAATAAACTATAAAGATGATTTTTTTTGTCAATTTGATTAGCTTCCTTAAAAGATTTTTTTTCCAGATTGGCTACAGAACAAACCACTGTTATTCAATGACTTGCCCAATTAACTAGACTTGCCTAGTTGACTTAATTAAGCCTTTACATTTAATTTTAAGCTGAATACTAGTATCT
The DNA here is from genome assembly GCA_903798195.1 of Danio kyathit. Taxonomy (NCBI): domain Eukaryota; kingdom Metazoa; phylum Chordata; class Actinopteri; order Cypriniformes; family Danionidae; genus Danio; species Danio kyathit. The sequence continues at coordinate 37,044,696 of LR812543.1, forward strand.
TAGCTATAAAGATGTGCTGAAATCATGGCAAGGACAAAAAATAAGTCATTAAAAACTAGTTATTAATCTATTTTGTTTAAAAATGTGTTGAAATTTTTCGTCATTTACAAAATCTTAAAGGCATAGTTCACCCAAAACTGAAAATTGTCATAATGTACTCACCCTTTACTTGTTCTAAACCTGTTTAACTTTCTGCTGTTAAACATAAAAGTAGATTTTTTGAAGAAAGCTGAAAACCTGTATCCATCGACATCCATAGCTTTTATTTCTTCTATGGAAGTAAATGGTTACAGGTTTTCAGCTTACTTCAAAACAACTTTGACCACTTGAAAAGGGTATAGAGAGTACATTTTCCTTTTTGGGACAATCATGACTTTGCATTGTACCTATGCGGTTAGCTTCCTTAGTGCTCCTAACGTTGGTAGTTAGTACACTTTATTTTACAACAGACAGAGAGAGAGAGAAAGAGAGAGTTATGTCAATATCAGTTTCGAAATGGCATCCCTGGTCATGGGGCCAAAGACAAACATATCAAAGTGTCTTAATGACATTTATGCTGTTGATTTATGGACTGTCCCATACAATAAAGCGAAATACTGTATATATGATAGTATTTACAATAATCTGTTAATGAATGCTACAGCATACAATAGTGTAAATCAGGGGTGCTCAACCCTATTCCTGACGATCGACCTTCCTGCAGTTTTCAGTTGCAGCCCTTATCAAACACACCTGCCTTCAATTATCAAGTGCCCTTCACGTTCTAAATAATTGGTTCAGGTGTGTTTGATCAGGGTTAGAGCTGAAATCAGCTGGAAGGTCGATCGCCAGGAACAGGGTTGAGCACCCCTGGTGTAAATGGTCATTAATTGATAAACTGTAATAAACACTGTAGTATACAGCACATTAGCTTTTACTACAGTAAATTGTGATGCTGGCAAAACTGTCTAGTGTTGTACAATTTTTTAAATGACTTATTGGGTAAATATTCACAGCACCTACAGTTGAAGTCAGAATTATTAGCCCCCCTGGTTATTCCCCCCCCCCCAATTTCTGTTTAACGTAGAGAAGATTTTTTAACACATTTCTAAACATAATAGTTTTAATGACTCATTTTGCCATGATGACAATAAATAATATTAGACTAGATATTTTTCAAGACACTTCTATACAGCTTAAAGTGACATTTAAAGGCTTAACAAGGTTAATTAGGGTAACTAGGTTAAAATAATTAGTTAAGTTATTGTATAATGATGGTTTGTTCTGTCAAAAAAAAATTACTTAAAGAGGCTAATCATTTTGACCTTAAATGTTTTTTTTAAAAATTAAAAACTGCTTTTATTCTAGCCGAAATAAAACAAATAAGACTTTCTCCAGAAGACAAAATATTATCAGACATACTGTGAAAATTCTCTTGCTCTGTAAAACATCATTTGGAAAATATTTAAAAAAGAGAAAAAAATTCAAAGGGGCGGTAATAATTCTGACTTTAACTGTATATAATTACCACAACATTTCTATAGCATGGTTCAAAAACAGTATTTAATATAAATTAATATAGTATATTTCATTTGGGTGTTTGACAACTTGTATGAACAGAACTGTCACTAATTTATTATTATTTTTTGTGACGTACTTTGTAATGTAATATAGGCATGGGCTATATAAGTTTCTGATGGTATGATAACCTTGGATAAAAATACCATGGTATCACGGTATTGTGATTACTGCTCTAAGTTATTTTTACATGACTGGGTAAAACAAACAAAGAATTTTTTTTTTTTAACACAATTTATTTTATTTTAAGAAACATGTATAATATATATAAAATTTGGAACAGTAAACATGTCAGGCTAAATAGGTAAAATAAATCATTGACTTCTGCTCTTCAATAGTTTCAAAAACACCGATTTCTGTACAACACAAAAAATACATCAAAAAAACCTTACTGTCACGATCACCAGCGATCTTCTCCCCATAGATCGCTGGTTAACATGCACATTCACTAATGGACTACAAATCTGCTACCTAATGGACTACATCTCCAAACATGCACTACTCTCACATCACACACAACCGGTTCCATATCATCACTGATTACATCCCACAGCTGAAGCCGCTCAAGAACTGATTACACACGTACATAAACAGCACACACACTCACTCCAGTTGCCGAGTCTTGTTGTTATCTGTTCAAAGTTCGAATTCTAAGCGTTTCCTTGTTTTTGTTCCTGCCGTGTTTTGACCCTAGCCTTGTTTAGTTGTTTCTCCATGTCTGCTGCCATCCTTGCCTTAACCTGACGAGACGTACTGCTGGATCCATGTTGTGGCCGAGTCTTCTGTCACAACAATAGACAGACGCTGAACAACTGGAGTGCGGATCCACAAGCAGGTTTATTTAAAGGGATGGTCAGGCAAGCAAGGATCAATACAGGAACAAACAGAGTTGTGAGGGGAATCCAGAATCGAAGTCAATGTAGTAGGCAGATGGTCGCAAGGATGGCAGCAGACATGGAGAAACAACTAAACAAGGCTAGGGCCAAAACACGGCAGGAACAAAAACAAGGAAACGCTTAGATTTGGAACCGTGAACAGATAACAACAAGACTCGGCAACTGGAGTGAGTGTGTGTGCTGTTTATGTACGTGTGTAATCAGTTCTTGAGCGGCTTCAGCTGTGGGATGTAATCAGTGATGATATGGAACCGGTTGTGTGTGATGTGAGAGTAGTGCATGTTTGGAGATGTAGTCCATTAGGTAGCAGATTTGTAGTCCATTAGTGAATGTGCATGTTAACCAGCGATCTATGGGGAGAAGATCGCTGGTGATCGTGACACTTACATATACCTTGGGAATGATATAACAGAACATTTTAGCGGTATTAAAACCTTGACTTTTCTAGAACCGCGGAAAACCTTGAAAGCAGTTATCGTCCCATGTCTAATGTAAAATATTTTTGGTAAAACTGATACATTACCAAGTGAATAAATACTAAAATCATTTACTAAAATAGAATCACCATAGCCTACTAAATACTACAATGTTTTAAACTAAACTATAGTAAAGCATTTAATTAACCTGTCATGGTAATTTTTATGGTCTTAGTAGCACAACAACTATTAATGTAAACAAATTAACCAATACTGTACACTGTAAAACATTATATGATCAATTAGGCTTAACAGCGTATGTTTTTAGTTCATTGTAACTTATTAAACTACGTTAATCGTGTTCTAACTTAATTTTATAAGTTTTGCAAGCTGTTTTAAGTCAGTTTAACATAAGTTCAATGGACTCATACGATTAATATGATTCAGCTTAAAACTTTAAGGCAGCCAGTGTAGTTTTCTACAACTATATGGTATACTATACTGCAATGCAACACAGTTTACTGTAGTAAAAACTAATATATAGGCCTACTACAGTATCTATTACAGTTTATCAACTTACTATAGAAACATTTATTAAAAATGAAATACTGTATATATGACAGTATTTACAATGATCTGTTAATAAATGCTACAGCATACTGTAGTATGATTGGTCATTAATTGATAAACTGTAATAAACACTGTAGTAGACAGTACATGAGTTTTTACTACAGTAAATTGTAATGCGGGCATATAAAGTTCAGTAACAGTGTTTACATGTGTGTAACATTTTTATATTACTTGGGTAAATTTCCACAGCAACTATTACCACATTTCTATAGCATGGTTCAAAACAGTATTTACTATAAATTACTATAGTATTTTTTAATTTGGGTGTTTAGCAACTTGTATGAATAGAGCTGTCACTGATTTTTGTGTGTGTGTGTGACATACTTTGTAATGTAATATACTTTAGGTAAAACTTAGGAAATACTAAAATCATTCACTAAATATAATCACCATAGCCTACTAAATACTGTAATGTTTTGAACCAAACTATAGTAAAGCATTTAATTACCGTGTTAGGGTACTTTTTATGGTCTTAATGTACACTGTAAAAATATATATGATCAATTAGTCATGTTTTGAGTTCATTGTAAATTATTAAATTAAGTTAATCGTGTTCTAACTTAAATTTTTAAGCTGAATTAATCGTATGAGTCCATTTAACTTATATTGTGTTAAACTGACTTAAAACAGCTGGCAAAACGTATAAAATTAAGGCAGCCAGAATTTTTTTTTGCAGTGTAGTTTTCTACAACTATATGGTATACATACTGCAATTCAACACAGTTTAATGTGGTAAAAAGAATATATAGGCCTACTACAGTATTTATTACAGTATATCAGTTTACTATAGCATTCATTAAAGAGTTATACAAAAGTAGAATATATGCATAAAAGACTTTACTAAAGTACAGTTCCAAACACTATTGCATTTACTATAAATTACTATAGTGTTTTAGATATGTGTTTTGGTGAAATTGTCAGTGAAAACTTACATTGCGCGTGTTTAACCTCTCTGATTCTTCTTTTCAGGGAAAGATGAACGTAAACACCGGAAGACATGTGGATGGAGAGTTGCAGAAGTCTTTAGCGCTATCTACTGGACATTGTGGGAGTTGCAGGTAACACTTCATACTCTTATCAGTCATAAATGATTTACATTACTGAGGTTTATGTATAATAACACATACTGTAACTTGAAACTGCACAGATTGTTTTATTTAAATTTATTTTTAGTATTGTATGCATTGATTAAACTTTCCTTTGTAGTGTTCCTGTTGTATAACTCTAATTCTGAATTAAAAAGAAATGTTTTATAATAATTATACATTTATTTATTGATTTGTTTGTCAGTACAACTTAAACATATTATAAAAGTGACACTTAAAAGCATTTAATGTTTATGTATTACACAGAGAATAAGAGCTTTGTCTCGTGGGATACAGTTACTCTTATATGCATTACACTGCAGTGTTGAATATCTGTGATGTACAGTGTTAAAAAAGTTTGCATAATTTGCATAATAGGCATAGTATATGAACATACTGATCATGCTATAATGAGTGTTATTATGTATGCTATGCCAAGCATAGCCATAGTGTGGTGTGACCTATAATATGCATTCGTTGCGTTATACAATAAAAAAATTTAGTGACCACTTGGAAAGTATCATTTTATCTGGTTTTATTGGAAGCATGAGTATGAAAAATGCATGTAATGAGTATAATAATAATGAGTATAAAATGCTAATATTTGTTTTATTCTATAAAGGTCTGTTAACATTTATTCCAAATGTCAAATAAAAATATAGACATTTAAAGCAATTTTATAAAGAAAAATAAAAAAAAAATTCTCAGAAGTTAATATACATTTTTAGCCCCCCTTTGAATTTTTTTCTCTTTTTTAAATATTTCCCAAAATATATTTAACAGAGCAAGGAAATTTTCACAGTATGTCTGATAATATTTTTTCGTCTGGAGAAAGTCTTATTTGTTTTATTTCGACTAGAATAAAAGCAGTTTTTAATTTTTTAAACACCATTTTAAGGACAAAATTATTAGCCCCTTTAAGCTATTTTTTTTTTTTCAGATTGTCTACAGAACAAACCATCGTTATACAATAACTTGCCTAATTACCCTAACCTGCCCAGTTAACCTAATTAACCTAGTTAAGCCTTTAAATGTCACTTTAAGCTGTATAGAAGTGTCTTAAAAAATATCTAGTAAAATATTATTTACTGTTGTCATGACAAAGATAAAATAAAACAGTTATTAGAGATGAGTTATTAAAACTATTATGTTTTGAAAAGTGTAACATAAACAGGGGGGCTAATAATTCTGACTTCAACTATATATATATATATATATATATATATATATATATATATATATATATATATATATATATATATATATATATATATATATATATATATATATATATATATATATATATATATATATATATATATATATATATATATATTCTGTGTGTGTTACATTACCTAATCTGCCTGCCACTATATCCACCTTTTTCCTATGGCCCATGATACTTTGGGCCTAACATTTACATGTTAAATATTAATTGGCTGTAATGAATATAAAGAAAATATTATCTTGAGAAACAGAATGCACTATATTATTGTTTAATAAAATGTGAATGTGAAATTTACTAACAGTCAACAATAACAGAGTTGACAGAAAATTAATCTATAAAATGAATTGCGATCCTAAACATTTTATACAAATGAATGAGAGAAGAGCAAATGACATGCTTCATTACAGCATGCATGAACAAATATTCATGAAACTGGAAAGAGTCAACCTTGTTCAGTGTCTGTGTTTTTGTTGTCCTCGTTTCATCGATTTTTTTGTAATTAGTGATGTCCTGCTTCATTGAAGCTTTTTGTACTTAATTTTCAGAATATTTATTGTTATAATGTTTTTTCCCTTTGATGTAGGTCTTTTGTACTGCTCCTTGCTCCTTGTTGCAGTTGTAACAATTTTAATTAGTTTTATTTATTTTAATGGTAAACATGCCTTGCGATGTTGTTTGTTCCCTGTTTTGTGATGTAAACTTTTTGCAACAATTATAAAAAAAAAATAAAAAAATAAAATAAAATGTCCTGGTTCAGTGTTGCCTCCTTGTGGACAAATGAAGTAGTGAAAAAAGAATTCAAAGCTCCTGTGTAGTGTACAAATAATAATAATAATAATAATAATAATAATAATAATAAATCCTACTTTGGCCTTAAAATAGCTATAATTACTGCAGAGTCTACTGTAATATCACATCATAAATATCATTCTATCTTTTTAGATTTGAAAATAAAAAACTATTATACAGACAGTAATGTTCACCATCTAAGGAAGCTCACAATTGAGTGTTTTCTACATGCCTCAGCTGCTGTCATGATTCATTCATTCCTTTTACAGGATGGATGATGAGGAGAGGAACATGGTTTCATCAGGGGAAAGTAACCACGTTTCCTTTTAATGCAAGCCACTGTGAAGCTGACACATTTTTCAGTAAGTACTGCTATTTGTATGTGATTTAAAACAGAGGTAGAGGTTGAGAGGTAACTGCATGCTAATTAAGTTAACCAATATGCTGATAAAGATTTAGTGTAAAGCAGGTTTCACTCAGAAATTACAAACCAACAAGTAGCACAATTAATTAAAATTAATTAAGAAGGATTGTCCAGCCTGATCTCAAGAGGAAACACAACTATTTTACACGTTCAATCATATAAAAAAAGTACAAATTTTAAAGGGAGGCATGTCATCAAACCCCATCCTTAACCCTACCCCTCATTGAGGAATGAGCAAATCATAGGCCTACTAAAAAGTGACAAATGAGATCGCTCAAATTAAGATGAATTAACCACACGATTTGCTGTGAGAATATGTTGAGCTTTTATTACAGTCTTTAGCGGCACATTATCTTTCAAAAATCTTTACTAGATTGAAGCTAAAGATTTGTATTATTATCGATCTTGGTATAGGCCTGCTCTCATCGGACACTTTATTAGGTACACCTTGCTACTATAATACTGGGCTAGACCCCTTCAAGTCTTGATTCAACAAGATGCTGTACATATTTTTCTGAGATTTCTGTCCCATATTGAAGTGAAAGCATTACAGATTTGTTGTCTGCTGCAATCTTCGGTCACACTTTATTTTGATGATGCGTTGCATCTACAAGCCAACTAATTCTCATTAGATAATAAGTAGATTGTTAGGTTGGGGTTAGGGTGAGTGTACATTGACATGTACTTGTAAAGTTTCTTATAGTTCGTTAAATGTCTGTTTAACAGCAGTATCAACATATATTAAGCAGACAGTCTCCTACTCAAATGGACCATCATGTTACCCAATCTTCTATTGCACAATCTCAGAAAACTACTCTATTCGATTAAGATCATGTGGAGGACATTTAAGTATCAAGATCTCAGCAGTGGTCTAAAGTAATGAATTACAAATTCTCAAATTACAGGGTAACACTTTACTTGAAGGGGTGTCCATAAGACATGAAACCTTTATAATAATGAATGTGAACGAGATTTTAAGAATGTTTATAACAACTGTCATCTACCGTCATTCACTCAGTTATGACATTATAAATCCACTACCTCCACTACAGAATGTTACGTTTTCAAATACATGCACAGATTGCATGTATTCTGTCAGCGCTGCATGAGCTTGCGTGAGTTTGTGGCGTAAACTGCTGATGCTCATAGCTTAGGGTTCATGTTTGATGAAGTGCATAACTTGAGCAATTAACACACTCAGAAAAAAAGATGTTTGCTGCCTGTTTAAACTACTTGTATAAGATGAGTTGAATCAACACAATTCTTAATTTTTGGAGTGGACAACTTAATTCTTTTATGTTAATCCACTTAAATTTGTAAAAACAATTAGGTTAACTTAATTGATTTATGTTGGGACAACATGAAGAAATTGTGTGGAACCCTACACTTTTTTATTGTGTGTATTGTCACACAGCAAGAATTTTGCCACTTAAAGGCTTAGGTTAAACCGATTTTGCTCCCCATATTATAGGTGCATATATTCATATGAGAAAATATATAGAAATAAATAGAGAAATAGAGACTAAGCCAAAAAGAAAATGAATTAACTTTTACTTTAATTACAATAAATTTATGGTACTTTTACTTTGGTCTTATTTTATTCTTCACTTTTGGGTACTGGTTAACTCCCCAGAATGCCCACTGTGCCTGGCAATAGGATCCTGGGATCTGCTGTAAAAAAAAGCCTTTGGAGAGGGAAGGAATTGATGGTGGCATGACCAAGTGCTGAAACCATTTAGACAGCAATCCAGCAGAACAATTATCAGCCCCAAAAAAACACAACACCATCTTTGTGAGGGCATGGGAGAAGACATAGGTGGCAGGCCAAGTGCCATCTGGGTTGCTGATCTCTGCTCCGGACTTGCATCTTCAGGTAGAGCTGGGGAAACAGTTGAAAAGGGCATAACTATTATGACACTCAGGCCAGATCTGGTCTTTACATTTGACTCTTCTAGACAGGTTGTCCTCCTGGAGCTCACTGTCCTCTGGGAAGACCGAATACAAGAATCTGCAGTTGGTAGAGGACTGTAGAAGGAATGGGTGGAAGGCACACTGTGAGCCCATTTAGAAGGGATGCAAAGGCTTTGCTGACCATTCCTTATATTGTGCACTCATTCTCCTTGGCATTAGAAGAATGCAAGAAATGAAAGCCACCAAGAACATTATTGAAGCTGTAGTAAAAGCTCTCTAGGTGGCTCCAGATCAAGAGGGCAGATCCATGGTGTAGCATGTCACTTGGACACAAACTGGGAACTGATCACCATCATTTGAGCTGCTCAGGTGAGGGATGATCTTAGACCCAAAGCACCCCATGATGACCCATCACTGATTGTGAAAATGAAATTTAAGTGAACTTTATCAATTATGGTTTTACCCATACTCAAAAATGGTCCTCTGCTTTTAACCCTGCCAAGCGCACACGCATTTCGAGTGAGGAGTGAGAGCACACACACACAGTGAGCAGCTATTATTTAATTAGGGGTTAGGTGCATTGCTCAGGGGTATTGAAGATGGAGGGATTGCGGTTCATTCACTCACCCATCTTCAATTCATGTCATTCAAGGAATTGAACCTACAACCTTTCGATTGCAAGTCCAACTTCCTAACCAACACCAACAACTGCCCCCAAAGTACCACTTATAGTGTTCAGTATGCCAAGTAGCACCGCCTGGTGTATTAAGGAAGTTACTTGAGTGTTATTTTTCAATACTCTTTCCACCACTGGACCTCAGTTACAGTATAGCGAGCGGTTATTAGTTTTACTGTTGTCTTTCTCTCAGCTCAAACCAGTCACTCTCTTCCACTTTTGGTGTCAACAAGGCATTTTCATCATCAGAACTGCTGTTCATTGGATATTTTCTCTTTTTCAGACCATTCTCAGTAAAACCTGGAGACGGCTGTGTGTGAAAATCCCAGAAGATCAAGATACTCAGACCAATTAAGAACCAAACCAAATTCTTCTCCATTTTGATGCTTGGTTTGAACTTCAGATGATCTTCTTGACCACATCTACAATGCACTGAGTTTCTGGAATGTGATTGGCTGATTAACTACAATGAAGAGACCGGTAAGAGACCTGCAGTTTATGCACAATAACTTTCTGCTGAACATGTTATTATGAGAAAAATAAATGTTTCTCAGCTGGAAATAACATTATTTCCGGTTGACATGGATTAAAATCCTAGTAACATTTCTATGACCAGCTCAAGCATGTAGTCTAATGAGTGTCTGAAAATAGTACGCTACCAAGTTAACCACTGTGCAAGTATATTGTAAATGATCTTATGTTTATTAGTCAGCATTGCTGACTTTGTAATCTAGAGGATCATGTTAAGTCAAAGCAGGGGGAGCACCTTTCTGAAGCACAATAAATAGTTAAAGGTTTAAGGATCACTACAATGGTGAACATTGACCAGTATTCTCCAAAATAATAAATAACACTGACAGTTTTTTTTAGTTATAACCATAAAAGGAACAGCAAATGTGACAAACACAAAAACAAGTGTTATCCTCTAACCCTGGCATGTTAATCGATCCATTTGACACCCGGATGACTCCTGGCAGCTCCTAACTGATTCTGTTCATCATCCGACGTGACCTAATTTTTCTTATTAATGTAATTAAACCAACATCTGGAAATTTTGTTATTCTCCTTACTCTATTTTAAGCAGTGTAGTTGGCAGACATCAGAAGTGGATATTTCAAGTGTCCGGCAAACCGACTCATTCTCCTTGGCATTAGAGGAACGCAAGAAATGGAAGCCACCAAGAACATTATTGAAGCTGTAGTAAAAGCTCTCTAGGTGGCTCCAGATCAAGAGGGGAGATCCATGGTGTAGCATGCCCCTTGGACACAAACTGGGAACTGATCACGACCATTTGGGCTGCTCAGGTGAGGGTGTCTGATGATCTTAGACCCAAAGCATCCCATGATGACCCATCACTGATTGTGAAAATGAAATTTAAGTGAACTTTATCAATTATGGTTTTACCCATACACAAAATTGGTCCTCTGCTTTTAAACCCTTTCAAGCACACACATTTAGAGTGAGGAGTGAGAGCACACACACACAAACACACACAGTGAGCAGCTATTATTTAATTAGGGGTTAGGTGCATTGCTCAGGGGTATCGAAGATGGAGGGATTGCGGTTCATTCACTCACCCATCTTCAATTCATGTCATTCAAGGAATTGAACCTACAACCTTTCGATTGCAAGTCCAACTTCCTAACCAACACCAACAACTGCCCCCAAAGTACCACTTATAGTGTTCAGTATGCCAAGTAGCACCGCCTGGTGTATTAAGGAAGTTACTTGAGTGTTATTTTTCAATACTCTTTCCACCACTGGACCTCAGTTACAGTATAGCGAGCGGTTATTAGTGTTACTGTTGTCTTTCTCTCAGCTCAAACCAGTCACTCTCTTCCACTTTTGGTGTCAACAAGGCATTTTCATCATCAGAACTGCTGTTCATTTTCTCTTTTTCAGACCATTCTCAGTAAAACCTGGAGACGGCTGTGTGTGAAAATCCCAGAAGATCAAGATACTCAGACCAATTAAGAACCAAACCAAATTATTCTCCATTTTGATGCTTGGTTTGAACTTCAGATGATCTTCTTGACCACATCTACAATGCACTGACTTTCTGGAATGTGATTGGCTAATTAACTACAATGAAGAGACCGGTAAGAGACCTGCAGTTTATGCACAATAACTTTCTGCTGAACATGTTATTATGAGAAAAATAAATGTTTCTCAGCTGGAAATAACATTATTTCCGGTTGACATGGATTAAAATCCTAGTAACATTTCTATGACCAGCTCAAGCATGTAGTCTAATGAGTGTCTGAAAATAGTACGCTACCAAGTTAACCACTGTGCAAGTATATTGTAAATGATCTTATGTTTATTAGTCAGCATTGCTGACTTTGTAATCTAGAGGATCATGTTAAGTCAAAGCCGGGGGAGCACCCTTCTGAAGCACAATAAATAGTTAAAGGTTTAAGGATCACTACAATGGTGAACATTGACCAGTATTCTCCAAAATAATAAATAACACTGACAGTTTTTTTTTAGTTATAACCATAAAAGGAACAGCAAATGTGTCAAACACAAAAACAAGTGTTATCCTCTAACCCTGGCATGTTAATCGATCTATTTGACACCCGGATGACTCCTGGCAGCTCCTAACCGATTCTGTTCATCATCCGACGTGACCTAATTTTTCTTGTTAATGTAATTAAACCAACATCTGGAAATTTTGTTATTCTCCTTCCTCTATTTTAAGCAGCGTAGTTGGCAGACATCAGAAGTGGATATTTCAAGGGTCCGGCAAACCGACTCATTCTCCTTGGCATTAGAAGAATGCAAGAAATGAAAGCCACCAAGAACATTATTGAAGCTGTAGTAAAAGCTCTCTAGGTGGCTCCAGATCAAGAGGGGAGATCCATGGTGTAGCATGCCCCTTGGACACAAACTGGGAACTGATCACGACCATTTGGGCTGCTCAGGTGAGGGTGTCTGATGATCTTAGACCCAAAGCATCCCATGATGACCCATCACTGATTGTGAAAATGAAATTTAAGTGAACTTTATCAATTATGGTTTTACCCATACACGAAATTGGTCCTCTGCTTTTAACCCTTTCAAGCACACACATTTAGAGTGAGGAGTGAGAGCACACACACACAAACACACACAGTGAGCAGCTATTATTTAATTAGGGGTTAGGTGCATTGCTCAGGGGTATCGAAGATGGAGGAATTGCGGTTCATTGACTCCCCCATCTTCATTTCATACGGAGACAAGGAATTGAACCTGCTCCCAAAGCACAACTTATAGTGTGCCAATGTGTCCAAGTAGCACCGCCTGGTGTATTAAGGAAGTTACTTGAGTGTTATTTTTCAATACTCTTTCCACCACTGGACCTCAGTTACAGTATAGCGAGCGGTTATTAGTGTTACTGTTGTCTTTCTCTCAGCTCAAACCAGTCACTCTCCTCCACCTTCGGTGTCAACAAGACATTTTCATCATCAGAACTGCTGTTCATTAGATATTTTCTGTTTTTCAGACCATTCTCTGTAAACCCGGGAGATGGCTGTGTGTGAAAATCCCGGAAGATCAAGATACTCAGACCAATCAAGAACCAAACCAAATCCTCCTCCATTTTGATGCTTGGTTTGAACTTCAGATCATCTTAACCTCATCTACAATGCACTGAGTTTCTGGAATGTGATTGGCCGATTAACTACAATGAAGAGACCGGTAAGAGACCTGCAGTTTATGCACAATAACCTTCTGCTGAACATGTTATTATTATGAGAAAAATAAATGTTTCTCAGCTGGAAATAACATTATTTCCGGTTGACATGGATTAAAATACTAGGAACATTTCTATGACCAACTCAAGCATGTAGTCTAATGAGTGTCTGAAAATAGTACGCTACCAACTTATCCACTGTGCAAGTATATTGTAAATGATCTTATGTTTATTAGTCAGCATTGCTGACTTCGTAATCTAGAGGATCATGTTAAGTCAAAGCAGGGGGAGCACCTTTCTGAAGCACAATAAATAGTTAAAGGTTTAAGGATCACTACAATGGTGAACATTGACCAGTATTCTCCAAAATAATAAATAACTCTGAAAGTTTTTTTTAGTTATAACCATAAAAGGAACAGCAAATGTGTCAAACACAAAAACAAGTGTTATCCTCTAACCCTGGCATGTTAATCGATCCATTTGACACCCAGATGACTCCTGGCAGCTCCTAACTGATTCTGTTCATCATCCTGCGTGACCTAATTTTTTCTTGTTAATGTAATTAAACCAACATCTGGAAATTTTGTTATTCTCCTTCCTCTATTTTAAGCAGCGTAGTTGGCAGACATCAGAAGTGGATATTTCAAGGGGCTGGCAAACCGACTGTGTTTAGTGCCTTACCATAACGAGTGGAGACGTCTGATGATGCCAGGCTTATATACCGTACTCGACCGCAGCGCTTCTGCTTGTGGTCTGTTTCCCTCAGACATTCTTCTTTCAGGACTGCACTGCTGCTGCTGACTTTCTCATTTAGGTGAGGAGAATGCCTACGCTTTATACATTGACTCTACTTTGTCTCCTCAGAAGATGCTCAAATTTTTTTTTGTGGATTTTTGTTCACTTTTGATTTTTAGCTTTTTTGTTTGTTTTATTCGGGGTAACATCTCTGTAGCAATTTCAGAGTGATATATTTATATAAATTATAACGATAAATTAATAATACATGCTGTCTGGAACTATTAAATAACTACACAATATTCTAAAACATTTCTCTTTAAAGAGAGTGATTGTTTTAGCATACTTTTAGAGTATTATTTTAATCTGCTGAGTTATGATAATTAATGATCTTGCAATGCATGTCAAAAATGTCATAATAAAGCACTGCACGATGTGCCATTGAGGTGGTGACAGAACTGTATTTGTAACGTGTGTATTGTTTATAGCATTAATGCATTGTGAATGCCCATTTAGATACCTCTGTTGACCCAGGCATACTGTAGCATGTGTTATAAATGTGTGAGACATCCAAAGGCAGCAAAATATGATCTCTGAGATTTATACAGCTGTCTGCAGGCAGGGTTTCAGATTGGTTGTATTGTTGGCATCTGCATAGATTATTCCAGAAGCAGGGAGACTGAGATACTAGATATCATTGGGGGGTGTTAGGGGAGAAGTTTGCACCCTGTGCTTGAGGATCATAGTGGACAGACTTTCAAAAACGCAACTAAGTGCTGGCTTCAAATTAGGAATGCAGAAAATATAGCCTGCTGAGAAAAATTATTAGTCAACTTGTAAAATTGTTAGCATTTAATATATTTAACTAGAGATATTTAACGGGGAAAAGAACCTTTCACGGTATTTTTTATAATGTTTTTTTTTTTTTCTTCTGGAGAAAGTCCAGTTGTTTTGGCTGGATAAAATAGTTTTTTTTTTTAAATTATTTTTAGGTCAATATTATTAGCCCCCTTAGGAAATGTTTATTTTTTGATTGTCCACTGAACAAATCACTGTTGTCCAGTTATTTGTCTAATTAACCTAATTTCTTTAATTAACTTATTATTTACCTAATTAGGTTAACTAAACAAGTTAGGTTAATTAGACAAGCCTTTAAATTGCACTTTAAGCTGAATACTATCTTGCAATATAACTAAAAAATATTATGTAGTGTCATCATGGCAAAGGTAGATAAATTAGTTATTAGAAATTAATTATTAAAACTAATATTTTTTTAAAAAATGTTTCAAATCTCCATTAAAAGCATATTTTAAATATTTTTTAGGAATTCAAATTTTAAAGGTTGGCTAAAAATTTTGACTTTAACTGTATATAAACTTTGTATTAAGCAATTGATGCCATTAATACTTTTTGTTTTAAAAAGTAACCATAAAAACTTGTTTAATCTTCAGTGTATTAACATTAGATCTATTATTATTTTTTTGCTCTGTACAGGAGTGAAGAAAACAGGTTGCCAAGATGTCTGAGTGAGTATATGAATATACATAACTGATATTAAATATAATTGAAGAGTCTGTTCTTGTTTTAAACTGTAATCCTTCACTATCCTATCACAGAAAAAAGATGACATCGAGCCGTAGGCACCATCTCAAGGTACAGTACAAGATAAGGCAGATGCTTTTTATATTATGTTATATAATATGAGATAATTATTAAAGACCCCTTAAAATCATTTTGGACGTTTTGATAATATAATATAATATAATATAATATAATATAATATAATATAATATAAAATAATATAATATAAAATAATATAATATAGGCAACCCAGTGGCGCAGTAGGTAGTGCTGTTGCCTCACAGCAAGAACGTCGCTGGGTCGCAGGTTCGAACCTCGGCTGGGCTGGGTCAGTTGGCGTTTCTGTGTGGAGTTTGCATGTTCTCCCTGGGTTCGCGTGGGTTTCCTCCGGGTGCTCCGGTTTCCCCCACAGTCCAAAGACATGCAGTACAGGTGAATTGGGTAAGCTAAATTGTCCATAGTGTATGAGTGTGAATGTGTGTGTGGAAGTTCCCAGAGATGGGTTGCGGCTGGAAGGGCATCCGCTGCGTAAAATCGTGCTGGATAAGTTGGCGGTTCATTCCGCTGTGGCGACCCCGCAAGGGACAAAGCCGACAAGAAAATGAATGAATGAATGAATAATATAATATAATATATTATAAAATAATATAATATAATATAATATAATATAATATAATATAATATAATATAATATAATATATTATAAAAAATATAATATAATATATTATAAAAAATATAATATAATATATTATAATATACTATAATATAATATAATATAATATAATATAATATAATATAATATAATATAATATAATATAATATAATATAATATAATATAATACATTATAAAATAATATAATATAATATATTATAATATAATATAATATATTATAAAAAAATATAATATAATATAATATAATATAATATAATATAATATAATATAATATAATATAATATAATATAATATAGGCGACGTGGTGGCGTAATAGGTAGTGCTGTCGCCTCACAGCAAGAAGGTCACTGGTTCGAGCCTCGGCTGGGTCAGTTGGCGTTTCTGTGTGGAGTTTGCATGTTCTCCCCGTGTTCGCGTGGGTTTCCTTCGGGTGCTCCAGTTTCGTCACAAGTCCAAAGACATGCGCTACAGGTGAATTGGGTAAGCTAAAAAAAAAAATTGTCCGTAGTCAATGTGTGTGAATGAAAGTGTGTGAGTGTTTCCCAGTGATGGGTTGCGGCTGGAAGGGCATCCGCTGCGTAAAATATGTGCTGGATAAGTTGGCGGTTCATTCCGCTGTGGCGACCCCAGATTAATAAAGGGACTAAGCCGAAAAGAAAATGAATGAATGAATAATATAAGGGCGACGCAGTGACGCAGTAGGTAGTGCTGCCGCCTCACAGCAAGAAGGTCGCTGGTTCGAGCCGAATGAATGAATGAATGAATAAATAATATAATATAATATAATATAATATAATATAATATAATATAATATAATATAATATAATATAATATAATATAATATGCGGCATGGTGGCTCAGTGGTTAGCACTGTTGCCTCACAGCAAGTAGGTCGCTGGTTTGAGTCTCGGCTGGACCAGATGGCATTTTTATGCGGAGGTTGCATGTTCTCCCTGTGTTGGCGTGGGTTTCCTCCAGGTGCTCCGGTTTCCCCCACAGTCCAAAGACATGCGGTACAGCTGAATTGAATAAACTAAATTGGCCGTAGTGTACTGTATGTGTATGTGTTTGAATAAGTGTGTATGGATGTTTCCCAGTACAGGGTTGCAGCTGGAAGGGCATATGCTGTGTGAAACATGTGCTGGAAAAGTTGGTGGATCATTCCACTGTAGCAACCCCTGATGAACAAAGGGACTAAGCCGAAGGAAAATTAATAATATAAAATAATGTAATATAATATAAAACAATATAATATAATATAATATAATATAATATAATATAATATAATATAATATAATATAATATAATATAATATAGGCATTTCCCAGAGATGGGTTGCGGCTGGAAGGGCATCTGCTGCGTAAAAATGTGCTGGATAAGTTGGCGGTTCATTCCGCTGTGGCGACCCCGCAAGGGACAAAGCCGACAAGAAAATGAATGAATAAATGAATAATATAATATAATATAATATAATATAATATAATATAATATAATATAATATAATATAATATAATATAATATAATATAATATAATATAGGCATTTCCCAGAGATGGGTTGCGGCTGGAAGGACATCTGCTGCGTAAAAATGTGCTGGATAAGTTGGCGGTTCATTCCGCTGTGGCGACCCCAGATTAATAAAGGGACTAAGCTGAAAAGAAAATGAATGAATGAATAATAGGCGATGCAGTGGCGCAGTAGGTAGTGCTGTCGCTTCAAAGCAAGAAGGTCGCTTGGCAACCATTAACTCGGAAGCTAATTTTCATCATTTAAGCAGACAGTCACTGCCTTTTCCAACCTGCTGTACATTTATTCTTATACTTATAATCAGGACTTTACATTAACACCCGCCAACCCGCCAAATGCGGGTAGATTTTAGCTGTGGCGGGTTAGACAGACACCACCACTAGCCACTTTGGCTGGTAGAAAATTATCTTTAAATTGTAGTTTTCTTAAAAGCAGGGTTCGACAATACATTTATTAAGATGGCCCAATTTTCGTGCAAATGCGATCTTAGAATCGAGAAGCAGCATGACTGACAAATATAATTTTGGTTGTGCGAGCAAAAGAAAGCCGGTTGAATACCAAATGAGAGGATGATCACTCGCGCCAACAGCTGATGTGATGTGCACGACTGTTTAAAACACGTGCGCGCTCCCGTTTCCTTGCTTGAAACAACCGTGCCTAGAAACGCAACTGGTGTGATCGGTCCTCTTTCAAATATACTAGACAAAAGTTATGCTCATGCGCCCACAGTCTTGCTGCTTTCAAGAGCTCCAGATTGGTCTTTTTGTAAGCAGCACCGGTTGCTTTCGCTTTAACCATTGTTTGAACAGGATATAGGATATTAACTTAAATTACTGTGCATATTTTAGATACATGACAATAGTTATTTTTTAAATGTCAACTGTTTTTTTTTTTTTTTTTTTTAAGAATTCTTTTGTTAAGTAAAAGGTATAGCATACAGCTATATTTTGCTTGTTTTGGCACATTATTTAAAATTTGTGGCTAAGAAATAATTATTTATTTATTTTTAGTGTGGTTAGAGATAAATTTGGTAAATCCTTTGAGCTCTGAAAAGTCATGTGAAATAAAAACTAATTGTAATACAACACTATGAAACCATTACCCATGTGCTCATGCTCACTGAGCAAGCTCATACACAACACACACAAAAAGTGAAATGAATGAGGAGGCACGTGGACATTCCACAAAATCTAAATCAAGTAATATTAGCATGTCAAAGTCATATTTATGCATATAAAACATATTTTCCTAACAGCAAAATTTTGGCTAGTGAAAATGGCGAGTGGCTACGTTGGAAAACTACTAGCCACACTGGCTGGTGCTCAAAAAAGTTTATGTCAAGCCCTGCTTATAATATATATGTCTTATACTTTTTTATACACAATGTAACTTATGACGCCACAAAATGACCAATAATAATAATAGGAGACAATTGACTTTCTATTTCATTAATAATAATAAGTATTATATTAGACCTAAATGCATTTAAAGGGACAGTTCACCCAAAAAATGAAATATTTATTTATTCTAAAGTGGTACCAAACTGGTTTCCTGTCACATTCCAGTTGAAGTTTCTTTGAACTGAATGCAAGCATGAAGAATGAAACTGGTAACCATTGACATCAAGAGTAGGAAGAACAGATACTATATAAGTCAATGGTTACCGGTTTCAAACATTTTTCAAAATATCTTCTTTTGTGTTCAACAGAAGAAAGAAACTCAAACAAGTAACGAATGAGCAAAGAATGACAGAATATTCATTTTGTGTGAACTATCACTTTCAATCTTGTTTAAATAAAACCATAGTGACTTTTTCCTCAAGTGATGATTTGTAGGATGAGGATGTTTCACCTTCCAAAAGCATCTGCGGCTGTATAGTATGTAGCAAAGCAGTTCATGGTAGGAATTAAAGAAACGAGAAAAAACCTTCCTGTTTCAAATGGAAATACATTGACAAAGGAAAGAGTTTTACATGTCAATTGATTGCGTTGGGTCTCTATAGTATTGTCTGTTGTCTGATGACATCAGTGTTTGTCATCATTTGTGTATAGATATGAGCACAATACTTTAATGCTGTGATGGTGAACCCAACTCTTATTTTGTCCCACAGAGTTTAGTGTTGAGCATCACAAAAGGTCTTCTGGAGAAGGAAGTTGTGGACACCGCTGCAGCTAAAGAGGCTTACATGACAGAAAACTGCGCTCCTCTGTCCATGCCATCCTCTACACAGGATCTGCAGGTCTGCTGCTTCAGAAATACACTAAACATCGTTTTACATTCTATCATAGAAAATGTACGTTATTTACAATTTGGCTGAAAAATGTATAATATTAATAATAATAATAATAATAATAATAATAATAATAATAATAATAATAATAATAATAAATATTTTAACTAATATTTCATTTTATTTCAGCCCCATTTTTAAAAAATAAAAAAATGAAAAAGCAAATTTTAAAAGACAAAATATCTATAATTAAATAATAATAATTATATATATATATATATATATATATATATATATATATATATATATATATATATATATATATATATATATATATATATATATATATTACAGTTTTTTTACTGAACTTAACTGATAATAATAATAATAATAATAATAATAAATATTTTAACTAATATTTCATTTTATTTCAGCCCCATTTTCCCTTTTCAAAAATAAAAAAATTAAAAAGCAATTTTTAAAAGACAAAATATCTATAATTAAATAATAATAATTATATTTTTACAGTTTTTTTTTACTGAACTTAACTGATAATAATAATGATGATAATAATAATAATAATAATAATAATAATAATAATAATGATAAATATTTTTCACTAAATGTTTACGTTTTATTTCAGCCACATTTTCCCTTTTCAGAAATAAAATAAAACATGTAAAACATTTTAAAAAATAGCAAAGAAGTAAACTAAATATTTATTATTTAAATAAATAATTATTTTAGACTGGAATAAACATTTGTGTCTTTTATTTTTATGTGTTTTTCTAGAATAATTTGTTTAAAAAATAACAATATAAGCATGCCATTTATTTAAAATAGAAATTGATAATAATAATAATATAAAATAAATAAATATTAAATAAAAAATAATGATAGAAAATGGGACAAGCAAAGGAAACTTAAATAAAGAACAAAGAACAAACTTAAAGACAAACCATGAAATAAGAAAAAAAAAAACAGCTGATATCTTATAAAATATATTAAATGCAATAACTACTGTACCAACAAAATTCTCTGAAAATACAAAAAAGTAAGTAAGTAAATTTGGATTAGTGCTCAGTTCTGTTGGAAAATGTCAGATTTCAGTGCATTTATTATATGCTATGAAGGACAATTTTTGTTAATTAGAAATTAGTTATTAAAATTATTATTTTTCAAAATGTGTTTTACTGCCTTTTTCTAACCTGCTGTTAATGTAAATCTGTTCTTACATATCTGGTTTAATCTATTTTTGTAAACGTTTTTGAATTCCGTAATAGGAATATAATTTCCTTTGCTTCTACTGTTTATTTATTTCAATCATTGTTAAAAAAAAGAGCATATGTTGAGTTAATATAAGCTACCTGGTGCTTGATGTTTAAAACAACTCCTCTTGCTTGGCCTTTATGTAATTGAAAAGCCAACCCATGTAACTATATTATAGAAATATGGCTTTTAATATTAATATAATTATGATATTAAAAAAACATTATATTGTATTTGTGTGCTTATTTTAGTACCATGACATCTGGAAAATATGTCAAATGTATGTAGGTTTTGCTAAAACATTAAATATGTATGTATATGTGTATAACATTTATATATATATAGCTCAGCATACTATAAATGAGTACACTCCATTTTAAAACTGAAGGCATAGGTAATATATTTTGGTGCATTTGAACAAAACAGGTTTATAATAATTATAATAATTAAAATAATAAAATGTATAATAATTAAAATAATATTTTAGATTAAATAATATTTTAATAATTAAAATAACATCTTTTTAATCTTTACATTCTAAACATAGAGTTAATACATTTGCATTCATGCAAAATACTGCAACAAAACTTAAAACCTACTAATTTTCAACAAAATTTTATATATATTTTTTCTTTTGATTTTTGCTCTATTTTTCTCTATTTGAATTGTTACTGTATGTTATTATGTTAGATTAGCTCCAGATTTGGTATGATATTAGTTTGATAATGTACAGTTGAAATCAAAACTTTTAAACTTTTTTTTTCTTTTTTAAATATTTCCCCAAATGATGTTTAACAGAGCAAGGAAATTTTCACAGTAATGTCTGACAATATTTTTTCTTCTGGAGAAAGTCTTATTTGTTTTATTTTGGCTAGAATAAAAGAAGTTTTTAATTTTTGAAAAGCCATTTTAATGTCAAAAGGATTAGCCCCTTTAAGCTATATATTTTTTCGGTAGTCTACAGAACAAACCATCGTTATACAATAACTTGCCTAATTAGCCTAACCTGCCTAGTTAACCTAATTAACCTAGTTAAGCCTTTAAATGTCACTTTAAGCCGTATAGAAGTGTCTTTATAAATATATAGTAAAATATTATTTACTGTCATCATTTCAAAGATAAAAGAATTCAGTTATTGGAAATGAGTTATTAAAACTATTATGTTTAGAAATGTGTTGAAAAAAAATGTTCTCTCTGTTAAACAGAAATTGGGGAAAAAAATAAACAGGGGGGCTAATAATTCAGGGGGGCTCATAATTCTGACTTCAACTGTATATATATATATATATATATATATATATATATATATATATATATATATATATATATATATATATATATATATATATATATATATATATATATATATATATATATATATATATATATATATATATATATATATAGCTCAGCATAAAAGAGTACATGCCATTTTAAAGCTGAAGATTTGTATGCATAGGTAATATATTTTGCTGCACTTGAACAAAACAGGTTTATTAAACTGGTATATTTATTAAATTAATATTTTAGTTACTAAACATCTTTATATCTTTACTTTCTAAACAGAGAGTGAATACACTTTCATTAATGCAAAATATTGTAAAAAAAAATGTAAAAACTGCAAAATTTCAACAAAATTTTATATATTTTTTTTTTCTTTAGATTTTTGCTCTATTTTTCTCTACGTCGGACTGCTATTGTAAGTTATTATGTTAGATTAGCTCCAGATTTGGTATGATATTAGTTTGATAATGTATATGCACAAATATAATATTGAAAAGCATCCTGTAGAAATTAATTTAAATGAGAGATTTGTGAGGGGTGTACTTATATATGCTGAGCACTACATATAATATTTCCCAAATGATGATTAACAGAGCAAGGAAATTTTAACAGTATGTCTGATAATATTTTTTCTTCTGGAGTAAGTCTTATTTGTTTTATTTTGGCTAGAATAAAAGCAGTTTTTAATTTTTAAAAACATTTTAAGGTCAAAATTATTAGCCCCTTTAAGCTCATTTTTTTCGATAGTCTACAGAACAAACCACCGTTATAAAATAACTTTCCTAATTACCCTAACCTGCCTAGTTAACCTAATTAACCTAGTTAAGCCTTTAAATGTCACTTTAAAAAATCTGTGTCAAATATTATTTACTGTCATCATGGCAAAGATAAAATAAATCAGTTATTAGAAATGAGTTAATAAAACTATTATGATTAGAAATGTGTTGAAAAATTCTTCAATATATATATATATATATATATATATATATATATATATATATATATATATATATATATATATATATATATATATATATATATATATACTGTGCTACTACTGTACTGTAGTACAGATGTCCAGTGATGTATGTGTTGAGTGGTTATACTGTATACTATTGAAGACTGTAGATGCTTAGAAAACCGAGGTTTACACTTTCTAAAATTATCATTTAGGAACTGTGCAAGAAACTTCACCAGCAAATCGACAAGGTTGATGAGGAGAGATATGACTTGGAGTCTAAAGTGGGCAAAGCAGCTAAAGAGGTAACTTCTGACAACATAAATATATGCTCAAACTTGCATTACTGATGATGATTTCTGTTGAAGCAGTCTATTAGGATGTCCAGTTCCTGACTCCAGTGTAATGTGTCTCTAGATTGAGGATCTGAAGATCAAGGTGGTCGACTTGCAGGGCAAGTTCAAGAAGCCTGCGCTGAAGAAAGTGCGTTTGTCAGCCGATCAGATGCTTCAGGCTCTGCTGGGCTCCAAACACAAGGTGTCTCTGGATCTGAGAGCGAACCTGAAACAAGTAAAGAAGGAGGTCAAAGAGGAGGTGAGTGAAATAAGAGACTTCTATGAATATAACATTTATAAAAGATTAAATAAAAAAGATTTACTGAAGACACCCATTGAATTATCACTCACTATAACAAGTTTGCAAAAAGGTCTTGACAAAAATAAAAAAGAATTGCGATGATAAGATGACAGTGTAGGCCCAATATACTAATTTAAATCTTTATATTTTGTCGCTTTCCTTGTTTTATGTTGCAAATCTAAAATAAACATTAAGTATATCAATTAAATTGTAAATTGATATACTTTCTTCTCTTTATTATATAATTTTGTAGTTGTTTTTTAGCAACAATCCTGCCAATCTGTAACCATAGAAAAGAAAACAGCAGCATCTTGAGCCACACACACCTCCAGAGCCCTTGCACCAAGCTAAATATCCTTGCACTTATACTAGCACAGTTATCATTCATGAAATCTAAATTTGGTAGAGAAAAATAGTTCATGCAGCAATATAAATATAATTGATGCAACACGTCAACCTTTAAAATAGATCACTTAAAAATCACTTTTATAAAACGTTGTGAGGCAACAGTTTATGAGTTTTTCCCGTCTCTAATGGTAAAAATGTATTAATAAAACTTTTTATAATCACACTTCATAAAAAGCAGTCTGCAGATGCACTTTGATGGACATTCTCCCTTTCTGGATGTCATCAGAGGGGAAAAAGCCCCGTCTATTAGTGGCGATATCTCCCCTCATTGGCATAAACAGCCCTGAGTGAGAAGCAGCCATTTTGAATCTGCTGCTATACTAACATAGATATATACACTAGATATCGCATAGGGACCCTGAGCATGCGTCAATAGCGCCGCCACATTGGTACAGTGCTCCTAGGACAAACGTTATTCAACCGCATTAGTCAAGACAGTGTGCCAATGTGAAGATGCTGGACTTTAGCGCTGTGTACGGGTGTAGTAACGAACAAACAAAGAAAACAAAGCACAAAGGCAGAACATTTCATAGGTAAGATTTCGTTTTTTATGTTTTTGTATGTTAAAAAACTTTTGTGCTTAACAAGTAATGTTATTGATGATAACACAGTCACTTACTGCAGTCATCATAAGGCAAAGTAGCACCAACTCGCACTAAATTCTAAGCTTATGCTAGTTTTGTTGAATAAAATAAGCAAACAATGTTATGAAATATGACAACAAGACGCTGCGGTGCTAGAAACTTGTATTATTGTTAGCTAAGTGAACGAGTCATTCATAACGGAGATTCATTCACAAACGAATCGCTCCCTCCGTCAGAATGAGAAGTGAAAGCAGGAGAGGAGGTGTGTTTCAGGACACAGATTAGATCAAATTAAACAGGGAAGGAGGATATCGCATTTCCATGCACACAAACACACGCTTTTTGTCGGCAATGCCCGTGCGGTCACATCCATCAATGTAGAAAAGTGATGTAAAATTATAATATTTCGTAATTGAAAGAAATATTTGCATACTGACCACCGGGGAAAACTCCCGATCATAGATATATGTGTATATGTGTATTTCTCTGGCTTTGGATGGCCACAGTCCTCCACTTCACCTTGGTCCCGCATTTATTTCAAAGGAGCGCTACCCTGTACTAAAATGGCGGCTCTATTGACGCATTCGTTCTAATAGACAACAGCAGGGTAGGCGACATCTAATGTATATATCTATGCTATACTAATATATAATTTTTAGCTCCTCCCTCTTTTCAAACTTTCAATCTCATTTGAATTTAAAGCGACAGTCACCAAAATGGCACAATTTGGATCAACCCCACTTCAACCCCACCCCCCCAATCCCCAGTATAACCAGTATAAAGGGAAAAATTCGTAACACACATTCATTGTTAACATGGGCGACTTAGTGGCGCAGTAGGTAGTGCTGTTGCTTCACAGCAAGAAGGTCGCTGGTTCGAGCCTCGGCTCGGTCAGTTAGCGTTTCTGTGTGGAGTTTGCATGTTCTCCCTGCGTTCGTGTGGGTTTCCTCCGGGGGTTTCGGTTTCCCCCACAGTCCAAAGACATGCAGTACAGGTGAACTGGGTAAGCTAAATTGTCTGTAGTGTATGAGTGTGAATGAGCGTGTGTGGATGTTTCCCAGAGATGGGTTGCGGTTGGAAGGGCATCCGCTGCGTAAAAACGTGCTGGATAAATTGGCGGTTCATTCCGCTGTGGCGACCCCAGATTATTAAAGGAACTAAGCCGAAAAGAAAATGAATGAATGAATGTATGAAACTGGTAGATGTACACCAACGATAGACATTGTAAGTGTTAAAAAGACACTTTTCTAGTAAAATGGCTGTTTGTATCTAGATATAACCTAACCATAAATCAGATTTGTCACAGTTTTTATATTTAAATCTAAAGTAAACTCTGAAATAACTAATCAGACGTTACTGTAGGCCAGAATACACTAAATATCCCTCAAAACACTGAACATTTCAAACCCCCCCATCCACCCATTCGTCAATGTATAATTCACACCTTGGTGGTAACCAGTATAAGGGGAAAATTCATAACACACATTCATTGTTAACATTTGAATAGACACTTAATAATACACGTTCAGATCACTTTGTACATTTCATTTTTGATGTGGACACCAAAAATGCACGTTTTGTGTTTGACGTGTTTAAATGTTTGTTTGTGCTTCACTGTTTCTTCAAACTCAATCCCTCTCTCATAACGCAGGGTGCAGATGTCGGCGACTGGCGTAAGAACATTGAGGACAAGGCTGGTATGGGTGGCAGAAAGAAGATGTTTGAGGGCGATGCCGCCTAAATTCCTGGACATTTCTTTAATTAGTTGTTGTAGGAATTCAACAGAGCTGCGCATTCACTGATCTTTTTTTTATTTTGCAATAGTTTTGTCTTCTCTGCTTTCAGTGCCTCAGATAAGCATTTGTTTTATGCAGCATGTACATCCTGAAAAAGAACTGTGTGTCATCAAAGAGCCACTGCCATTAAATGAATGCTTTTGAGGAAAATCTCTTTTCGCTTTTTTTTATTATTAGTTAATTACATTTGTTGGGGGTTCAATTAATTTTCACGTTTTAATTACTTTATTAATTATTGGTTCTTTGACTGCCTTCCAGTCTATTAATTTGTCTAATTTAAATGTCACTGAATTAATACATTTAAATAAATAATTGATTAAAAATGTAATTAAATTTTTGTATAACGTAATTGATCATTTTAAATGATGGATTTAATTAATTCAAATTCAAATTTAGTTTAAAGTTTAATAAAAATTAAATTTAATTCAAATTTAATTTAATTTAATTCAAATTTAATTTAATTTAATTCAAATGTAATTTATTAAAGTTTAATAAAAATTTTATTTAATTTAATTCAAATTTAATTTAATTCAAATTTAATTTAATTCAAATTTTATTTAATTTAAAGTTTAATAAAAATTAAATTTAATTCAAAATTAATTTAATTTAAGTTTAACAAAAAATAATTTAATTTAATTCAAATTTAATTTAATTCAAATTTATTGTAATTTAATTTAATTAAATAAAAAAATTAATTTAATTTAAATTTTATTTAATTTTATTTAGTTTAATTTAAATTTAATTTAACTCAAATTTAGTTTAATTTAATTTAGGTTTAATTTAATTTAATTTAGGTTTAATATTATTTAATTTATTTTAATTTAATTTAATTTAAAATTAATTTGATTTAATTAATTTTATTTAATTCAAAGTTTGTTTAATTTTATTTAATTTTATTCAAATTTAATTTAATTTAACTTTATTTTAATTCAAATTGAATTGAACTGAATTCAATTGAATTTTATTTGCTTAATTTAATGGCAACTTTCTAGACATCAAAGCAAGGTCACCTTACAAAATACATAAATAAACATTAATATTTATATATATATATATATATATATATATATATATATATATATATATATATATATATATATATATATATATATATATATATATATATATATATACATACATACAAACATCATAAATAAATAAAGTCATAAATATAAAAAAAGCCTATAATAAGACTTTAATAATATAGCCATATACATAATTTACATATGACTGAATTACTAGATAAAAACCATGAATTCATTAAATTAATTTAAATGAAATGAACTTGTTTTTCCCACATAACATCCGGAAGAAGAAATACTCTATGGTGAGTAATATTTGCTCTTTAACCCTCTGCTTTGTTTGATCTGGTGTGTATCTTGGTGTGTAAAGCTTTGCTGCATTTTCAGCGCACACATATGCATCTTGAAGGAAAGGAAATTTATGAGTCTTGCCGAGGAAGGACTCGGGATATTTCAGGAGCTCAACAGTCTATTGGTCTGGACTGGAATCCACTTCCATAAAGAGGACTCTTGAGATCTGCTGAGCCATCAGAGCACAACATATATATCCTATTTAATTTTTTCTCTCTCTGGGGCTCACCAGTCTTTCCAGTTCTTCTTCCACGTGTGTCCTGCCCTCTTCTTCTCTCATAGGTGAGCGTCAATCCACAACTCTCTCTAGATCTGTGTATCAAGACACGTCTGTGGGTGTAAACACAGATGCTACATATCTTGTGCTTTTACTGTTGGGTTTATTTGCATCCACTTTGTGTTCAGACATATTTTTTTCATAAATATTCATAATATTCGCAGATAAAAATGTTAAGTATGCTTTTAAGCTAAATGACTTATTACATTTCAACTGCTGTTATCTCTATTTTAGAGAGTAGTTTGTTTATTTTGTGTTTGTTAATTGAGATGAAAATATTCTGTTCTAATCTGCTCTAATTGAGGAACTGCAGCTCATTTAAATATTCTAATTCTTCTAAATCTGTTCCAGTTGATTTGACAGTTTCATTCAATATGCGTTCATATATGCTGTTCATTAATATTCATGAGTAGAATGAGCAGTATGCTTTTTTAAAGTTTTAATAACCTAAAAGGTCTTTATTAAGAGAAGAGAATATAAAACTCTTATCTATTATCTAATTAAATTACTGAAACTGAAAATATGTATTGAAATATTATATTTTAATCAGTTCTAATTGATAGCTGTGTTGAAACATTGTTCATTAATATTCATGAGTAGAATGAGCAGTATGCTTTTTTAAAGTTTTAATAACCTAAAAGGTCTTTATTAAGAGAAGAGACTATAAAACTCTTATCTATTATCTAATTAAATTACTGAAACTGAAAATATGTATTGAAATATTATATTTTAATCAGTTCTAATTGATTGCTGTGTTGAAACATTGTTCATTAATATTCATGAGCAGATAGAATATGTTGTTTTTTTAAAGGGCCATGAAGGACAATTTTTGCTGTTGAAATATACAAAATAATTAAAGCTTTGTGTATTTTTAATGGTTATATGAAATTTAATGTATGCATTGAAAGGAAATTATATATACATTTTGACCACACTTCATTATTTTAGCTTTGTTTCTTGAAAATGAAAATTAGATTAATGTTTTTTTTTGTTTTTTTTAACCTGAAAGATTGTTTATTTAAATATTCAACCGCTGTAATCGTTTTCATAAAATTGATCAAATATGCTAATGATTGTAACCTTAAATCGACAAGTATATATATTTGATCACAAAAGATATAATAATGACATCCTCAGTTCTTTAATTGAACGTGTGTAATGGCCTCTGAATAGAGCGGCTGAACTCTGGTATCAT
This sequence comes from Danio kyathit, assembly GCA_903798195.1. Taxonomy (NCBI): domain Eukaryota; kingdom Metazoa; phylum Chordata; class Actinopteri; order Cypriniformes; family Danionidae; genus Danio; species Danio kyathit. Next base: position 37,074,506 of record LR812543.1, read on the forward strand.
GTTTAATGACCTCTGGACTGGTACTTGAAAAGTCAAGTGTCAGATGAACATCTCAAACTTTTGGGCTAAAGTTAGACTCCCTGAATGCGTCCCTCCTTTAATTTATTACCGCTTCTGTTTAAAACGATGTGAAAGTGCTTGTCCTGAATTAGCTGATTATCTCAACTGCCTTAGATGACTATTGATTTCTGTCCATTTCAGGGTGAACGCACTGAACCGCCAAGATGTCAGAGTAAGTATTCGGATGTTTTGTAATGTGTTTTAGTTTGATGTTTGTTTTTAATAGAACATTTGAATAGAATTGCACCAACAAGGATGAAACTTTTTTTGTAGATTAAATCTGCTTTATCTAATAATTCTTTTCAGCAAACTTTTAATCTTGTTTAAAAATAAGCAGGCTTAACATTTAAACCGCCAGCTTAATCTCAGATTTAATTCTGCAACTGTAATCTTGCTGCTCCATCAGATGTCAGTTTCAGCGAAGGCTTCAACTTATTATTGCGGAGGTTTAAACTGTAAAAAATGATTACTTACCTTACATGATAAAATTAGGACACCTTTTAACTCTTAAGTCATCTCTTAAGTCGACTCTAACTCTCAAGTACACTCAAAAATGCTTTTGTTTGCTGTGTGATGTTTGAAGACTTAATTGAAATGAGCTATAACAACACAATTCTTGAGTTTCTTGGGACAACTTAATTGTTTTATGTTCAATCCACCTAAATTTGTAAAACCTAATAAGTTAACTTAAATGGTTTATGTCGTCCCAACACATCTTTAAATCAATTTAAAAGCATTTGGTTTTACTTAATTAACTAATTTGTTAACTAAATAACTCAACTAATTTGTCAAGTTTTTTACAATGTAAGGATTCCCAAAATGGCAGCACTGTTTTTTGAGTATTAGCTCTTGCCAGATATATTTTTACTTTTTGATTATCATGTTTTTGATACTCATTTCTATGATAATTATCCCAAATGCTCCCAACCATAGTGTTATTTTTTTTCAATTAAATTTAAATTGCACTTTCTTGAACCCAATTTTTTAAAATATGGGTTGGTCCATATTTGACCCAACATTCACTGAGTAAAAAAAGATTTTTGCTGCTCGTTCAAACAACTTATTTAAAATGAGCTGAAACATCACAACTCTTGAAGTTTCTTTGGGTTGTGACAACATGAAGGAATAGGGTATATGCAGAAGGCTTTTAATTTTCAGTAACCATGTTAAAGAGCTTCTGCTGAACTGTATGGCGTTACAAAATCGCCGCATTTAAGGTCTGTTTTTTAAAAAAAAATCAATGATCTTTACTGCCTGATTGATATACGACATAAAGTGGGTATCTGAGTGTATAAGAAGCACTGCATTAAATTACATTTTTCAACGCCATGTCTTTAAAATATGAACATTTATTTTACTCCAGTATTTTCAATGGAGTTTTTGTGCTAGCCTGCTGATCTTGATGGAGTGTGCGTATACAGTAGATGGTCTTTCATCTCATTTTACACTTGATCAACTAAATGAATGCTTAAGTCTATTTAACTGATTATGTTTCGATTACATTGCAACATCAATGCTGTAAAAGGAACCATATAAAATCGAAAAAGTCACCTTAACTATTCACCAGAGGTTTATCAGTAGGGGAAAAACACTAGCAGTGCATATACCCTATTGCGTGAAACCCTGCATTTTTACAGTGTTGGATTGGTTTAAAACAGCCCAGTATTTTTGGAGTGCAGTTTTAGTTTCACTGCAATGAATCAAAATCAAATCTTAATGTTTTGATCGCAGATTTATTATCTGATTTATACGTATTTAAAATTAAATGGAGCAACACAACTCAATTTAAAATAAAGCCCAAATCAGCAAGTCCGTGATTAGCCCTAAACTTCTCTTAGTTTAATCCTTATTGGTGCAACCCAGTGTATAAGTACAGAGCTTCATTTGCAAACTCACGGTGAACTTATGTTCATGGACAGAAAAAAGATGACCTCCAGCCGTAGGCATCATTTGAAGGTAAGACTGTAATTTTACAAATCATGCCGTTTTAACGTACAGTATAGCCAAGTGTACTCATTTTTTTCTGTGTCCTCAGAGCCTGGTGCTCTCCATTGCCTTCAATCTGCTGGATGCCGAAGCCAAGCAGCACGTAGCTGACAAAGAGTCTCACATGAGCGAAAACTGCCCTGCTCTTGATCTGCCTGGATCTGCGCAGGAGCTGCAGGTGGGCATGCAATCGTATCATTTTTGTTATTATTATTATTATTAATAATAATAATAATAATAATGGGCAACGCAGTGGCGCAGTAGGTAGTGCTGTTGCCTCACAGCAAGAACGTCGCTGGGTCGCAGGTTCGAACCTCGGCTGGGCTGGGTCAGTTGGCATTTCTGTGTGGAGTTTGCATGTTCTCCCTGCGTTCGCGTGGGTTTCCTCCGGGTGCTCCGGTTTCCCCCACAGTCCAAAGACATGCAGTACAGGTGAATTGGGTAAGCTAAATTGTCTGTAGTGTATGAGTGTGAATGTGTGTGTGTGGAAATTCCCAGAGATGGGTTGCGGCTGGAAGGGCATCCGCTGCGTAAAATCGTGCTGGATAAGTTGGTGGTTCATTCCACTGTGGCGACACCGCAAGGGACAAAGCCGACAAGAAAATGAATGAATGAATGATAATAATAATAATACAATAATACAATTAATTTAATAATACAATAAAACTTTTGGGTAGTATTTATTATTTCATTATATTATTGTATTAGTAAAACTGTTTTATGTAATCAGTAGATACAGTAGAAAAAGTAGGTATTTGTAATGAAATTATACCAAAATATTTTAAATGCTTAATATTAATTATAGTAACTTTTTTATTGAGTACAGCTAATACCTAAACAAAAGAAAGGCTATACAATAATGTTGTTTTTGTTACTCCATGTTAATGCATTATAGATTTCTATGTATTTAGTTTGCAGTAAAGTGCTTGCATTTAATTAACATTTGTAGGCATTTTGATGACTTTACCATAACCTTAATCATAACCCAAAGCTGTACCCTAAAACCTAACTCTATGCCATAATCTTATCCCTAACCCTAACTTCAACCCTAAGTCATTAACAGTAAATATGGGATTTTTTAATGAGTGTGCTTTCTACGGGTGGTTTATGAAGCCCACTCACCTGTGTGAGGCACACTCAATTTTGAGTGTTTCACATTATTGTGTTACATTTAGTAGTAGTATTTTTACACAGTAGTATTTATGCATTCAAAGGTGTGCAATTATTTTCAAGGAAAAGCACAGCTTAAGTAATTCTGTATCACATGATTGAATGATTTCAGCTATTTCATACCCTACAATAGTCAAAAAATCCCCCCCCCCCCTTTGAAGGCTTTGGATTCGTCTTTGACAAATGTCTTTGGATTAAATGCGAAAGAAACTAGTAATACTCCCAGGAGCAGTTTGAGGACAAAAACCTGACAATGGTCTTGAAACACAACATCTAAACAGTGTGTTTTGATGTAGTAACTAAATTATAAGCTGAATTATTCACTCAATTGAGTGAATTGAACTATCAGAAGCAATGCACGCCGGAGGTCTAATGGCTTTTGGTTTGCACTTCCAGGATTTGTGCAAGAAGCTGCACCAACAGATTGACAAGGTTGATGAGGAGAGATATGACATGGAGGCCAAGGTTGCCAAGGCAGACAAGGAGGTAAGGACCCGTTTATATGTTTCTCCAGCCATGATTTATTATAAATTAATATCTCTGAGCCTAATTTTGACAGTGTAATGACTCTCTAGATTGAGGATCTGAAGATCAAGGTGATCGACCTGAAGGGCAAGTTCAAGAAGCCTGCGCTGAAGAAAGTGCGCATGTCTGCTGATGCTATGCTTCAGGCTCTGCTGGGCTCCAAACACAAGGTCTCCATGGATCTGAGGGCCAACCTCAAACAAGTCAAGAAGGAGGTCAAAGAGGAGGTGAGATGTCAGGGATGTTACTTAGCCCTGTTACGCTTGGCATCAAGATGCATTTTTGATCTGTTTGTGAGCAAACAGGGCTAAACTCACAAAGCTTAAAGGGTTAATTCACCCAAAAATGAAAAATCTCTAATTAATTACTCACCCTAATGTCTTTCTAATCATCTGAGCTCATGTCAGTTCATGTTCAGAAAACAAATTACAATATAAGATGAATCCTAAAAGCCCACTCATCCTCTTTAGCAGAGATGCCCAAACTAGGGCTCGCGGGCCAAAGTTGGCCCATGGTAATTTTTGATTTGGCCCGCCATCCCATCTGAGAAGAGAGGAAGAATGATGGGGATGGTTTAGAAACTGTCATTTCAAATCTAATGTAACTGAAGCTAACTGAAATGAAAGTATAATTAAATAGTGTAAATTAATGAGATTAATGTAAATGTACATACTGTCACCAACAGACTTTGGCTAGCAAATTAAGGCAAAGGTAGATTATGCTTGACTAGTGTATTCAGCATTGAACTCCACTGTGTTATAAATGTGACTGTTTATGTTTTTATTGCAATAAGTTTTCATTTTAAATGTTGTACTGCATTAGTTAATATGATTTGAAGTAATGTTTTTGTTTATTTTTAAATCTTATTAAATAAATTAGGAAATTACCCATGGCACCTTTAATGTAACAGTTCGGCCCACGGCTCCCAATGATATTTGGTTTTTGGCCCTTTATACGAAAAAGTTTGGGCACCCCTGCTCTATAGACAGCAATGGTCCCTGTTAATTGACAAGGAAGAGTCAGTAGCTATGTTTCCATCCAAAAATGCGAATGAACTTTATGCGCAAAACTGGAATATCGCATAAAAGACGTGCGAACAAAGCAGTGTTTCCATCCAACGAGTCGAAGCGAACAAAATCGTCACTTCCTAATTAACTGGCGCCAAATATCAACAGTAAAAACTGAATTTGCTGCAGTAGGAGAAGCTGCGGGAATCTTTTCTTCATTTAATAAATGACTTGCTCCTTAGAAGGCAATCCTGACACGCAGTGAACACGCGGTGGTGTTTGAAGGTGTCAGGAGCACAGAAGCTCTTGATTCTGGAGCTCATTAATAATATAATAACACTAATCCTTAAACGGTAAGGCGTTTTAGAATGACCAAAACGCCATTTTAGATGGTTTACAATGTGCTCAGCCTGCTGGTTTGTCCATTCACACACATTTTTATCATCACATGATCTCTTATAACAAAATCACATGACATTTTTTTTAATGCGCACACTAAAATGTGTGCGATAAAAGTATTTCCATTGTATGTTTATGCGCATCTTTTCTTATCGAATAAAAAGTTTATCCTACTCAGTTATGCGCATATGTTTTTTATGCGCATTTTCAAAATTTATGCGCATCATGGCGTTTCCATCAACCGTTTTTTTTTTATGCGCATAAGCAAAATGCGCTTGAAAATAGGTGAATGGAAACATAGCTAATGTCTTGGCGAACAAAGTCGTTTTTACTATTATTTTATCGCACTATTTTTTATGTTCTTGGAGTGTTGTATAATTACGGTTACTGTTTTGGCAATATTTTTGCTTCCTTTTCTAAACTTTCAATATCCCTGGGCTGTCTCTCAGCTCTCAGATTTCATTGAAAATGTCTTAATTTTTGTTGTGAATGAAGGGGTCAGTGGATTAGAACGACAATTATAACGATTTTGGGTGGAGTAACTCTTTAATGACATCAAAAGAGTTGTGATCCGGTTCACTTTCCATCACATCCATGAGTCACAAACACATTTTTGAAATGTGTTCGAACAGCCACTAAAGACCATTTTGGGGTGCGATGTTGGAGCACACTCGCCAAATGAGATTAACAATTTGCTGTCTGAAATGGTGTTTGGTTTGAAGGCTAACATGCAAAGCAAGACACAAAAGAATGAAAACAAAATGTGAAGACAATGCAGTCCTGATTCTGAAAGAAACCCTCAGTGTTTGGCACAGTTTTGTAGCTATCAGAGCAGAAGTGACCATATATCCATCTATCTTTCTACTTTTTTGCCTTCAAGTTCATATGTAAACTGCATGAGCTTATTTTACATTATTGGATCGAACGCTCATACATACACCAGCCCCATAGACCATCACCTCAAAGAAATGAATAAAAGTACAATGAAAATGGGAATAACGTCTCCTTCATCTATTTGTCATCAGATTGGCAAAAAAAAAGCTCACCCAAAATTGAAAATTGTGTCATCATTTACTCACCTTTGACTCCAAACATTTGTCCCAAACTAGTTTGAATTTTTTTTTAGGAAGTCTTTTTGATGAATTTAGTTAACTGCTGACCATTGACTACCATTATTTTTCCTACTATGGAGGATATTGTTTACCAGTTTCCAACATTCTTCAATATAACTTCTTTAGTGTTCAACTGAACCTAAATATTTCAAACTGGGTTTGAACCAGTCAATAGTCAGTAAATGATGACAGAATTTTCAATTTTGAATGAACTATCCCTTTAATATCATACGTAAACAGGGCCCTTGCACCCCAAGTTGACTGCATTTGGCCCTTAGTTCATCTTCATCAGTGCTCTATACTCACGTGTGATGTTTTCTCTCTCTCCACAGTCTGTAGAACAGGTCGGCGACTGGCGTAAGAACATTGAGGATAAGGCTGGTATGGACGGCAGGAAGAAGATGTTTGAGTCCGAGGCTTAAGATGTTTTATGTTTTTTTTTCTCACATATATGTCTTCAGATTTCTCTGCCAAACATCTTTCTGTCCTGTAAACCTCCCGTTCCAATAAAAAAAGTATTTTCCCTGGACCCTTTTGCACATTGTACATCGTCTCAGTGTTAAACAGCATGGCATTAAAGATTAGTGTATACATATATATTTGCCTTTGTGTTTTTGCTAGAGCTCTAAAACTATTAGCAAGAACATTATCACAGCAAAAAAAATCAGTGTACATTTAACTCAATTTGAGTTTAACTTAACACTCCTTGGGTGTACATATGACTCCATCCATTTTGGAGTTAAAATAACACTTTCTAAAGTGTGAAATTGGTACATTACTCTCAGAGTTCATTTTAACACAGTAAGAGTTTATTCTTACATCGAACTGGAGTGTGTGTTACCCTTCAAAGTGTTAGTATTACCTTTTTTGCTATATTACCAACAGGTGCGTGTGACAGATAACAGTGATCAAATATGTTGAAAATAGTTTTAATTTATTAAATGTTCATTAATCATTACAGAAATAATTTCAGTACATTCAACTCTTTGCATTTTAAAATGCAACAAGACATGTTTCAAGTTTAAGTAAAACATACTGGTTTGATCACTGTTTGTCTGAAAGAACCGGTCTGAGTAAAAAAAAAAACTGGACTTCCCATCACTAGTGGGAAATACACTGCATATTGGGTTAAAAGTTTAACACTGAAAAAAAAAACTCTTAAATATACGCTCTTTCACACTCGTGGATTAAAATGTACTCTGGTTTTAACACTAAACAACACCAACGAAATCACACTTCAACTTTTGAATGGTAAAGAAACTGTAATACAAATACTGAAATGTGTATATGCATTAGATGGCAGTTCCTCATTGATATAAAGAAACTTGTAAATATATTTTTATATATTTAAAAAAATATATATTACAATTAGAATGTATACTTTACAGTGATAAATATCATACGGCAATACCATTGTACAATTTATATAAAATTTTACTAAATGATTACAGTACCTTATTCATGTGTTATATCAGCCTGATCTCACGAGGAAACGTAAGTATTTTACGTTTTGTCAGTTTAGTGGCTAATTCGTACGAATTTGTACGAGTTCAGTCATACGAAAATGTACGATTTATAAAGGAGGCGTGGCACCTAACCCCAACCATCATTGAGTGATAAGCAAATCGTACTGATTTGTATGAATTAGATCGTATGAATTCATACGAATTAGCCACTAAATCAAAAAGTTACGAAGTGCCGTGAGATTGCGTTGGTTATACAGTATTTACGTGCTCCTTGTAGAGTACCATGGTAATACAGTAGCAAGTTATTTTTAGTTTAGGTTTTGTAAACATTTGTTGAGATAATAAATGCAAAAAACTCAATAACAAATGTAATATTGACGTCTGAAACAGTTTATTACTGGTGCTAGCATGGTAATATGATGGTTCCAGATAATGTCTCACATGGTACTAACTGATAATGAACTACTATAGTTTTACTGTGGGTGTGTTATTACTCCAAATGCCATTTTGGTAGGAACTTTTGCATTTGAAAAATCAAAATAACTATGAATTAAACTGTAAATATAAACAAACTATAATGTATCTGATCAGAAACTTAATAGTTTGGATTTGAAGTGTGAAAATAAAATGTTACCACTGTAATTACTAATGTTACTACTGTATGTTTTTATGTAATAACTAGGGGCAGATGGAATCTGCGGACGTTTTTACAATTTCTGCAGAGAATTTTGGTCAAAATCTGTGGATTTCTGCAGAATTATTTTGGAAGTCTCATAACTAAAACCTTAATATGTGAAATAAAAAATAATATCTTTTTAACTTTTATTTAATGTTTAAAATGCAAATCCAATTAGATTCACTTTATTTGGTAAACAAAGCAAGTCTCATATAATGTCTACTAAAAGACAGAAAATATGACTTTACAAACTGTATTGTACATAAATCAGATGAACATTTTCATATTAGTCAATAATATTAGTGTAATTAATTAAAAAATCTGAATAAATTTAGATTTACACACATTTACTCAAGTAAATAAACAGAATTAATGATGGGCTAAAAATCTGCGGAATTCTGCGGAAAATCTGCGGAATTCTGCGCGCGCAGATTCCTTGTGAGCCAAGTAGTAACTAATACTATGTTATTAGTGTTATGTACTTATTTTGAGTACAAAATAGTCACATTATATAGTGCTTTTTCAATATATACAGTTGTGTTCAAAATTATTCAACCCCCTGAATTATTAGCCCCCTGTTTTTTTTTTTTCCCAATTTCTGTTTAACGGAGAGAAGATTTTTTCAACACATTTCTAAACATAATAGTTTTAATAACTCATTTCTAATAACTGATTTATTTTATCTTTGGCATGATGACAGTAAATAATATTTTAATAGACATTTATCAAGACACTTCTATACAGCTTAAAGTGACATTTTAAGGCTTAAATAGGTTAATAATAATAATAATAATAATTCCTTACATTTATATAGCGCTTTTCTAGACACTCAAAGCACTTTACATATTGGGGGAATCTCCTCATCCACCACTACTAGTGATAATTAGGTTAACTAGGCAGGTTAGGGTAATTAGGCAAGTTATTGTATAACGATGGTTTGTTCTGTAGACTATTGAAAAAATATATAGCTTAAAGGGGCTAATAATTTTGACCTCAAAATGGGTTTTAAAAAATTAAAAACTGCTTTTATTCTAGCCAAAATAAAACAAATAAGACTTTTTCCTGAAGAAAAAATATTATTAGACATACTGTGAAAATTTCCTTGCTCTGTTAAACATCATTTAGGAAATATTTAAAAAAGGAAAAAAAAATCAAAGGGGGTTCAATAATTCTGATTGCAACTGTAAATATGTACTACGTATATATTAGAACATATTAGCTTAAAACTGACCCCGCTGGAATGAATATAATTAAATTACTTTGTAATTGTAGCTCAAAAGCTATCGCTCAAAAGAGTCCAAATGTATGGTAACTACATATTCATTTCATAGTAAATGTCAAAGCAACATAAATATTACTTTACTTGCAAAAACCTTTGATTTTAAATGAAAAAGGGATCTTTTTTTCATGCTACAATGGTGTGTCAGTGTCATCAGTTATACACGTCACAAAATTCCATGACAAAAGTGTGCGAAATATGGAGAAAAGTTAAAATTGTAACTTTTACAAAACATTTTTTGACACTAATAGATACTTTTGCATAAAAATTTTTTGACACCATACGATTATTATTTGGTAAAAGAACAAGAGGGAGTCCTAAAGAAAGTTTTGTTCCCTTACTAAATGAATTGCCCTTAATGTTGTTATGGCTTTTTTTATTTTTCATTCAAGCTGCTCTGACACAATCTACATCGTAAAGGTGTTATAGAAATAAAGATGACTTGACTAAAAGCCTAATATTTATATTGGTTACACTTTATTTTGATGGTCCGTTTGTTGAATTTAAGTTACATTGCATCTACATGCCAACTAATTCTCATTAGATTATACAGTAAGTAGACTGTGAGGTTGGGGTTAGTGTAAGTTGACATGTACTTGCAAAGTTTCTTAGTCATTAACATGTGTTGAAGGAGCAGTATCAACAGATCCTAAGCAGACAGTCTACTAATACTCAAATGGACCATCAAAATAAAGTGTTACCTTATATTTTACAAATAGTTAATCTCAGTCAGCTGTTCTTGCTAACAAATATATTTACTTTGACCCTTCATTTTTCAAAAAAGACAACGCAGGACCCCCAGCACTCTCACTGCGAGACCCTCAAGCATCTCAAGTTTGCACTTTCGCAGCCAGCCCACCAAACATCTCCTGTTTCTGGATCGAGAGCTCTCATCGCCTCCATGTAAGGTCAGGGCTTGTGTGGTCCGTCCATGTTCAGGGTCCCTCTTGGGTTTCTCCAAGGAGCTCAAGTGTTGAACTGACTTGCTAAATATATCTCCTGACCCCAACACAACACATGCAAGAAGATGCCAAGCTATGTTGAGGGCACATAATTTCCACAGGCACTTAGACAGACACCCTGAAACCCAAAGCGAGGGTTATAACATATGGGAAATCTGACATCATGAGATCTGGTGTCCATTGGGAGCCATTTAGGAGATTGAGTTTCAGTTAAAACAAGCTTTTAAATATGTTATAAGTATTGTCCTCATTTATTTTTTTACCCCATCTGGATAATGCATTAGAGGTAAATGCAAACAGTGGGAATGGTTTTAAAGCAGTCTTATGACGCATTATTAAGTCAGTTATGTCATGGTCTCAGTCTCAGTCACACAAAGTTATGAGAAACAGCTGCCTTTAAGACATTTACATTTTGAGGAGCGGCAGATTATTAAGACTCACTGAGGACAATATGATATATACTGCACAATAATGGTAATGTTTAATAAAAAAACTTGCATTAAAAAAAACAACAAGTCATATAAAGGAGTATAAATGGGTTATTATCACTGTAAAGTGCCTTTGATGTTCCACAAGATTGAATCAGTCCTGTATGAACATAATGCGACATAATGAAATTCTGATGTTTTAATATAATCGATTAAACCTTTACACACATGCAAGTAAAATTATAAGTGTTTTGAAATACGTTTTTGTCAATTGTTGCCATATTCTTTTATTGAATGGATGTGATTTTGCCATGTCCCACACACTCCTCAGCCAACTTCAGTGAGTCTAAAAAGTAGGTAAATTAGATCAAATTAAAAAGATTTTGAAATATTCTTATTGTCTTTAATTCAATATAATTCATCTTTATTTGTATAGCGCTTTTACAATGTAGATTGTGTCAAAGCAGCTTTACATAGAAGATTATAGTGAACTGAATCAGTGTCAGTCCAGTTATCAGAGTTTAAGTTCAGTTCAGTGTGGTTTAATAATCACTGCTGAGAGTCCAAACACTGAAGAGCAAATCCATCGATGCGCAGCTCTACAAGTTGCAAACTATGCAAGTCAGTGGTGACAGTGGCGAGGAAAAAACTTCACCAGTTGGCGAAAGAGAAGGATAAAAAATCTAGAGAGAAACCAGGCTCAGTTGGGCACGACCATTTCTCCTATGGCCAAACGTCTTGTGCAGAGCTGGAGTCTATAGGCGCCGGAGGCTGGAGGACGCTGGATGTCAGCGAAGACTCGTCTGTCCCTGGAGCGTCACAGGAATCAGACGCATGCTCTCTACTCCTCCATGACCACCACAGCAGCTGCTCAGGATACGGCCTGGTCCGGGATTGTGGAAACCTTGGGATCATCTCTTCACAGGTCTTGGATCGCATCAGTGGTGCTGCATAATCTCTGGGGGCCTCGGGATGAATATCCCCAGGTGGAAATAGAGAATAAAGAGAATAATTGTAGCTGCTGTTCAGTGTGTATATAAACGAGATGCAAGGAGCACATTCATGCATCATACCGCTATGTGATGCATTGAGTATATGCTTTACTAAAGAGATAGGTCTTTAATCTAGTTTTGAACTGGGCAAGTGTGTCTAAGCCTTGGACATTATCAGGAAGGCTACTCCAGAGTTTAGGAGCCATAAATGTGAAGGCTCAACCTCCTTTACTCGACTTTGCTATTCTAGGTACTACCAGAAACCCTGAGTTTTGGGATCTTAAAGAGCGGGTTGGATTGTAGCGAGACAGGAGGTTGGTTAGATAAACAGGAGCTAGATTATTTAAAGCTTTATAGGTAAGAAGTAATATTTTAAAATCAATACGAAATTTCAATCAATACGAAGGCAGCCAGTGTAAGGATGATAAAATTGGGGTGATATGATCATATTTTCTAGACCTGGTAAGAACTCTGGCAGCTGCATTTTGTACTAGCTGAAGTTTATTAATAGAGGATGCTGGGCAACCAGCGAACAGAGCATTACAGCAATCCAGCCTAGAGGTCATAAAAGCATGCTAATAAGTTTGAAACATCTGATATGCACACATAAGTAGCTACACTTATGTTTCCTATTTTTTCTCATATTGTGTTCGAAACTGAATGTTGTCAAGCTTAACATGTCCACCCATGTCTCAGTAAATAGAAATATTAATCAATATAAAAATAAATGAAAAAGTTTCATAAATTAAAAATATAGCTTTTAAACTGTGCACAAAGAGCTTAATTAGGGAAACACTTTGCCAGCTGCAGGTACAACCTGTGTTGAATAAATGCTATCTTTTGCCAAAAATGTCCTCTTTGTCATTGTCCACCCTGTCAAGGAAGGATTTGTGAAAGGGTGGACAATGACAGGAAGGACATTTTTGACTAAAGATAGCATGTGCATTGTTATTGACACTTTATTTATTTATTTATTTATTTAATATTTTATTGTTAATTAGTTAATGTTTTAATGTTACAACACTTACACACACGTACTTCACCAGTAGATGCAATACATGAGTGGACAATACAAACCTTTTGGCAATATCTGCCTCAGTCTATAAGGATATCTATTTAAAGTCCATTTAACGGAGCTCATTGATTGTTTGAAATAAAAATACAGCCCTAAGTATTTGTACATTTATGTGGACATATGTAATCTAATTATTTACCTTATTCTGAAAAACAAAAAACAAAACAAAAAAACAGTATTTTTTAAGGTGCTTCACTGGAGTTGCTTCCAACATTCCCTTCACTCCTCCAATACAATGTACAATGTAAAGATTTACGTTCATTAGAAAATTTTGTTTAATTTGAAGGACATTAATTGTTAATTTTCCTATTAATTTGCATATTGATAAAACCTAATTGATAACAGAAGTGTGCAGCAGTCAAGCAAATACAATACTGTTCTTCTGGCAACTGTCAAAACTCAAACCTGTTTATCGAAGTGCAGGATAACGTGATTGGTCACTCCGAAGCACACGTCTCCCCTCCTCAGTCAGTGCCAGTGTACTTTAGATAATTGAACACTGGGCACCTCAGCATGCACTGACCCCGCTCTGTCATTTTATGTGGTTCCACTAACTTGCGGAGTCCCCCAAAACTCTATTTTTGCCCCTTTATTGTTTTTTTTATACAGTATATGTTTCCTTTAGCATCTACTGTATTAAAAAGCATGCCGGTACTATCACTACTATGCAGATGATACTCAAATTGATTTGCCCCTAAAGCACAAAAAAGGTGTACAGTGCACTGCCTCTTTCTGTTGTCAAAGCTTGAATGTCTAAATTTTTAAAGTCTTACTGAAAGTAAAACCAAGATCATTATGTTTGGCTCTTGGTTTCAACTATCTCTCATGTAAATACTGGTGTTTTATCTTCAGTTCAGTTAAATCCTGTGTAAAAACTTGGACATCTTATTTGATAGTGCATTTAAATTTAATAGGCAAATGAATTCAGATGTCAGGTCAAGTTTTTACCAACTAAGAGCACTGGACAATGTAAAGACTTTCCTCTATTTAAAGCACTTTGAAACAGCAATTCATGCTTTTATTTTTTCTAAATTTGTTCAGTGTAATTCCCCACATCTGGGGATAAGCATGTCTTTAAAATCTAGACTACAAATTGTTAAAAATGCAGCTGCTGGTCTTTTAACAGGTGTTCGTAAACATTTACAAACATATTACTCCTGTGTTAATGTCTTTACATTGGCTCCCGGTATGCTCTAGAATAGATTTTAAAGGGCTTCTGCTTGTATTTAAAGGTTTACATAGCCTCCCTCTCTGATCTGTTATGTGAATATCATCTGAAGAGAACTCTTAGGTCTGCCAACCAGAGTTTGTTGATTGTTGCTATGTCAAAATCAAAATTTCAGGGTTTTTGTGCTCTATACAGTACCTAAACCTTGGAACATGCTACTGATCCACATTAGAAGTGCACTAACTTTAAAAAACATATGTAGCCTATGACTTGTGATGTTGATTATTGCTTGCATGGTCGATATTTATGTTTTTATAAGGCTTTTAGAACATTGTACAGCAAATGTACAAGGTTGCCTGTAGATGTTTTTAATTGTGCTCTTTAAATAAACTAAACTTATGTGGTTTATACAAGACAGGCTCATTCTGAAAACGTAGTCCCGTGGACGTTTCTGGAGACCGCGAATTATGTAGCAGGAGGTACGTATGGCTGCATTTCATTTTTTAAGCGAACGCTATGGGGCGGTATGACGCCGTTCCTTTTGGCGCTCACCGGCTGATCGCTTACCTTCGTGTGGAGGCCTTTCCCGCCACAACCAGTTTGTCCCGTTAGCTTGTCGTGTACGTCGGCGGACTTGAGACGCAGAGAGGAGTTGACCACGACGAGGATGACCAGGTTCGAGTCCGGGGAAGAGCGGTTCCAGAAATCAGGTAAGACAAAAACAGAATCCAAAAAAATAAAATGAACGAGTGAACAACAGGGCGAGAATGCGGTAAAATCTGAAAACGTGGTAAAAATCAGACGAGGGCTTTTCTTTTTCTGGACGGCTTTTGTAAACAGTTGGTTGGGTTTAGGAAGTATGTGGGTGGGCGGGTCAATCGGTAAAATTGGTTGGGTTTAGGGAAGGAGGAGGCTGGGTTAGTCGATTGGCCGGTCGCCTAGTCAATCATTCAGTCAGACAGACAGACAGACAGACAGACAGACGGTAGGTCGTCAGCGGCCTCTGGTGGGTTTACACAAGAACATCGCGGGCGCGAACGCCACTCGCAAGAGACGTTTGATATAGGAAAAAAGCACACACAGTGGCCTCTCGTGGATTCGCGAAAACAAAAACTGCAAAAATACGTACCTCCCGGGACGTATGTCGCGGCCTCCAGAAACGTCCACGGGACTACGTTTTCAGAATGAGCCTCGGTTGGGTTTATACCAATTCATGGCTGAGTTGTTGTTGTTCCCCGGTTGCTTCCACTCTGTTATAATTCCACTCTATCGCAGCGGTTGAGCGTGGAATATTTAGTAGTGACGGAATTAACCCAAATGGATTTATTGTACAGGTGGCAACCTATCACAGCATCACACTTTTACCTAACATAGGCTTATTGTGAAAACGTAGCCCTATACATTTCTGGAGATCGCAAATTATGTAGCCAGAAGTACGTATGGCAGCATTTCATTTTTAAAATGAACGCTACGGGGCAGTATGATGGCGTTCCTTTTCGCACTTACCAGCTGGCCGCTTACCTTCGTATGGACAGCTTTCTTGCTGTTACCAGTTTATCCAGTTAGCTTGCCATGTACGTTGGTTGACTTGAGACGCAGAGAGATGATCACGACCACGGGGTTTGAGTCTGGTTAAGAACAGTTCCAGAAAGCAGGTAAGACAAAAACAAAATCCAAAAAATAAAAAAATAAGTAAATAACAGGGTGAGAATATGGTAAAATCTGAAAACGTTGTAAACCTGTCGGTTGAGTTTAGAGAAGTGTGTGAGTAGATCAATTGGTGCTTTTGAAAACACTATTGATTGGGTTTAGGGAAGGAGGGTGGGTCAGTCGATCGGTCAGTCAGTCAGTCATTTAGTCAGTCGACAGTTAGTCAACAACGGCCTCTGGTGGATTTATGCTAGAACAGCAGGAGCAAATGGCACTCGCGAGAGAAATTTGAGATCTCAAAAATCGTACACAGCGGCTTCTGGTGGACTCGCGAAAACAAAAAACCGCAAAAAACGTAGCTCCTCCGACGTATTTTGCGATCTCCAGAAATATATATAGCGGTACATTTTCAGAATGAGCCTGGGTTGCTTTTACCTGTTCTTTACATATGTTTGTAGAAGCAGTAAGAATGCACTTATAAACATGTGGCCATGGTAATGATTGGAACTCCTGAATCCAATTGTTTTAATGATCCCAAAATTTTTTTTTTCACTTTTGGGTGAGTTTTATACTATTTTATCTCATTCTTTCTTTCTTTGGTAAAGCCATAAATGTGGATACGATTTCATGCATGCTAATGACATCTGTTATTAAGTTTTATTTGCTCAGTCATGACATTTTAAATGCAAATATGGCATTGTTTGTTATCACAACTTTACATAAACAAATACACAACCTGTTTTGTCTTGCCAACTTGACATTACCAAGACAACAAAACTTGTCATAAATCTGTCATAAACATGATTATCAAGAAGCCATTATAATAGTGTCATGAATTTTATAACAGCCTCATTATTATTTTTTTTATACCTCAAATGCAATCTGAATTTGTCTATAAAATGTCATTAAAAATGAATGACGCTCTTAAAAATTATTTGACAGAGTAATAACAGTTTTAATGAGACATTTTAATGACAAATACAGTTTGTTCCATTGAAAAAGTGAAATATTCATGAGACAATTATAAAGGCCTCATGATAATCTGTTTAAGACAGATTTATGACAAGTTGTGTTGTCTTAGTAATATCAAGTTGTCAAGGCAAAGATGATGACTGGTTTGGATGTATTTGTTTATGTCAAATTGTCATAACAAACAATGTCATCTTTGCATTTAAAATGACAAAACAATAACAAATATGAGCATGCATAACATCTCATTCACATTTATGACATGTGTCATGTCCATTGGTCATGTCATGATTGCAAAGGTTTTATGACTTGTAAACACCCCTTTAAGTAAAGTGTTACCCTTTCTTGTTTTCATGCTGTGATTGCATTGGCCATTAATAATCCCAAGTATTCCTAAAGGCATATCTAAATATTTTATTTTTATGTAATTTCAATCTTATTCATTTTATTTGAATTGATTATATTTCGTAAGAGGGCAGATGAGCAGCAGTGCTGGTGTTGACTAAGGCTTTCACTGAACTGCTGTCTGTCTAATTCACTCTGCTCAGTCTGTTGGTCAACTCTACCACCATCTGGTCATTCATAACACTGACACCAGATCACAAAAAAATTAATGCTTAATCATTTTATAAGAGTTCTACGAAACAATTTAAACACCCCTGCCCTATCCATTTGTCCAACAGCCAACATTAGTCCGTTATTATCCACTGTCATTCATTCATTAGTACACGAATAAATCAATGTATTAGAGGCAAATGTATTTTAATATGCAACCAAATCTAAAATATGTTTGTTCAGTCTTGAATGTGCCATCATGCAGGGCATGAGAATGTCACCTTGTGTCTTGCTTTTGGATTCTGCACTTGCTGGGAATCACAAAAATGGATCTTGTGTTCCCAAGGAAAGCGAGATTGTGATTACATCAGCACGACAGGAATGTGCCTGGGTCTCTCGTCTGCTGTTTGTGTATTTGACCATCAGAGGGCAGATTAAGTCATATATTTGTTTCTTATAAGAATAGAAAGTCTATACCAGAATAGAACAGATGACTTATTCTATACATTAGTAAAGTGATATGAAGAAGACTGGTGGCAGTGGTTATTGTTAATAAATGGGATTGAAAAAAAAGTACACAATTTTGACATCCTTTCTTTTTTCCCCTTTTATTTTATTGCTGGTAGCTGTTGGTAAAAACTTAATTCGGTAACACTTTATTAGTCTTTGTTATATTAGCAATATACTGTTAAACATAAAAATAGTAATAACAGCTAGTATATAACCCTAAAGTTGTACTGTTTGGCTGTAAGGTGAAATTAATAATGAAATAAGAATTGATAGATAAATAAATAAATAAATAAATAAATAAACAAACTACATGAACTATTTTACTAACAAATAAATAAAAGAGCTTCAACATTTTTTTTTTATACATTTTTCTTTCGTTTTTTTTTTGACAGAAAAACAAATATGCTTGTTTCCTCAGACTTAATCTCACACTATAAATATATGTATGGTTTAAACTGGGCCATCAAAGAATGATAAACACTTGAGGGCATTCAGAGAGGGTCTGAGAAAAGAATGATGGGATTGAGATGTCATGGGACATTTAAAAAAAAGGTTTTCAATTTTTTATAGGAATATCAGGAAGTAGAGTGGGAATCCAAGTATTGTTTTTCTTGTCTAAAGTGGTCGCACACTCACAACTGTCACCGGAACAATACCTTTTCAGAAGGTACACTTTGTAGTTTTAAAAATGTACACTTCAGGTTTCAATATGAACCTTTTAGCATGGGCGTTGGTAGGCCTATTTTAGGCCTACTCAGCCCCTTTAAAACTTTTGCTATAGCTCATAAACTGTACACTAAATTATCGCCTCAGTCCCCTTTAAATTTGATAAGAAAACGGCGGCAGAATTCGGCTTCTCCCCGTCTTTTGTTTTTCATTTGATCAGCAAACCACAGCCGTGGAAAAAGGTGTGTGTTTATTGATAAATTGTTATAATATCTGCTTATTTGCAGTTCTTTGATACAGATAATGTTATATCACCTGTATCCCAATGTCACGGATCAGTCGGGTTTTCTTGGTGTTCACCTCATCAGCACAGCTGTTTCCTCCAGCGGAAAATTTAACTCTTAACGAACATTTCGCTATCTTTATTTCAAAATGAACTACCAATATTAACCACTTTACAGTTCATGTGGCATTAACTGTACCAGTCATGCACAGAAAGGATTAAACACAGTGACAGAACCACTTAGAGAATGTACTCGTTATAACTGTTACTGAGCCACTGTCTGACAGAGATAGAAACATCAAGTGTTGTCTAGAATAAAAAAATAAATAAAATAAAATATCTATTATTGTCATTCAGATCGTGAAATATGTGAATTAGCCTGTAAGTTTAACAATATATATTTATATGTATGTCATTTAATTAGAAAAGTGGCAGTTTATTTATTTAATACATGGAAACAAAAAATGCAATTGAATATAGAAAGTTGTTTTTACTACAGTAAACAGTGGGGTTGAGCCTATTTGTCTTATTCAGAACTCAAATGACTGTGCCTGTCTATGTAATAAAGTGGAATACTAGTAAACAACCCATATTAAACAAACATTTTTAAGTGTATTACTATTAAATTACTACTTATAAATGTAATATTAGGCTTTAAATATACCTTATAAGGAGCTAAGCCCCCTAAAATGAAAATCCTAAAATCGCCCCTGCCTTTTAGAAATATGTAGATTTTTAACCTTCTGTTTCTGACTTTGTATTTTCAACAAGACCAGCAAATATTCAAGTTTAAATATGATTTAAATTATGTTCTAGAACAAAACATACACTGTAAAAATGTCAAGGCAAGAAATATTTTTTATGTTGATTTAACTTATTTTAATACGTTACTTAGGCTTCAATTAAATTCAACTTAATATTTTAAGTCAGTTCAATTGATGTACGTTGAAAAAACTATAAAAAATTATTTGATAAAAAAAATGTAAAGGCAGCAAGAATTTTTTACAGTGTAAACAAGCGCACATATGCTAGCAACTTTGCAAAAATAAAATACATATTTTTCAACAAACTTTCAATAAACATACCCAGTATCCTGAATTCACAAGCTCTCTTCTACTCATTGAATTCTGCAACCCAGGCTCATTCTAAAAACGTACCGCTATATACATTTCTGGAGAGCACCAAATACGTCCCAGGAGCTACGTTTTTTTTTTTGCAGTTTTTGTTTTCGCGAATCCACCAGAGGCCGCTCTGTGTGCTTTTTCAGATCTCAAATTTCTCTCGCGAGTGCCATTCACGCCTGCTGTTCTCACTTAAATCCACCAGAGGCCGCTGTCGACTGACTGACTTACTGACTGACCAACCAACCGATACTCCCACTCACCCCCTTCTCCAAACCCAACCGATAATATTTCAAAAAGCACCGATTGATCCCAAGTTCGCCGACGTATGTGTCAAGCTATCGGACAAACTGGTAACAAAAGACTTCTATACGAAAGAAAGTGGTCAGCTGGTAAGCGAGAAAAGGAATGGCATCACACCTGTAGCATTCATTTTAAAGATGAAATGCAGCCATACGTAGCTCTGGCTACATAATTCACGATCTCCAGAAACTTATATAGGGCTACGTTTTCAGAATGAGCCTATGTTGGAATTCTGTCAAGCTAAATTGGGGATTTTTTTAAATTCTTTCACCAAAATTCTCTTTCTGAATGACCTAATTTCCTAAACAGATTTGGCTTTGATCAGCAGGTTGTAAACATCCACTGACGTCAGCCCCGTTTGCACATTTGTAAGAATTGAACCACATGGCATGTGATTGCCCTATTAGAAACAAGGTCTCACCTCTGTGCTGTTATCTCAGTCTACAGGAATGTGCTGTGCGCTGTTCCTATTCCCAAAACACAGCGGGGTTAACAACCTCTGGAAAGTGAATTCCTCATACTGGGGACAGATTATTGGGGCATTAGTCTGTCAGTACATGATGCTTTGCCTTTGTGTTGCAGAGCTGCATGTTATAGCAGTGCTAGAAATTACAATGCTGATGAGACAGAAACCTAATGCAAACATAATACAACACTTTATTTTGTTTCTTGAGATAATTACGAGCCTTATAAGTTGAACTGAATCATAAGAAAAGTAAAATATCCAATTTCATTTTTGATTAGTCAACTCTCACTTAAGGTCTTACTTTATATTAAGTGGTCTTAACTAATATGTAATTAAACTAGAAATAAACTAATAATGTATTACAGTGCTTAATGTGTAAATACATGTTTTTACATTGTACTTATGATTGATTGCCTGCATTTTATTACATCTGTAATTAACTATGTAATTACATAATTACACTGTTGACCATCCCATACACCTTAACTAACCCTTAAACCTACCCACACCACCAGACCAGTTTCTAACCCTACCCAAATCCCACCTCAAGAGCACCAGAAATGTTCTGCAAAACATTATATATTTACATTTTGATGCAAGTACATAGTAGTTAAAGCCACTTAATATAAAGCGGGACCATCAAGTCTGTCCATTGTGGTTGACTACCACTGTTACAGAAATAAAAAGGCAGCACCCCCACCCTTTGTAAGTGTTAAAGCAGTTTTATAAGCATCATATTGTTCACTTTCAAAGGAATATTTGCTGGTTATTTACTCAGCCACATTCTACCCAATAAGTAGGTGACTTTTTCCTCAGTAAAACTTCAAAGAAGATTTATATATGTAAATAAAATATGTTAAAGTTCCCCTGAATTATTAGCCCCCCTGTTAATTTTTTTCACCAATTTCTGTTTAACGGAGAGAAGATTTTTTCAACAAATTTCTAAACATAATAGTTTTAATAACTCATTTCTAATAACTGATTTATTTTATCTTTGTCATGATGACAGTAAATAATATGTTACTAGATATTTTTCAAGACACTTCTATACAGCTTAAAGTGACATTTAAAGGCTTAACTAGGTTAATTAGGTTAACTAGGCAGGTTAGGGTAATTAGGGAAGTTATTGTATAACGATGGTTTGTTCTGTAGACTATCGAAAAAAAATTCTAGCTTAAAGGGGCTAATAATTTTAACCTTAAAATGTTTTAAAAAAATTAAAAACTGCTTTTGTTCTAGCCGAAATAAAACAAGTAAGACTTTCTCCAGAAGAAAAAATATTATCAGACATACTGTGAAAATGTCCTTGCTCTGTTAAACATCATTTGGGAAACATTTAAAAAATAAAAAAAATATAAAAAAATAAAAGGGGGAGGGGGGGGGGGGGGGGCTAATAATTCTGACTTCAACTGAATGTATTTAAAGGAAAGCAAAAATAATGCCAATGGAACTCATTCACAGCTCAATCCACCACAGATTTCCCTGTTACTCAATCAAAACTTACTTTTAGACATGTCTGATGGTCACTCCAACTTAAAACAAGCCAATATATCAGCGTATGTGATTATATGGTGAACACATGGCTTTTGACACCAAGCTGTGTTACGCTTGGAGTCTCTAATGAGATTGCAGCTCATGTGGATGGCACAGTCTCTGGTTTTCACTCCGTTTTAAAAGGCTATAAAATTGTTCTGCAGCTTTGTCCAAACAAGCTGGAATTTATGGAAAAATAGAGAACAATTCTGTGAAATCTGTCATGATATTGGCTCATAAAACATAGAAATATAAAGCCTGTGATGCAGTTTAGGAAGGAAAGACAGTGAAGTGGTAGTTTGGTGTGTTTCTGGATTCATTTGAGAGTGGACTCAAGCTTAGCCACACATTGATGGTCGATTGTCCTTATAATAAAAGTGAAAAATAGAACACTTCAAATATCATCTCCTATTACAAAATACAACATAGGCTCATTTTGAAAACGTAGCATATAATTTTCCCATGATGCAGTTCCTTTTCGTGCTTACCAGCTGACTGCTTACCTCCGTATGGATCGCTTTTCCACTGTTACCAGTTTGTCCAGTAGACACAGAGCAGAGTTGGCAGCGACAATGGGGTTTGAGTCCGGTGAAGAACGGTTCCAGAAAGCAGGTAAGACAAAAACAAAGCTAAAAAATAAAATAAACAAGTAAATAACAGGGTGATAACGTGGTAAAATCTGAAAACAAGGTAAAAATCAGGGGGCTTTTCTGTTTTTGGATTGCTTTTTAAAACACTGTTGGTTGGGTTTAGGGAAGGAGGAAGGTGGGTCAGTCAATCAGTCAGTCAGTCGACAGTGGTCTGTGGTGGATTTACCTGAGAATGCAGGCACGAATGACACTCGTGAGAGAAAAGCGTACACAGCGGCCTCTGGTGGATTTGCAAAAACAAAAACTGCAAAAAAAACGTCGTTCCTTGGATGTATTTGGCGCTCTCCAGAAATGTATATAGTGGTACGTAATCAGAATGAGCTTGGGTTGATAAAATACTTGATTATAATAATAAAAAAAATGGTATAGTTGGCATTTCACTAATAATTGGCATCAAAACACGTTAGTTTTATTGTGCTTATTGAGCGATTACAATAAACCAACTATTCAGGCCTGTTTTTCAGTTCTTTGCATTGTATGGTTAAAGAACTGAAAATCAGAATGATAGAATTATGATGATTGTGTCAGTAATGACACTATTGGTTGGGTTTAGGGAAGTAGGTGGACGGGTCAATCTGTGCTTTTTAAAACACTGTTGGTTGGGTTTGGGGAAGGAGGAGGGTGGGTCAGTCAATCAGTCAGTCAGTCAGTCAGTCAGTCAGTCGAGAGTGGTCTGTGGTGGATTTACCTGAGAATGCAGGCACGAATGACACTCACGAGAGAAAAGCGTACACAGTGGCCTCTGGTGGATTCACAAAAACAAAAACTGCAAAAAAACGTCGTTCCTGGGACGTATTTGGCGCTCTCCAGAAATGTATATAGTGGTACGTAATCAGAATGAGCTTGGGTTGATAAAATACTTGATTATAATAATTAAAAAAAAATAGTATAGTTGGCATTTCACTAATGATTGGCATCAAAACACGTTAGTTTTATTGTGCTTATTGAGCGATTACAATAAACCAACTATTAAGGCCTGTTTTTCAGTTCTTTGCATTCTGTGGGTAAAGAACTGAAAATCAGAATGATATAATTATGATGATTGTGTCAGTAATGACACTATTGGTTGGGTTTAGGGAAGTAGGTGGACGGGTCAATCTGTGCTTTTTAAAACACTGTTGGTTGGGTTTGGGGAAGGAGGAGGGTGGGTCAGTCAATCAGTCAGTCAGTCAGTCAGTCAGTCAGTCAGTCGAGAGTGGTCTGTGGTGGATTTACCTGAGAATGCAGGCACGAATGACACTCGCGAGAGAAAAGCGTACACAGTGGCCTCTGGTGGATTCACAAAAACAAAAACTGCAAAAAAACGTCGTTCCTGGGACGTATTTGGCGCTCTCCAGAAATGTATATAGTGGTACGTAATCAGAATGAGCTTGGGTTGATAAAATACTTGATTATAATAATAAAAAAAAAATAGTATAGTTGGCATTTCACTAATGATTGGCATCAAAACACGTTAGTTTTATTGTGCTTATTGAGCGATTACAATAAACCAACTATTAAGGCCTGTTTTTCAGTTCTTTGCATTCTGTGGGTAAAGAACTGAAAATCAGAATGATATAATTATGATGATTGTGTCAGTAATGACACTGTGGGTTTGGTTTAGGGAAGTGGGTGAGCGGGTCAATCTGTGCTTTTTAAAACACTATTGGTTGGGTTTAGGGAAGGATCGGGTCAGCCAGTCAGTCAGTCAGTGGTCTGTGGTGGATTTACCTGAGAATGCAGGCACGAATGACACTCGCGAGAGAAATTTGAGATTTGAAAAAACGTACACAGCGGCCTCTGGTGGAGTAGCTCCTGGGACGTATTTGGCGATCTCCAGAAATGTATAAAGTGGTACGTAATCAGAATGAGCCTGGGTTGACAAAATACTTGCTTGTAATGATTAAAAAAAACATTTAAACAGAACTGAACATCAGAATGATAAAATTATGATGATTGTGTCAGTAATGACTAAACATAAACTTTTATTTAGTTTTTCCATTGCATCACAGTACAGAACTCAGTTTTTTTTTGTGTGTGTGTAGATAATCATTATTAGAGTTGATTTTTGTAAAAGTTCTTAATTCTTCCTATTATATTAAAGCAACACTCAAGACAGTGAATGAACAATTAACCTCCAACAGGAGGCGCTCCAGAGTTTAGAAAACTGGATCCCAATTGTGTATTTTATATTTAAAAAAAATCATATTTACACCTATATTTATTTATAATATTCAATATAATTATTCATTTGTTTAGGAATTTGTTTTGGTTAATTTTTAATTTAAGAAACCAAATCACACAGTTGTTTCTTTTAATGCCTGTTGAGAAACATGTATCTTGATCATTAAATTGGCAAGTGAAAAGCAAATAAAAAAATATATTTATGAATTATTATAATTATATTGCCATATATATAATTAAATTGTCATTTTTGTAAAGCCACATTCATTAATAATGCACATTTACTTATGCCAATTTCATTTCTCAAACATGGAAAAAAATGCATTAGCTAAAACTGAACAGTTGTTGCAAGACCATCAACTTCAACACTTCACAGGGCAGTGCCACAAATCTATCTGACCTTGGAATTTATGGCAGGACCTAGACCTGTGTGCAATGGAAAGCGTGATATACGCTTCAGAGTCAGCTGTTACCCTGAAGACCTCAATTCCCATCTCATCAGGGCAGAGAATATTTTCCTTTTGCTCTCAGGGTCCCATAAAAGCCATTTGTCAAACTCCAGGGGGGCTGCCATTAGCCTCTCTCAAAGAAACGTCCATCCAGCCATGCTATCATTAAGACTGATAGCGTCCTGCTGAGATGTTTGCTCTTGCGTCAGGAAGTCTTATCTCAGTACTCAGTGATCTTAATCTGAATTTCTGCAATCTGTAAGGCTTGTTTCTTCCTTGTATTAGTTTTCGGTGGTCCGATCAGTAGTGGTCAGCTACAGTATGTATTAACTTTTCCACTTGGTATTAAAAGCTATTTAAATGTGTCTTGTGTGACCACTTGTGTTTGGATTTCACCCTTTCCTCTTTTGTGCCACGCTCTACACCAGATTTGCAGTAAAAGTGTAAGTATTGAACAAACAAACGATTGAACACAAGTTCTGTTGAATGAATGTTATGTGGCTTATGAGTAAATGGGAAAGTAAGCGAATTACAAGAATGGAAAACAACTGCGATTGGGATTGTGTGTTTGGGTACAATACAGCTATAAGTATGAATACTTGTTTTGGTGCACTTTTCTCATATTTCTCACTTTTTATATTCTTGATTATAAGTTACAATGGTAGGAGACGAGTTTATAGACTTTCGTAGCTGCTATGAAAACCACAAGGGCATTTATTTTATTAAAGCAACACCTCTGGAAGTGATTGAAACTAATCCATCTCAAAACATTTTAGACTCCAATTACATGTCTATTTGATTTTGTTCCCAGCTAGCAAAATTCATGTGGCTCAAATCCGGCCCACACCATACACTTACATCCGGCCCACATACCGCATTGAATGATGGCACTTGTGCAGTCCGCTCCTGTTTGCCAGATCTGGGCCACAATTAAGTCATAGCAATGTCACATATCAGCCAGAATTCAACCAAATGAACCAGAACTGACCCTATTCTGGACCACAGTTTGCTTTTATTCTGGCCCAGATCCGGCCCGCACCAGACACTTACATCTGTACCACATACTGCATGGAATGATGGCTCTAGGGCGGTCCGCTCCTGTTTGTCAAAACTGGGCCACAAATAAGCCAAAGCAATACCACACATCAGCCAGAATTTAACCAAATGAACCAGAACTGACCCTATTCTGGGCCACAATTTGCTTTTATTCTGGCCCAGAACTGGCCTACACCTCACACTTGCTGGGTGTGGCAAAGTGCAAAAATCTTAGCATGCATTGCAGTATGAATACATTCTATAGCTTATTGATGCTACAGTTTTCATTATTAGCTTTTGATTCTGCTGTTTATGTTGACGTTGTTGATTTTTCCTACACACGTGTGGCCGTCAAGTTTCAAAATAATTCATCTTTTGCAATTGTGTGGATTGATACTAAATGTGTGTCACTGTTTTTACTTATGGTTAAGAATAGAGTGTTAACTGTATTGCTTTAATGCACTCCTGCATTGGGCTCCGCACTATACTTCAACAATGTTGATAAGCCATGGTGGGCATTTCTCTCTGTCTTGCGCTGAATGCATTTGACTAATCGCAACAGACTGGGTCATCGGACCAATCAGAGCAGATTAGCATCAAGTTTTTGAAACAAATGAATCGCTGAACAAATCATATGGGAGTCGTTGGGATAATTAGGTAAAAATAAAAGCATTTAATAAGACAATAAAGTGTTTTTTGACCTGGCATGCAGATCAGCCTGTTGTTGGAGATCCCCAAACTAAAATATGACCTTTATTAATGCATAATAGGGGCTCTTTAACTTTGCTTGTAATTAAAGAATTAATAAACTATTATGGCTCAGAATAATGTTTTGTGTCAAACTTTTATGTTTTGTGGCAAGTAATCATGTTTTCACAGAATAAAGCCCTTCAATACCCTGTATACAGTCCTGTATACAGCTTAAAGGCTAATCAGGTCTATTCTGCGATAACCAACTTCAGGATGTACTTTATCCTTAATTTATAATATGATGTATAATCAGGGGTGGATTTAACCAATAAGCAAGGTAACCGGCCGCTTATGGCCCCAGGAAATCTAAGGACCCCCAAATAAATACTTAGAACTATAAATTATACCTATAAATTATAAATAACAGCATTTTCTATCATATTTTGTATGATGAGGGTCTAAAAAAAATAAGTTTAATGTTTATTACATCGCAAATGTGTCCTCCACCTGTGTCTTTAGGTAAAGATTTAGTTTATATATCATTTGTAGTTGTGATTCTACAGTTGCAATCAGAATTATTCAACCCCCTGATTTATTAGCCCCCCTGTTTATTTTTTTCCCCAATTTCTGTTTAACGGTGAGAAAATTTTTTCAACACATTTCTAAACATAATAGTTTTAATAACTCATCTCTAATAACTGATTTATTTTATCTTTGCCATGATGACAGTAAATAATATTTTACTAGATATTTTTTCAACACACTTCAATACAGCTTAAAGTGACATTTAAAGGCTTAACTAGGTTAATTAGGTTAACTAGGCAGGTTAGGGTAATTAGGCAAGTTATTGTATAATGATGGTTTGTTCTGTATACTATTGAAAAATATATAGCTTAAAGGGGGTTAAAAATTTTTACCTTAAAATGGGTTTTAAAAAATTCAAAACTGCTTTTATTCTAGCCGAAATAAAACAAATAAGACTTTCTCCAGAAGAAAAAATATTATCAGACATACTGTGAAAATTTCCTTGTTCTGTTAAACATCATTTGGGAAATATTTAACAAAGAATAAAAAATTCAAAGGGGGTTCAATAATTCTGATTGCAACTGTATTTTAAAAAACAAATCATTTAAAAAGTTGTACAAGATGCTTTACATGTTATTATTATTATTATTTAGCATGAAGACAAAATGTAGAAAAGGAGATTGAGTGCTATAAGAATAAAAACTGCAAAATAAATCAATAACAAATAAATTAAAGCACAAATGGTGCATTTTAGAACTTTCAGACCCCATGGCCGGAATTGCTTAAGGCCCCCCAAATCACTAAATCCGCCCCTGTATATAATATAATTATCTCAACATATAATTTATAGTGAAGTCAGTACATTCTTTTTTATTGTTTAGTTTTACACTTGATTTTACACTTTGATTTTAATCAAGACTTTTATCCAGGGAGATCAACAAGATCTTTAACACAAGATTGTGAATGCTAGTAATCACTGAGTATATGAGCAGAATCATTACACTGACAAAGGCCGAAAAACACCACTAATCATTTTTTCTTTTCTCCTCTGATTCATTTAATAAACGATTAAGTGCAGACCTTCTTTATTAATGATTAGTTTTACAAAAATGCCTAATTCTACAATATTGTTCTTGGTGACTGAACTGTTTTGACGTGGCCGCTTGTGTCATGATCACCTGCGGTCCACTCCTGGCATCACACTATCACACTAACAAACTACACTTCCCATCATGCCGTTACACACACACCAGTTGCTGTTTACCACTGATGGGATTAACCTGTACACACAGCTGAATCCCATCATCACTAATCATCTGGACTACTTATACACCGCACATACACCAGTTCAGAGTTTTTGTTTGCTGTCACTGTTTGTTGTATCAAGTGTTTCTAGTGCTTTGACTTGGATCAAAACCTTGTCTTTGTTGTATGCTTTTTCACTACCTGTACTGACCTTATGCCTGTTTGATGACTACGATTTGTATGACCTGTATGTTCCCGTTTTGCTCCTGCATTGACCATTGCCTGTCTGTACGACTAATCTTATTAAACTGCACTTGGATCTTTACTCGCTTGCCCTCATGACAGCTTGTGCATAGCTATGTGGTTGCTAGGACAATCTGGGTGGTTGCTAGGTAGTTACTCATTGGCTGAAGTAAAAGTAACTAGTTTATATGTGGTTTAGTACATTTGAGAGGGCGGAACTGTGCAAGTGGGAGACAACAGGAATGTGGGCAGTATCTTGAAGCTCTCACTGTGTGTGAGTGAGGGAGTGCAAGGCTCTGCATTCCCATGGTGAGTCATAGGTCAGGCCATTGATGACAGAGCCTATTTTCTCTGATCATTAGCATTTCCTTTTTTATCTGTGAGTCAAAACATAAAAGGAAAAGTTTGAGTGAGAGATGTTTTAATTTTTTTTTGCTTTTGCACACTCTTCAAACCCAAACCACCACTTGTTCAAATATGCTATGCTCCATGACAGTTCTATGAAATATTTTTGAATACCACATGTGCATTGTTTCACTGCTTGATAGATATTTTATTGCACTGCATCCAATTTGAATGCTCTCTACATTCTCCCAGGGATAGTTTGTGGTCTAGATTCTGGCCGGTCATCTCTGTGGAGTTGTATGTTGGAGCTGGAGACAGATGACTGCAGGTGCTGAAGTCTCCAGCATTCCCTAGCAAGATGACAAAATAGTTTATTAATGTCTGACCGCTGACGTTCTTTAATGTCTCTAAATTCAGTCATCATGTTAAGGATAGGCTGGTGAGAAATCGTGTCTTTGTGCTGTTGCATCAACTTAAAGGTTCACGAAACCCAAAAACACATTTTTTGAGATGTTGTCACAGATTGTCACAGATACACAGAAGACCCAAGTGCAAGTGAATGCAAGTTGATTTATTTACAGGGATAACAACTGGTATAGATCTCACCAGATATCAAGAAAATCGACACGCTAAAAAGCGGTAATAGATCTTCAGAGCAACAGATCCAGAGTGAAGTCTCTCACTGATATCTCACCAGATATCGGTGGAAATCGACACGCTAAACAGCGATAATAGTTCTTCAGAGCAACAGATCCAGAGTGAAGTCTCTCACTGATATCTCACCAGATATCGGGGGAAATCGACACGCTAAACAGCGATAATAGTTCTTCAGAGCAACAGATCCAGAGTGAAGTCTCTCACTGATATCTCACCAGATATCGGGGGAAATCGACACGCTAAACAGCGGTAATAGTTCTTCAGAGCAACAGATCCAGATTGAAGTCTCTCACTGATATCTCACCAGATATCGGGGGAAATCGACACGCTAAACAGCGGTAATAGTTCTTCAGAGCAACAGATCCAGAGTGAAGTCTGTCACTGATATCTCACCAGATATCGGGGGAAATCGACACGCTAAACAGCGGTAATAGTTCTTCAGAGCAACAGATCCAGAGTGCAGTCTCTCACTGATATCTCACCAGATATCTGGGGAAATCGACACGCTAAACAGCGATAATAGTTCTTCAGAGCAACAGATCCAGAGTGAAGTCTCTCACTGATATCTCACCAGATATCGGGGGAAAGGGGTAGAGCAATGGTGCATCTCTCAAGGAAGTCGACAACGCTTAACAGCGGTAATAGTTCTTCAGAGCAGCAAAACAAAGTGAATCTCTTGTGGTTGTCATCAGTGCAACAGCGGTAACAACATCAATGAAACAAAGCCGTGCTTGACAAGTCCAAAGGCAACAGACTCTATGATGACTCACCACCAGCGGATTCAGCGAGAGCTGCCTAACAGGAAATTGACACAGAACCACAACAAACTGACAAACACGAAATACAAACACTAAACATATAAAGGCGCGCGGTAACGCGCTGCACCTGTGGTTGATTGATAACAGCTGAGTAAGACTGAGCAGCAGCAAGGCACGTGATCGCTCAGCTGAGGAAATGTAAACACACACACAGCCACGCGGTGAAGGTGCACTCAAACAAACACACCCATACCCACACACACACATACAAGAGAAACAGACAGATCCACAACCGTGACACATATATGTGTCCCACGTTGGTAAAAACCCTATTAGGTTACACATATTTCACAAAAAAGTGAAAATTGGTTGTTTTTGCGTTATTAAGAGCAAATTCGTTCTTCTGGTTTGAAAATTAAATGTTTAAGCTACGTCACGCCCATGAAATCCTTGTGTAAATTCCAGCGTGGAGACTGGATGTCTGTACCGGCGGGTACAAGGTGACGTCTTTGAGTTTTCAGCATTAATTCATGAGGAAGACTTGGTTCGAACCAATCTGTTGTGTATGAGGTGCAACTTCATTAATATGCATGATAGCTTCGAAGACTGTTTTTACCTGTTACAGTGTTCAGATGGCAGAGAGACGCCACGTTGTGTTGCCAACCATAATCAAAGCAAGTGGAAGAAGAAGAATTCTTTGGAGACATGGGTCGTCAGTGTTGCATTTATAAATGTGCTGCAACAAAAATTTTGTTTTCAATTCCCCGCTATAAGAGCACAGCTGGACTCATGTGTGGATTACAGTGGTCTGCTAACATGGAACAAAAATATGCTTGTAGGGAACATTTTTTACCCGAGAGCTTTTCACATCTGGAAATGGTGAAATCCGGATTTGCCGCTCGTTTCCTTTTAAAAAAGACAAAGTTCCAGTTGGTGTTGATTGTCCTGTCTCTACAGATTTGGTAAGTGTGGGATCCGTTTTCTTTGTTTATGTTTATTCAGATGACAAAGTTAGTTTGTATCATCAGCGGTACTCTTTCAGTTTTTAAAGACATACCTTAGTCAAAATGATTAAGTTACTAAGACTGAAAGATCCGCTGTAAATGCTGCTCTCCGAATGTAAACATGTAAACGCCTTAATCGGACTATTACCGTCGTGTAGGATTTTCTTCAGATTTTGTGACAGGATAGTCTATACACACACAGCTGTTTAACGCTATTCTTAGTTCCAATTGAGCATCAACGCCACACCCTACCTGAGTATTGTTGCTGACCATGTCCATCCCTTTATGACCACAGTGTGCCCATCTTCTGATGGCTACTTCCAGGAGCATAACGCGCCATTGTCATAAAGCGCCAATCATCTCAGTCTGGTTTCTTGAACATGACAATGAGTTCACTGTACTCAAATGGCCTCCACAGTCACCAGAACTTAATCCAATAGAGCACCTTTGGAATGTGGTGGAACGGGAGATTCGCATCATGGATGTGCAGCCGACAAATCTACAGCAACTGCGTGACGCTATCATATCAATATGGACCAAAATCTCTGAGGAATATTTCTAGTGCCTTGTTGAATCTATGCCACGAAGGATTAAGGCAGTTCTGAATGAAAAGGGGATTCAACATGGCCCTATAATAACCTGTTCACAAATTCCAGCTACTTTATAACTTATGGTGTGCATTCATATAAGCAATGTATACTAATATATAGCGCTAGTTACTTCCTCTGTTTGAAATTAAGCATAGACGCATGTGAGATTTATATTAGCAGCGAAACACTCATTAAGAGCACATCACTCTTGTGAACATGTGCCCTATACTGACACAGAGGAGAAGAAACTGTTGGATAAAGCTATTTGTGTTTTTTCTGTGCCAAAAGTTTTCCTGTATCTTGATATTTTGATTAAACAAATGAAAGCATATGGTCTGTTTTGAGGATTGTATTTTTCTGGACTTTAAATAGTCAGGACTGTTGCTGTCTATGGAGGATGTTGAAGCTCTCATATTTTATTTCAAACATATTAATTTGTGTTCTGAGAACAAATGAAGATCTCAGGGGATTGAAATGAGACGAGGGTCAGTAATTTTTTAACATCAGTTTCATTTTTGGGTTAATTAACCCTTTAAACCCAATATCATAAGTCATTTTAGTTTCTGTTTTGACTGAAATGCAAAATCAGAACTGCTGCAGCACACAGTAGTGATTAATCTCTAAATGAATCAGCATGTTTAATGATAATTGCTGAATGAATGATTTTTATGAATCACTCATACAGAGTATGAGTAACTCATACTTATTTCCTGAATGATTCAGCATGTTTACATGTGTGAGTATGATTCAGGTGTCTCATTCATACAGACATGCACTTGTTGCAACATGTCATGATGTAAGCTGCAGAAGGAGGGGACACCAATTTGAACTAAATAAAAATGTCATATGTTATTGAAAATGGCACGCTGTGTATGCTACAAGAAATGCTAATTTGGCCTCATGCACACATGAGTATTGTGTTTAGTCTATAGGTATGTGTAAATTCTTGACAACTGGTGTACAAAAGAACAGTTGCAAAGAGTTGCAAAGTGACAGAATGCATATATTTTATTAATCAATTCTGAAATAGTTAATCAGCCAATCAGTAATCTCCCAATCACTCAATGCATTTAGGCATGTAGACGTGATCAAGACGATCTGCTGCAGTTCAAACTGAGCATCAGAATGGGGAAGAAAGGTGATTTAAGAGACTTTGAACGTGGCATGGTTGTTGGTGCCAGACGGGCTGGTCTGAGTATTTCAGAAACTGCTGATCTACTGGGATTTTCACGCACAACCATCTCTAGGGTTTACAGAGGAGGGTCTGAAAAAGAGAAAATATCCAGTGAGCGGCAGTTCTGTGGGCGCAAATGCCTTGTTGATCCAGAGGTCAGAGGAGAATGGCCAGACTGGTTCAAGCTGATAGAAAGGCAACTGTAACTCAAATAATGACTCGTTACAACTGAGGTATGCAGAAGAGCATCGCTGAACGCACAACACGTCCAACCTTGAGGCGGATGGCTACAACAGAAGAAGACCACACTGGGTGCCACTCCTGTCAGCTACAAACAGGAAACCGAGGCCACAATTTTCACAGGCTCACCAAAATTGGACAATAGAAGATTGGAAAAAACGTTAACCAGCGACCTTCTTGCAGTGAGGCGACAGCCCTACCTACTGCGCCACCGCGACGCCATTTTAGATTTTATCTTTTAGATTTTTTTTAGACTTAAACTTTATTTACATATGCAACCTTAAAGAATCTAAAAGTACTCAGATTACTTTTATATGTGGATCATGTTGCGGAACACTTTTTTTCATGAAGTAGTTTACAGATTACAGTACCGTTTCACAGTAACTCTCCTACAGGCCCATATGTGCACAGATTTTAATTGTATTATGAAACCTTTATCTCTATTTTGACAATTTTTGGTGTTTAACAAAGTGGCTTTTATTGTACTTTGTTGTTGTTGTAGTTTTTTTTTTTTTAATAATTATTTTTTAGGGGTTTTCACCTTTATTATGATAGGACAGTAGAGGTTTCAGACAGGAAAGTATTGGGAGCAGAGAGAGGGGAAGGATCGGCAAAGGACCTCGAGCCAGGAATCGAACTCGGGGCACCGCGAGCACATTTGTGCTATATGTCGGCGCACAATACCACTAGGCTATTGGCGCCGTTGTTGCAGTTTTTTTAGTTTAATTTTTATACATATTGTTTCTTATATAATATTTAAAAATTTAAACTACTAAAAACTTGAAAAAAAAAACCGAAAAAAAATGTGAATAAATAATTCTAAAACAATTGTGAATCCCAAAAAAATGGGCAACTGTTAATTAACATTAAATTCCTGTCATTATTATATTTTTTGGTAACACTTTATTTTGATGGTCCATTTGAATATTAGTAGACTGTCTGCTTAATATCTGTTGTTACTGCTCCTTCAACAGACATTTAACTGACTAGAAACTTTGCAAGTACAAGTCAACTTACACTAACCATATACCTAACTCCAACCCTAACCCCAACCTAACAGTCTATTTATAATCTAATGAGAATTATTTGGCATGTAGACAAAGTGTGACCTATTTTTTAAACCAACAAGCAAATTTGAGGACTGTGTCTAACAGGTGTATAATAAACAGTAGCAGGGCTTTACATTAACACCCGCCAACCTGCCAAATGCGGTTAGATTTTGGTTGTGGCGGGTTAGACAGCCACTCCCACTAGCCACTTTGGCTGGCTGAAATCATTGTTAAATTGCCAGTGCTGGCTCGTCGTCACTACAGATTAGACTGTTAGGTTATGACCGTTTGTCTATATGCGTAATGTGATTTTAGAATCGAGAAGCAGCACGAATGACAAAAACAGCTTTTCATGCGAGCAAAAGAAAGCAGGTGAATAACGAATGAGAGGATCATGCGCACGGTGAAACAGACTTTCCTCACTCACTGACGAGGGCTTTAGTGTCGCGCGCACAGATGATTTGATGCGTGCAAGTGTTTAAAAGCTCCTGTGCCGTTTCCTCACTCGAAGCAATCGTGCCTGGAAACGAAACTAGTGCGATGCTCGTGCACCCACAGTCCTTCAAGGGCTCGAGATTCTTTGTAAGCAGCAGCATTTGTTGTCGCTTTCGCTTTAACCATTCTTTGAACAGATTATTAATTGGCCTAACATTAACCGTGTGCGCGGCATCATCCTTTCATTTAGTTTAATAATCGACCTTTACAATAATGTTGCTTTAATATGTTGTTGTATGCATAGTTAACTGGTGATCTGGGAGCCAGAACAGACCACTGTGCATAGTTTTAGATGCGTGAGAATATATATTTTTTTAAATGTCAGCTGTTTTGTTGAATAAAAAAGTGTATGTATGGAGCAGTATTTTGCTTGTTTTGACAGATTATTTAAAATTTGTGGCAAGGAAATAATTAGTTTGGTGTGGCCAGAGAAAAAAAAAAAGGTAAATCTTTATTGTGTTGAGCCCTGAAAAGTCCTGTGAAAGAAAACTAATTGCAATGCGACACTTTTTTTTTTTTTAACCCATTTGCTCATGCTCATTGAGTAAGCTCATAAACAAAAGGAGGCAAGTGGAAAAAACTCAATCTAAATGAAGTAATTTTAGCATGCCAAAGTCAAATTTATGCATATAATATATATTTTCCCAACAGCAAAATTGTGGCTTGTGAAAATGGCGAGTGGCTAGTAATGGTGAAAACTACTAGCCACAGTGGCTGGTGATCAAAAAAGTTAATGTCCAGCCCTGAACAATAGTCATATTTTTCTAAACACTGTGACACAAACTCCAATATTGTACTCTCAAAAGGGAAAAACAGTGTTCAAATTTACATTATCTATAATACAGTGGGAAAAGCATCCACAGAGTTTCTGAAGTCTTCATAGATTGAACATTATCTCACAGGTGTGGAGTTGTGAATGACAGTGAAGCAATGAAACTGACACTGCAAG
The DNA here is from genome assembly GCA_903798195.1 of Danio kyathit. Classification (NCBI taxonomy): domain Eukaryota; kingdom Metazoa; phylum Chordata; class Actinopteri; order Cypriniformes; family Danionidae; genus Danio; species Danio kyathit. The sequence goes on from LR812543.1 coordinate 37,111,128, forward strand.
TCAAATGTAGTACGTATTCAGACAGTTTTCTGGGCTTCTTTCGTCAAAGTGATTTCATGTTTGGCATGACATGACTCATGTTTATGAGTCTGTGAGTTGTGCTGTCATTAGCACAGCTGTACTGCTTCAAGACAGTATGGACATGTTTGCCAAGATATGGGAACATATCCTGGAACCTTTTGTAACTTTTGCTGAAGTCTTTTAGGTCTTTTAGTTTAAGCCACTACAGTACATGTGTAAATATGGCATTTAATACTGGCATAAAAACTAAAAACTACAGAAAAAAAATGTTATCATAGTTCCAGATTGGTCTCATATGCTTTTTAGACTTCTCAGACAGAAAGTTTAATCATTGAAGCAATCCAAAATGAAGGTTTTCTTGCCACTGAGGAGTTCTCTCACAGTTTGGAAACAGGGATTCTTGTGACAGCATGTATTGTTTAAATGAAGATCTGTTAGTGATGAGTGTGATGTGCTTTGACAGTCACTTTTGGTATCAGATGATTCACACTGAACACTGAAACTGTCATGGTCTAGACTGGAGTTTCCCAATCTGTTTTGGTCATATTGACATAAACTCTTTTCCTGGCACCAAACCTGAAGTTGTTTATTGTACTACTGTTAAAGGGATAGTACATCCAAAAATGAAGATTCTGCCATCGTTGAATCTAGGCATGGACCGGTATAAGATTCTGACGGTATGATAACCTTGGATAAAAATATCACGGTTTCACGGTATCACGGTATTGTGATTACTGCTCTAAAATATATTATTTTTAATTGTCTGGGTAATAAACTAAAAGTTTTTTCCCATTTGAACACAATATATTTCATTTTGAGAAACATTTATAATATTTTGGAGCAGAAAACGTGCCAGGCTAAATAATGAAAATGAATCATTGACCTCTGCTGTCTTCATTAGTTTCAAAAACACAAATTTAAAATGGCATCTTTGGATATCTTTTCTGCTGGAGATGCTGTTGTTAAAAAAATGTAAAAAAAAAATCTTACACATACCTTAGGAACGGCATTAGAGAAAATTTTGGCGGTATGATAACCTTGACTTTTCCAAACCGCGGTATACCTTGAAAACGGTTATCGTCCCATGCCTAGTTGAATCACTCTTTACTTGTTTGAACACAAAATAAGATATTTTAAGAAATGCTGGAATCTGTGGACTTTCATTTATTTATTTATTTATTTACTTTTATTTTACTATAAAGGCTGAATGTCAACTCAGCATTCTTCAGAATATCTTCTTTTGTGTTCAACAGAAGAAACTCGTAAAGGTCTAAAACCACACGAGTCACAATAAAAATAACTTTTTGGGTGAACGATCGTTTTGAAATAATTTGAAATAAAGCTGAAATAAAAATGAATACATATTATAAAAATGTAAACTTGATCATTAAATTACTCACACTAAAAAGTAATGATAAATTGGAATGTGTGAAGGAGTGAGAAAATACAATGAAAACTGTAACCACTATATTAGCACTATTATTATACATAGACCAACATTAGAAATATAGATGAATGGATAGACAGACAGATGAACAGATCTGAAATAGTTTTGTAATTATTCCTTTGTAGAGATGGGAAGTAAAGAAGTACAAATACTTCGTTACTGTATTTAAGTAGATTTTTCTGTTATCAGTACTTTACTCCACTATTTATTTTTCTGACAACTTTTTACTTTTACTTACATTTTTACTAGTGGTGGGTTGTTATCGGAGTTCGTGTGCTGCGTTAACGCGAGACTCTTATCGGGCGATCGAAAAAAAATCTCCATTAATCTATTCTCAAAGTTGAGTTTGAAGCTGGGTCTATTCTACACAAGCTATGATGACTTTCACCTTAATATTTTAGCGCGGATGTATACCTGGCCGAATTGCACTGTAGGGGGTGAGAACGAGTCTTCGAACCTGTGTGTATTCCACCTAGGAAGTTACCACATCAAACGTGATGTGTTAACTAGGCATGGGCCGGTTTAAGATTCTGACGGTATGATAACCTTGGATAAAAATATCACGGTTTCACGGTATTGTGATTACTGCTCTCAAATTTATTCTTTTAAATGTCTGGGTAAACTAAAAGTTTTTTCCCCTTTGAATGCAATATATTTTATTTTGAGAAACATTTATAATATTTTGGAGCAGTAAACGTGCCAGGCTAAATAATGAAAATGAATCATTGACCTCTGCTGTCTTCATTAGTTTCAAAAACACAAATTTAAAATGACATCTTTGGATATCTTTTCTGCTGGAGATGCTGTTGTTAAAAAAATGTAAAAAAAAAAAAAATCTTACACATACCTTAGGAACGGTATTAGAGAAAATTTTGTCGGTATGATAACTTTGACTTTTTATCATCCCATGCCTGGTGTTAACATGGATGCAGTTCACTACAGTGAATCTGATTAATGTTAGCTCCACATCTAACTATCAGGCACCTGTTGAGTTTATGCATTTGAGTAAAACATATACAAATAAAATGGAGCGGGTGCTTTTTAAAATGAATGATGGTGAATTAAAGTCAAACCGGTGAGCCGTCTGACAAAAAAAGTGCCCTTCTGAATCAAATCAGCAGGATGCCCTTCTGGATCTTTCACTTACTGCGAAGACACCACTGACTACGCTTACATGGACATCTGTAATCTAGTTATTTGCTTTAATAGACAATAATATAATTAAGGTGTTTACCTGAAGTGCTTTCATGTAAGAGTTTCCTGTAATTTTGGGTGACTTTAACTGCTGTTCGGCAGTTTCACTTTCACTCATGAACATTTCAGTCATGCCCCCGTGACAAACTGGGGTATTAGACGCAAATAAGGAGTAAGGACTGGTGAGAATGTTATGGAATTTAATGACGCACGCCGAATGAAAAGAAAAAACGTCCGCATTTCATGATGTGTGTGTGTGCGGTCCTTTACTGACAGCCGCGTGCGTGGATCTTGTCAGAAAATATGACGAAAAGCCCTACATGATGGTTTGATTTAATAGTTTGATTGCGGTGTTTACTTCAATAATGTCACTAATATCTGCATACTCCACGTCTTAATTCCATTTCTGTTTAGTTCAGTTATGACTTTAGTCGGATAAAGGTAATCAAAAATCGCTGTTTGGAGCTTATGTAGGCCTACAGTTCAAAATTCATGTTTAACTGAATAAACAGTTAGTAAACACAAGTACATCTTATTGAACATCATTTATTTTCATTATCAGAGTAGAACAGTTTCTCAAGCAGTTTGTGATGCATTTTGGAAACAGGAGATGAGCCCCTGGTCTAATGCGCCACCTGGGTTGAGAAACCCGTTCTCAAAGACTTACTTTTAGTCATTATTTGGGTAGCACACATATTCTGAATGCCTTCGGCAGAATTCAAATGAGCCATTTAAATCTAGATAAATCTAGATTAATTCCAAGATTATAGTGAGATTAATCTAGATTTAAAAAATTAATCTATGCCCACCTATAATATTTACACAAATATCTGTACTTTCTACTCCTTACATTTTTAAACCAGACTGTTTACTTTCGCTTTCATGTGTTTGGTGTCGATATATATATATATATATATATATATATATATATATATATATATATATATATATATATATATATAAATTATTATTATTATTTTTTTTTTTGTCATTGCGCAAAATTAACGCCTTTTTGATTCAGTAAAAAAAAAAAAACGTTTTGGACAAAATTAAGCGTTAATTGAAGAAGTTTATCATTTGTAGGGCCTCGTTTTTTTCTAGCGTGTGTGAATGAACATTAATGGCATTTGTTGTTCTTGATCGAAAAGCATTAAAACTACATGCTGAACGCTGTGAGGTTGTGTCAGGATGATGACACAGATTTTTGAGCAGTGCTGGTTTGCAATATTGCAGAGTGTCATATTGCTTGGCTACTTTCCAGATGAAAATTAGCAACAACTTTTACATCAAAATCAGAAATGTATGTTATTTTGTATAAATGTATTGATATGATGTGACGTCTAGTTGCTAGTGTAAAACTAAAACAGGAAGTAGTAATGGGTACTTTTTACTTAAGTACATTTTTAAGGTTGTACTTCTTTACTTTTACTTGAGCACAAAAGTGTAGTCAGTACTTCAACTTTTACCAGAGTATCTGTACTTCTACTTGAGTAAAGCATGTGTGTGTTTTTGCAATCTCTGTCTCTTTGATACAAAATAGATCCACAACCTTACCAAAAGTCCCAAAAAGTCAACTACATATACTGTATAGAAACTCAAACAGAAACTTCAGATAGTGTAACTGAGGGACTTCAATTCTTCCTGATGTCCAGAAATCCCCCTTTCTGTGTGTGGGCCTGTGGGACGGCATTCAAGTGAGAGCCGGACTTGTGAAACAAGGCTCAATAAAGTGCTGAGGACTGCAAGTGCTGAGTGCCGGTATTGTCCGGAAAGAGACCTAAACACGAGTTTACCATAGTAACCAGATTAACAAGGCTGATGCTTCAGTAGACTGAGACAGTGTTTACAAGTGTGAATGTGCCTGTGTGTGGCGCAAAGTAAAAGAGAGTGCAAACATATTCATATAAAAATCTGCTTTAAGTTGTGACTTAAGATGCGAGTTTCACAATTAAAAGTCTACCTCATGATTTAAAAGTAATACAATGTCAATTTCATATGCGGAGAAGACTGTAAATAAGCAATTTGTAGGTTGATTTCCTGAAAAGTGCAAACACTGCGTCTCTGTAGTGGTTACAAAACAGTACTCTGTTTACTTGAATGACCCAGCATAACACTGGGAAAACAAATCACCTGAGTTTGGGAAATGAGCCATTTGTTGTCATGACATGAGGGATCTAATTTTCTTAGATTATTTGACTCATAAAAGGTGGTATTTACTGCTGAAGCACACTGTAAGTTTCAGACCTTAAATATTCACATCAAAAATACATCTACAGACCTATAAACATAAACATGAATATTTTACTGTATCAGGGTTGCTTTCTCAAACAACAAGCAGCAATAGTTCAGTCAGGCCACATAGGCATGCTCATCTGACTATCTGCTCTAATCATCAACCTTCTTCTATTATACCACATACACATACATATGTGGCATATGTGGCAAAAAAAAATCCCTCTTCTTTTATAAGTTCAAATATGTCTCTCATTTCAGATTACCAAGCCCTCAAGTTCTAGCTGTAGCTTTTAGAGACTTTTACAGACCTCATGGCTGAAGGACAGATCTTCACAGCAAGCAAAGTCACCCAAGGATTAATCATCAAGTCTTTAGTAAGTAAGTAATGTGTATTTATATGGCACATTTATCGTGTATGGACATACACCCAAAACGCTTCACAATCATGAGGGGGTCTCTCCACACCACCGCCAGTGTGCAGCATCCACTTGGATGATGCAACGGCAGCCACAGGACAACGGCGCCAGTGCGCTCACCACACACTAGCTATAGGTAGAGTGAAGAGACAGCGATAGAGCCAATTCGGTTGAAGGGGATAATTGGGAGGTCATGATGGTAAGGGCCAATGGAGGGAATTGGGCCAGGATAGCAGGATTAGACCCCTACTCTTTACAAGAAGTGCCATGGGATTTTTAATGGGGTTTAACGTCTCATCCGAAAGAAGGTGCTCACTGACAGTATAGTGTCCCCTTCACTTTACTGGGGCGTTAGGACTCACACAGACTGCAGGTTGAGCGCCCCCTGCTGCCCTCACTAACACCACTTCCAACAGCTACCTAATTTTCCCATGTGGTTTCCCATCCAAGTACTAACCAGGCTCAGCCCTGCTTAGCTTCAGGGCGTACTCACACTATGCTATCCGAACCGTGCCCAGGCCCGTTTCCCAGATCGTTTGAGAAGTGTGAGTGCTCTGAACCGGGCTCAGGCACGGTTCACTTGGCCGGCCCTGGCCCAGTTGGAAGAGGTGGGCCTGAGCGTGGTTCACTTGGGCTTAGGCGTGGTACGCTTGCAGTGTGAGTGCAAGCGTACCTGAGCCCGAAACTGAAAGCGAGACGTGACTTTTAAGGGACTGTTTGATATGGATTAATTAATCATTCTTACTGTTCAATGAACGCAAACTGTCGTAGTTTATTAAAGATGCAAACCCCTCACTGCACGACAGCTGCACCTTCAGCAAACCTCTTAATTCCTGCAGCAGGAGGAGTTTATGAGCGTCAAAAGTGGTTGATCTGTTCGGTGAAATATTTGACTGCGTGTCACCGCATATCAAATGACTTAAACGATATAACTAAAGAAATCTCCACTGTGCTGAGCGAAAGCACTTACTGAACAGCGCATCATCGATGACGTAAGCATGCCCAGGCCCGAATTTAATGTGAGTGAGGGCCGTCGGGGGAGATGGGAGGGGGGATAAGCATGCTTTGGCCCGGATCAAGGCAACTGTACATAGTGTGAGTACGCCCTCAGTGAGTAACTGGTCTTAGGCTGCAGAGTAAAATGGCTGTGAAAATATATATGTATAATACAAGCCAGTCTAATTCCTGTCTCCTGCATCTGCCTAGCGTATGGTTCTGCGGGTTAAAGCAGAACTGTTGCTGAGAGTCTAAAGTGCGCATCCAATGGATGCTACACTATCCCATGATGCCACTTGAGAGAATTCATTAATGGGAGTAAAGCAGTGCAACCGACGCGATAGATCATGTAATGCAGATGGTGCATATAGTACATTCAAATTTCATTCATACTACTCACATTCATACTATATAGAAAATCAATTTCTAATAGTTATGTAGTCAATTCAAATTCAAATACCTACTCGAGTAGTAGGCGATTTTAGACACCGACTCTCTGAACCATGCGAGTTAGAACTGACCTTAGTGACATCCCACAGGTGGTAGAGTGATAACTTTAGCTAATTCAACTAGCTAATTAAAAAGTCAGATAGCTAATTAAAGGATTAGTTCACCCAAAGATTAAAATTCTGTTATTAGTTACTCACATTCTCAGCCCGTAGTACTCTGATAACTGTTGCTGTTTATGCAGGATGAGGGAGCTCTCAGATTTCATCTCAAATATCTTAGGGTGCTTTCACATCTGTAGTTCGGTTCATTTGGTCCGGACCAAGGGCAACAAATAATACATTGTAGCATTTTCTGCCGTCTTTGGGTCGTTTTCACACCACACTGATTGCTTTGGTCCGAACCGGTTGAAAAGAACCAAAATGCAGTCATCTGAAAAAACCCACATCACTCATTGGCCAGATGGTATTGAACATATTTCTTAAACCCCTTATCGATTGGTCAGAATTCACGTGCGGGAAAATGCCAATGGAACTCCCGCAAGTAAACAAACCAGCAGACACAAAATGTGGCTTTTGACTATGGAGCTACGACTGTGCTGGCGGATTGTATCCCTGCTCATAGTATACTATATAGTTTGTATACATCACTTTAGACAAACTATAGAGTTCGAGAATAAAGTGCGGCTGTGGCTGAAAAACAATGTTTTAAGAGCGGCATTGCAAACGGCGAAGGCGCATCGCATGTCACTTCAGCAGAATGCGTGAATAAATTTTGCTGAACTGCGACATGGTCAACTCCCTTTCTGTTGGTAAAGCGTTATCAACAAATATATCTCCTCTACATCCCATAATGCACAGCGCATCGGCCTACGGCAGCTGGATTAGTCCAAAAAGGTGCAGTACTTTTTGCGGTTGGGTCTGTTTTAGTTCGGATCATATTCTCACCACAAACGAACCGCTCCAGGGTCTTTTTGGTCTGCTTTTGGTGCGCCCTCAAGTACGATTGCGACATTCACACCTGCCCAACCGAACCGCACCAAGAGGGAAAACGAACTCTAGTGTGATTCAACCTAACTAAATAAGGCAGGTGTGAAAGCACCCTTAATTTGTGTTCAGAAGATGAACGAAGGTCTCAGGGGATCAGAACAACATAAGGGTGAGTAATTATTGACAGAATTTTCTTTTTTGGGGGGGGGGTGAATTAACCTTATAATATCAGATTATTGCTGTTGTTATGGCCAATGCTAAAACAAGAACTCAACCATTGTGGAAAGTCATGTCTCACTTGAAATTGGAATTAAGATTTTGTTTGAACATGTGCAAAACAGGTTTTTTTTTTATGGTTGAAAGCCACAGATAAAGTCAGCATCAGCATTTGCCCACTTGTCACCATAAGGTGAGTGATCAGCCTCAAACTCACTCAACTGGTTTTCACCATGTGTATAGAAAACACAAAGAATGGGATCATCAACACAGATAACCAACTATTCCATATCTCAGAAAGGAGACAAAATGGAGGCACGGTTGAAGGCAAAATTATTAGCCATCATGTGGAATTTTAATGAATATTCAAATATTTCCTATTTGCTGTTTGCCATTGGTTTTCTAGGCCAGAAATCATCTTAGATTTTCAAAAAGACAGTGGAAATGTGTCCTGGGGTTTGATGAGCCAGCTGTACAATTCAGTTTGTTTCAGGACAAAAGGACATTGAGTTCACAGTCTTAAACACCAAAGGGAGCATCCAGACTTTCATGAGCGATAGATGCAGCCCAGTCTCATTCTGAAAACATACCACTATATGCATTTCTAGAGAATACCGAATACATCCCAGGAGCTACTTTTTTGCAGTTTTTGTTTTCTTGAATCCACCAGAGGCCGCAGTGTACACTTTTTAAAAAAAGTTTCTCTCGCGAGTGCCATTCGCATCTGCCGTTCTAGCGTAAATCTACCAGAGGCCGCTATCGACTGACTGAATGACTGACTGACCGATCGACTAACCCACCTTCCTCCTTTCCTAAACCCAACCAATTGTGTTTTCAAAAGCACAGATTGACCCGTTCACCCACTTCCCTAAACCAAACTGACAGTTTCAAAAAAGCAATCCAGAAAAACAAAAGCCCTCACCTTATTTTTACCACGTTTTCAGATTTTACCACATTCTCACCCTCATCTTATTTAATTGTTTATTAAATTTTTTGGCTTCTGTTTTTGTCTTGCCCACTTTCTGGAACCGTTCTTCACCAGACTCGAACCCTGTGGTCATGGTCAACTCCTCTCTGCATCTAAAGTTCACCGATGTACATGGTGAGCTAACTGGACAAACTGGGAAGAGCGGGAAAGCTGCCCATATGGAGGTAAGCGATCAGCTGGTAAGCGTGAAAAGGAATGGCATCATACTACCCTGTAGCATTCGTTTTAAAGACGAAATGCAGCCATACGTAGTTCTGGCTATATAATTTGCACTTTCCAGAAATATATATAGGGCTACATTTTCAGAATGAGCCTATGTTAGATAGATGCAAAAGCAAATGTCTGTCATGTCAGATTATGTTTCTCTAAAGGTGCTACTGACTTGAAATTTTCACCAGATGTCGATAACAACCACCAAAATGATCCATACATTCAAAGAAAACAAAACTAATTACTTTAGAAATTAAGTTATGTGTAATAACATGAAATGACAGAGGGAAAGATCATAGAACACATGAAGAAAGGGAGGTGTAAAAAGGCATAGAAAGCCCAGGCAGCAGCTGAAATCTCTCAGTAGTTAAAAAGCAACTGGTTTCAGAAAAAGAAAATAAAGATACTAGAATGGCCAATAGAAAATAAGAACTAAAGATCAGAATTCATGGAAGAAACCCTCAGAACCACAAGATTAGAAGAGTCTGTTGACATATAAAGAAAAAAATCACACCTGAGCAATGCATGCTCCATACAAGAGGCATCTTAAAGCTGTCTTTACAAAAACCTTTTATAAAAAAGTATTAAGTACCCAGGAAACGATTTTGCGTTTAATAGACGTATAATAGACATCTAAACGTAGACAGCTTGGCTAAAACAAGGATAGCCTAAAACTAGACTAGTCATCAAATCGACAGATGTGTAGTCATTCATTTCTGTTTATTTGATGACTAGTCTAGTTTTGACCTATTCTTAGACGTCTATTAGATTTTCACTGCCAGCTAAAGTTTAGCCTTGTTTTAGCCAAGAGGACTATGTTTAGATATCTAATAGACGTCTATTCGACATCTTTTAAAAACAAAAAATGCTCGCTCGGTAACTTTTAGTAGTTCAGTATGTTCTTGTCTTTCCATTGTTATACACATAACAAATTTTTCAGATTTTTGTTGCTGTTGTTTTATTTGTATGTTTGGATTTTTTACCAAAATCTTGGTCAATTTAGGCCCAATCCCAATTCTATTTCGTACCCCTACCCCTTCCCCTCGGCCCTTAAAACCGAGTGTGAAGGGGAAGGGCTTCAAAATTTTCCCCTAAGAATTGGGACAGCACTACAGCACCTGCACACGTCATCATATGTCATCGTGATGTCTTGCTTCATGTGACATCAGATGATTGCAACTGCTGTAGTTATTCCGGTTGTGTTTTTTTTTTGGTATTTATCTTCTGGAAATCACTGAAGGCATATATGATGTTGCGATCTAATGTGGCAATAAGCTCGTAACTATACTGCGCATTTACACAGTGGCCATATTCATCTATGTAAACACACAAAAACACATTAACATTATACTGTAGCAGACACTGTAAAAAGCCCATTCCCAGCCACTAGACTTTTCTGACAGGATTTTCGATTGTCACCGAGTGTCAGAATGTTGTGGGACTGCTATACTGGAGTTATTATTATGGATTATAGATAGCAAATTTAGCGGGGTTTTTTTGCGTTTTTTTTTTTAAAGCATGACGGTAATACATGAACGCTGTTATGATTATATTAAAACATGTGCTTGTTTGTCATAAAAAAAATCGTAACAATGACAAAAAAATACAAATTTGTGGATCTCCTTACTTCCGGGTGCAGCAATCCTGTCGTTGTGGCTGGTGTATTCTGGGAAATTTTCAATTTTCGAGTGTGGTCCTGAAAAGTCTTCATTCGAAGGGCTATCTACCCCTTCCCCTTAGCCCTACGCCTTCTAGCTAAAGAGAATTGGGACACCCCTACCACTTCACGGGAACACACAAAAGGGTAAGGGGATAGTGATGGGTCGCTCTTGAACGATTCGTTCATTTTGAACGAATCTTCAATATGACCCAGGAACGACGAGTCCTCTCAGAGAGTCATTCGTTTATCCGCGCATGCGCACAGATGTGCAGGTTTCGTTCATTTTTCAAGTCTTTTGAGTCATTAATCACGCGAAAGACAAAAGCCAATCATATGCGTTTAGAGCCGGAAAGACATTTGATCCGTTCATGTCTCGAGTCCTCTGTTTGAGTCACTCGGTCATCACGTGAAAGACAGAAGCCAATCATATACATTTAGAGCCGGAAAGAGATTTGATCCGTTCATCTCTCGAGTCCTCGGGTTTGAGTCGTTCAACACGTGAAAGACAGAAGCCAATCGTATGCATTTCAAGAGTTTACACTTAGCTGATGATTGATTATAAAGCAAGTTTGGCATGCTGTCCCGGGAGAGAGCCCTGAGCTCAAAGGGTCCTTGAGCCCTGGGCTCCCTCCCGTTTGCAGGGCGAGAGGGGAGCCTCGAGCTCAGGTAGATCTCGAGAACTCCCCCCTTTTTGATAAGAGTTGATGACAGAAATAATTGCTATGAAGAGATATGCTGATGGATAAAAGTTTGACTAGTGCTAAATTTAGATTGATCAATTAACTTGTGGTGCATGTTTTTGGAATGTGGGAGGAAACCGGAGAACCCGGGGGAAACTCACGCGAGCACGGGAAGAACATGCCAACTTCGCACAGAAACGACAGCCAGTCTGTTAAAGGACTAGAACCGGTGACGTTCTTGCTGTGAGGCAACAGTGCTAATCACTGGGCCACCGTGCCGCCCTATGAAAGGAAAAGAGGAGGAGTAGGGGTGGAAGGAGGGATTCTTCAAATCGAAGATGACTGTAGTAAGAAACCCTGGCTCTTTATAGTGGGTTAGGGATCGTCTGATTGGTTGGTCATACATGGTTAATGCATAACCAGCCGTGTTCAATCATAATCACGTGATCCTCTCGAAATTAGTTTATAAATAAACTTCACTTAGAGCCGGAAAGAGATTTGATCCGTTTATCTCTCGAGTCCTCGGGTTTGAGTCGTTCAACACGTGAAAGACCAAGAAGCCAATCGTATGCATTTAGAGCCGGAAAGAGATTTGATCTGTTCATGTCTCGAGTCCTCTGTTTGAGTCATGTCTCTTTACATTCTGTCACGTGATGAACGAACCAGAAGATTCGAAAGGTGAGCTAATCATGGCTCCTTTCGGCTCAGACTGTGTAGATTGGTTGAGAATATATGGACTGTCAGTGTGACGTGAACGAACCACTGAAATTTGAAGACATGAAGAGGTGAGCTGAGCAAAGAGACGAAAATATCTTCATAGACAAAAGAGCAGGTAAACAATTAATGATTATTTTCTCTTACTTATAGCATTCTATTTATGACTTGTTTGTAGTGTGATCAACCTTGGGCTAGTTGTAGATGTGTTTGGAAGCAATTCGTAAAATTTTAATAATATTTTGGCAAATTGAACGAATTGAACGAAATGACTCGAAAAAAGATTCGTTCATCTCGATGAACGAGACTCAAAGATCTGAGTCAGTAAAATGATCCCAACTTCCCATCACTAGAAGGGGAAGGGCTAAGGGGTAAAATTGGGATTGGGCCTTTATGTCAACAGCTTATTTCTAAATATATTTACAACATATCTTAGATATAAAATAACTTCCAAATTTGACACAAAGCTCAATTTCCAGCAGCTGTTGAATCCATCCTTCTTCTTTCTGAAATCGTGTGCTCAAGTACTTTTTATTATCAATGTTTAGACAATTGTGCTGTTTTTCTGTGGAAACTGTGATACATTCATATTTAAGGTTTTGTTTTCAATAAAAATCGATAAAAAGTTATTTGAGATGGAAACGAAAACCAAAGTTTGTTTGTAAGCACCTCAGAGAGCTTCTTCCCTCATGTAAACAGAATAAAAATTTCTGGGTTTTCAACGGGGGTCTTGTGGGGGTCTGGATTCATAGCATGGGGTGAGGGGTATCAGCTTACATTTTCCCCTGGGACGGCCACATGACCCTGGAAAAGAGGGAAAAGGAGGGGGAAAAGATGTTAGGTTATGCTCTGAGCTCTTTCAATGAGAACCACATGCAGCAAAGAGAAAAAAAAAAACACACACACACACCCAGAGGGAGGAGAGGAGAGGAGGAGGAGACAGTGTGTGTGAGAGAGCAGCCTGAGTGCCGCGTGGATCTCTCCTCAAAAGCTCAGCAGCACAGGAAAGAGCGGGAGTGTTTCTGAAACGGATTCACTGGATACAAAACTTGCCAGAATTCATCTCAGAGAAGAAAGAACAATGTCAGGTGCTATCATGAGACGAAGCTCCAGCAAGCAAGGTTTGCAGAATCTCCTGAGGTGAGGACTTTGCGTTTCAGACTTTCACATCGAATCTTTTAAGGTTTACTGCTGGGATCTCAGGTGTGCCCATCATAGGCACAATTGTTCTTCAGCAAGCGTTAATGTCAGTTTTGTGGGTGATGATGCAACATAGGTTGTTCCTTTATCAAATCAGCGATTAATGTTACTATTTCACGTGCTATATGAGATTACAGCATATTTTTCAATGACATGTTGTGCTCTTTAGGAAGACTTTGTTATAGTATGGGAAGACAATATCCATTTGTGTAGTGAATATACACTTAAAAAGTCAGAAATAATTAAGAATTACGGTCAAATCAAACCTTTGTTTTCTAAAAATAAACTGCAATAATAGTTAAATATTTTAAATATATATATTTTTAATATTTTATTTTAAATATACATATGAAGGAAACTTTATAGCTTTGGTATTTTTACTGATAATATTTTTTTGAATTTTATTGTATATTTATGCTTATTTATTTTCCCAATTAATCAAATTGATCAATGTCTGTAATTTTTAATAATATCTTAGTCTTGTTTATTTGTTCAGCTTATTTTATTGGCATGAGTACTGCCTAAATTAAACAGATGTTTTTTAAATAATATGTGTGGAAAAATGTAAATGTTTTAATAATGTTGAATATATCTATTTATCTAATAACATTTTAATAACATTGTGTTTGTTTGGTTTCATTATTAAATTGGAAACTAAACAAGTTAAGAACACTATAAAAATGCCTTTCTTAGAGTTCTTGTATAGTTTTAGTCGAAATATTAAAAAAAAATATATAAGACTCATTTTCTAATTGTCTTGAAGTGTTTTTACTTTAAAACAAGCTAAATAATCTGACAATGAGGTAAGAGAAACATTCTAATTTCAATGCGAAAACAAGATTATTTCGCTTATTTCGTCCATTTTGCTTGTTTTAAAGAAAAACACATTTAATTTTAACATATTATTTTAGAAAGCAGCTTGTCTAAAAAATGCTTCTTGATTTAAAGGGCACCTAGGTTACCCCTTTTTCCAGATTTAATATAAGTCTTTTGTGTCCTCAGAATGTGTCTGTAAAGTTTCAGCTCAAAACATCCATCAGGTTCTTTATTATAGCTTTCACTAGTTTGAATTTTATAGCTCTCAACAGCTTTTTGCTGTTTTTGTGTACTGGGCCTTTAAGGCTAGTCCTCCCCGCCCACCGTTCCCACTTGCCTGTCAGTGTGCCTCAGTCTCCGCCCTCGGCTGTTTCAGACAACTGACAGACAAAAGAAGCAGATCTCACGTAACGTTTGTGAGGAAAAACTACAGTAAGAACTTTACCAATGATTATTTGACGCATTTGTTGTGGAGCTGCAACGACGAGTCACACACAATGTCGTTACAAAGTTCACGCACACACACACACACACAGCGCGGACACACACACACATACAGTACGCATTTAGCTTTGCACTTTCTTTGCACGCAAATGTGACAGGCTAGGGGTTAATATTCACAGCTGTATGGATATCCGTTATGTTAATGTACAAAATAAACCTGATTTAACGTCCACAAACCGGGATTGAAGCATCTTCTTTTATAATTGTTCTGACACGCGGCTGTGGTAATGAAGTAAATCTGAAGTAAATCGCTGTAATTTATTACAAACATGCACTGTTTTAAAAGATTCTAAACTTGTAAAACTCACTCTTGATCACATTTGATGATGATTGATGATCCTAGCAAACTGAACAGACCTTGTATTCCCGGTTGTTTTGCGCACGTCCTGTCTTGTTGATAGGATTATAAACGTTACTACGGAGACATGTTAATACGCAGCTGTCAATCAATATTGGTGGGCGGGGGGACCGCACTCCTACATCAAGTTGCGGTCGGTTTCAATACCGCTCCAATTGGTCCACCTTTTTTATGTTGTTAAATTAAAAAAAAAAGGACTGAGTGTGTTTATATCACCGCAATATGACGGTCTATACACTATACCTACACATATGTCTGTCCAAACAGCTTGAAAAGCAGATTTTTTCACCATAGGTGCCCTTTAAGACTTTAGATATTTATACTAGAAAAAAGACACAAACTCTGAATGAGAAAATCATTTTTTGCAGTGACGTAAATAAAACAAATTGTTAAATGCTTAAACATTACAATGCACCAGTTTGTCATTTCTTCATGGCCTGTTGTCTTATAGAGAAATGCGTGATGTGTAGTTTGCTATGACTTTAATAAGCTGGAATGTTGTCAAGGCTCCAGATGAGAGTGTATTGTTTCTTCCAGAGGTGCTGCGGGTTTGTGGATGGATGAGTAGGGAGGAAGGGTGGGTTGAGTCCACTGTAATTAAAGATGTGACCTGCTGACCTTCATTGGCATTGATATGAACAGTTATCTTCAAATCAACTGTAATTAAAGCTGTTTACTGTAAACAGCCAGACTGCCATTTCACAATGTACCAATTCAAATCATAGAAACCTCATTGCTACCTGTCTGTTTTTTCAACAAACATGAATGTGTGCATTCATTTTGTTTTTCTGAAACATTTGAACTCCTTATTTCGTAACACGCATTGTTTACAGTGTTACAAAACCCATTTCAAATAAGGTGTGATAAGTAGCAGATAACTTTTGTCAATTAACTAGTAAAGTATAACACATTATTGAGCTTCTTCTTTAAAAAAGTACCATAAGCAGATTATTTTTTCAAGTCACTAGTAAAGTAATGCATTATATTTTCACTTCTACACTGTAAAAAATATACAATTGAAGTCAGAATTATTAGCCCCCTTTGAAATTCTTTTTCTTTTTTAAATATTGCCCAAATTATGTTTAACAGAGCAAGTAAATTTTCACAGTATTTCCTAAAATATTTTTTCTTCTGGAGAAAGTCTTATTTGTTTTATTTCGGCTGGTATAAAAGCAGTTTTTAATTTTTTTAAAAAACGTTTTAAGATTAAAATTATTAGCCCCTTTAAGCTATATTTTTTTTGATAGTCTACAGAACAAACCATCATTATACAATAACTTGGCTAATTACCCTAACCTGCCTAGTTAACTTAATTAACCTAGTTAAGCCTTTAAATGTCACTTTAAGCTGCACTGTAAAAAACAAAATCCATAATTTTAGTTTATTTCTTTTATTAAAAAAAAGTAAAATAACGGCCATTAAATTACAGAAATTTACTGTAAAATAACAGAGGTTGAATTACAGAAATTTACCAGAAATTTAAATTTAAGGAAATTTCTGTAATTTAATGTCCGTTATTTTACAGGAAATTTCAGATTTTGTTTACAGTGTGTATAGAAGTGTTTTGAAAAATAGCTAGTAAAATATTATTTACTGTCATCATGGCAAAGATAAAATAAATCAGTTATTAGAAATGAGTTATTAAAACTATCATGTTTAGAAATATGTAGAAAAATCTTCTCTCCGTTAAACAGAAATTGGGAAAAAAATAAACAGGGAGGCTAATAATTCAGACTTCAACTGTATGTAAATTAAATATATATAAATATATATGTAAAAAAATATATGTAAAGATGTAAATTAAAGTTTTTCGTATTTTGTGATTCGTGGTTTTTCTTCTTCACTTATTTAGGCTTTTGAATTGCATTATGGGAACTTGATCTTTCTTCCAACAACTTTTAACCTTGAAAAGTTTGAAAAGTGACTTTTATGAACATTTCTAATAGTTTAAAGTGATATATTGTCTGGGTTGGTGTTGTATATTACATTACAAAAACCTGGTAATAAGCTGCCAGTACATTTTCTGCTATTTTACAAACTTACTTCTCTATATATTATTTCTTCCACAATATATTGTCTCAAACTACTAAAATGTCAATAAAAGTCACTTTATTAAACTGCAGAGTTGAATTTTCAACATCAAAAGTCGACATAACAGATATCATATTAAAGGTGAAAACCCCGAAAAAATAGTAATAAACATGGAATATGGATATTTTTTTACAGTGTAGGAAATTGTCTGACATACATTGTTTTCCCATTTATTGATTGACAGCTCTTCTGTCCCTGTTTTGAGAAACATCTAAATTAACTGTAGTTCTAATTTCAAGGTAAACATTTACTCATCTCACTTCCATAAAAAGTAGTCAGTATTCCTTAAAGTTAATAAAAACTGTAAAATACCAAATGACACGAAAAATATTAATTGCTGGAAAGAATTAAACTTACTTTTCCTGCGTCCTATTCTTCTTGCAATCCAAAAAGCTTGAATTTACGTTTCTATCAGCCTGATCTTTATTCACTTAAAGTTGTTAAAATAGTTTTAAAAATATATTTACTAACAAGCAAGCTTTGGCCATATGAAAAAAAAAGTAATGCAAATGTAGCACAACACATTTACTTTACCTAAAAGTAACTAAGAATCATATTTTATTCATAATTTATTACTTTAAGAATAACTTTCTCCAACACGGAAAACCTGCATGGCTTTCTTCTGAGGAACACAAAGGTACTGGTTTAAGTAAATGATGACTGATTATTCATTTTAATTCACAGAATAAAAAAATATACAAAGCATATTAGATGAATATTAAAATTGTATGTTTCCAAAAAAGTTGAAAATGAAATGACAAAATTAATTAAACATCATTTAGCATTATTTGTTTATATAAACAAGAAGTTATTTATTACCATTATTTATTTATTTTTTTGTACATTTGCGTTATTTACTACATTTTTACTTTTACGTTTTGCTGTAATATCAGCACAATCTCGCGCAATTCGTAACTTTTTGAATTAGTAGCTAACTTGTATGAATTCGTACGATATAATTCATACAATTTAGTACGATTTGCTCGTCCCCAATGACGGTTGGGTTTAGGGGTGGGGTTGGGTGCCACGCCTCATTTTTTAAATCGTACCTTTCCGTATGGCTGAATTCGTATGAATTTGTACGAATTAGCCACTAAACTGACTAAAATACTTACGTTTCCTCATAAGATCAGGGTGGTTATATAGGTAAAACCTATAGGTTTCAATGAGAGTGGCAAAGTAATAATTATTTAATATGGCAATTAATTAGTAATTTAAGACTGCACTGTTAAATAGAGTCTCAGCAAAGATGGTAACACTTTAGTTTAAGTGCCAATTCTCATTATTAGTGGCTTATTACCTCCTTATCATTAAAATATTAGCTGATTATCTGCATGATCTTATTCTGCATCCCTAACCCAATACCCAACTACAACTTTAATAACTATTAAAAAGCAGCAAATTAGGAGTTTAATGAGGCAAAATCATAGTTAATTGTGTATTATTATTGAGAATTGCACCTTAAAATAAAGTGTGACAAAGTTGTTTATTACGTCATCAAATGATTATAAAATCATTGTAAAAAAAAGTATAATATTCATAGTTTTTTGTTTAAAAAAAAGAATAACCCCTAAACAGGACACTGTTTATCTTAATGTATGAAAATGAAAGTACAAATGTAGTACGGTTTTGTCAATTTGATGCTTGAAAGCCATTTTTTGTCTATTATTCATATATATAGTGTCAAATATGCATACCTGTCAACCCTCCCGTTTTTCCCGGGATTCTCCCGTATTTTAAAGTTCTATCCCGCTATCATCCCGTAAAGGTAATTTCCCGTATTTTCAGTCTTTCTCTGAGGGGTGGCAAGAAACATTAAAGAGCACAGCCTTCCTATACGCAACCCATACTGCCGAACCACCAGGAGCCGCCCTTTGCTCTTAAATGTGAGTCTGTTCTGTGCTTTCGCTTTATGCATGAAAACACTTTGAAATAAATATAAAAACGGCGGGATTCCCTTTCCTTTTATTACAGGTGCCGTCTCCCCTTCATATGCAATCCTCAAAACAGTCATATAGTGGTGCATGACTGTCAGCTGACGCGCTCTATGGGGATAAATAGAGGCTGTTTCCCAAACAGATTCTGTACACGCGATTTGAAACGGAGCGAAAGTCTGGGTTTTGGGTGCGTGTTTAAACAGACATATACACATAATTAATAATAATAATAATATCTAAAGATGTCGATCTTGGTGGGGTTTTTTTTCAAACACAACTAATTTCATCCTAAATGAGTATAAAAAGTTGGGAAAGCAAATCGAATGCTTTATAACGTTAGATGGTTGCATTTTTAAAGTGACACCTGTTATTTAATGTAATCAAACAAACAAAAATCTAAATAAATAAGAGATTCATCCGTTGCTTTTTAATCAGAATGTGTACGTTATCAAGTAAAGAAATGGCTAATGAGATTTGCTAGCTTGATTTTATTTCATTATAATAGCTATAAATTATAATAAGCTGAACTGTTTGCTAATGTATTTGCTGCTAATGTATACTATTTATTTTTTCTTTTGTAAATAATAATAATAAAACATATTACTGACCGTTTAAATGTTTATTTACAATGAAACAGCTCCAAATCAACATATTAAGTAATTTGGGGATTTTTTAAGAAGGGAGGTGGGGGATGGGGTCCCTTATTATGGTGGGCATATCCCTTATTTTCACATCCCAGTGTTGACAGGTATGCAAATATGACAGAATATAAAAGACCTGAACTCTCAGGATGCATGTAGTATTTAGTTCTTAAAAGCAATGATTTAAGGTGGATCAGCTCTTCTTTGTCAAACACAAACAGGTTGGATTATTGTCTGACAGGATTTACTTCCCCTAAGCTTTTCAAAGCTGCCAAAAACAGCCTATTCTCACACTCAGCAAGGTGCTTTCTCCATTAACGGCTTACATTCTCCAAAAACCGATGTGTGGTTTTCTGAAACACGTTCCGGAAATGTCAGTTACAGCACTGTGTTTTGTATACACTTGTCTCAATATTTTAGAAACCATTATAACCTTTACCGTTCACACAATATGTCAAACTGACAGTCGTTCCTGAAATCATTACACCTAACTGATTTAGAGTTGATAGGACGTATACTTTCTAAAGAATTCTTGCTATTGTTTTTAACTACCACAACACATTTTTTCTTGTAGTTGGGAAAGCCATGACCCCCTAATCCATGGACTTTGCACGAGCTGCTCTTCTATTTACGATAGTCTGATAAGGGCTGCTGGAATGCAGGGGTTTAGACATTTGACTCAAAGGGGGAATAAACTTCACCGGCTCTGTTTTTTTGAAGGTTTCAGGCAGGAGTGGAATAAACACAGAGAGCACTGTGTTGCGTTTAGTTAAGCATTAGGGTCTTACACGGGGGTGTGGGGTAAGATATGCCACCGATGTTACCCTTTAGGCAATGAGAAATAAGAGTGAATTAAAATTAAGATTAATATGTGATGAGAAAATAGCAACTTAGTAATACACAATCACCTTACAACACAAATCCAGCCATTCTGTTTCCTATTGTTATGACGTTTGTTCATGGTTCCATTATTATACAAATTGTTCTTTATAATGCTATTCAGATTTTCCAAAATATATAAATCTTTAATAATACCCACTGTAAATAGTTTTGCATTGAAGGCAAATTATCATGTAATTAAAAATATATATGGGTGACGCGGTGACGCAGTGGGTAGCACGTTTGCCTCACAGCAAGAAGGTTGCTGGTTCGAGCCTCGGGTGGATCAGTGGGGGGTTCTGTGTGGTTTGCATGTTCTCCCTGTGTTTGCGTGGGTTTCCTCCGGGTGCTTCGTTTTCCCCCACAGTCCAAAGACATGCGGTACAGGTGAATTGGGTATGGGTTATATATAAAATTTACCGTAGTGTAAATGATTGTGGATGTTTCCCAGTGATAAGTTGCGGCTGGAAGGGCTTCCGCTGCGTAAAAACATATGCTGGATAAGTTGGCGGTTCATTCCGCTGTGGCGACCCCAGATTAATAAAGGGACTAAGCCGAGAAGAAAATGAATGAATGAATGAAAATATATATTATCACAAATTGTTAGTAGGCCGGCACGGTGGCTCAGTGGTTAGTACTGTGGCCTCACAGCAAGAAGGTCACTGGTTCGAGTCCCGGCTGGGCCGGATGGCATTTCTGTGTGGAGTTTGCATGTTCTCTCCATGTTGGTGTGGGTTTACTCCGCGTGCTCTAGTTTCCCCCACAGTCCAAAGACATGACTAGGTGAATTGAATAAACTAAATTGGCCGTAGTGTATGTGAGTGTGTGAATGAGAGTGTATAGGTGTTTCCCAGGGTTGGCTTGTGGCTGGAAGGGCATCCGCTGCGTAAAACATATGCTGGAATAGTTGGCGGTACATTCCGCTGTGATAAATAAGAGACTAAGCAGGAGGAAAATGAATGAATGAATGAATAATTGTCAGTAGTTTAGCAGGTCATCAGCATAGTATATGGAATATTTTTTTTGAGGCTGGGTAATCTTTGACATTGAACATTGACATTTCACCAATGCGCAACAAGTTCTTAACATAAAAGGAAGCATTAAAAGACATGACACTAAAAAGGAAATATATATATATATATATATATATATATATATATATATATATATATATATATATATATATATATATATATATATATATATATATATATATATATATATATATATATAGTTGAAGTCAGAGTTATTATTAGGTCCCCTGAATTATTAGCCCCCCTGTTTATTTTTTCCCCAATTTCTGTTTAATAGAGAGAAGATTTGTTCTTCTTTCATTTATTTTTTTTGATTTTTAAACACATTTCTAAACATAATAGTTTTAATAACTCATCTCTAATAACTGATTTATTTTATCTTTGCCATGATGAGAGTAAAAAATATTTGACTAGATATTTTTTAAGACACTTCTATACAGCTTAAAGTGACATTTAAAGGCTTAACTAGGTTAATTAGGTTAACTAGGCAGGTTAGGGGAATTAGGCAAGTAATTGTATAACGATGGTTTGTTCTGTAGACTATCGAAAAAAATATATAGCTTAAAGGGGCTAATAATTTTGACCTTAAAATGGGTTTTAAAATATTTAAAACTGCTTTTATTCTAGCCAAAATAAAACAAATAAGACTTTCTCCAGAAGGCAAAATATTATCAGACATATTGTGAAAAGTTCCTTGTTCTGTTAAACATCATTTAGAAAATATTGAAAAAGGAAAAAAAATTGAAAGGGGTTTAATAATTCTGATTTCAACTATATATATATATATACAGTATATATAATTTTTTTTTTTTGTTTTTTTTTTTTTAAATTAATAAATTTTTTTTGTTTCATGTACAACAACACTGACAACATCCCATCCCACCCACAATGCATGAAAATGACTAAAAACATGAAATTATGCATATTAGACATGTTGCGTTTCACAAAATAATCTGTTGTCTATACAGCAGTTTGAAATCTGCCTTCAAGAGTGTGTTTTTGGATGCTTAAAATTATGAACGAATGGCCAAAATGCATTAAAAAAATTATGAACGAATGGCCAAAATGCATAAAAATGCTCATTCTGTAGTTGTAGTTGTAGTTGTTGGGTTAAAGGGATAGCTCACCCCAAAATAATAGAATATATACTTACAATTTTTGTGTGTTGAGTGGAAAATAAGATATTCTGAAGAATATTGGAAATAGTCACCATTGACATCCATATAGGACAAAACATCTTTAAAGATTAGTTAAGAGTTAAGAGTCCATAATAACAGAACTAATAGTGAACTAATGAATTTAATGTACTGTATACCCTAGTCATTTGACAAAATCTTACCCCACTCTCCAGAGTAAAATACATTAGTTTTTCCTAAGTGTTGTGAGGAATGTTGGTTTATCTGGAATGTATGTGCACAGTAATATAAGAATCCTTTCCCTCTGAAGTGTGCTAAGAAATAAATCTCCTTTCAAATGACATAATTACAGATGTCATAGTTCATAACTGCACACTTTCCACATCTTTGATCAGTGCTTCGAAATGACTTCAGTCATTCAGGGATCACTGGGAAAACATGTGTGAGGTTTGCGCTGATGCGACCACACACTGACAGCAGGAAGATACTAACATGCCTGGGAAAATATCTCTTTAAATCTGTGCTGGTGACATCATCTGACTCACAGAGTCAATAAAGCTCACAGCTGCTCATACACCCCTCAGCGCAGATAGAAAATGAGAGAGGAGGAAATTACAGCATCCATCATTCAGATCCCAAACAGCAGGATTAGTTTCCCTGTAAACAAACAAAGCAGGGATTTGCTTCCTTGTAAATGAGAACAAAAGGGATCATTTAGATGGTTTCAATTAAGAACAACGAGTTGTTCTTTTGTTAATAAAGAGGATCAGAAAACAGTAAAGTTGGGAACAATGTGGTACAGTACAGCAGGAACGTCTTGCTCTTGACGTTTTAGCATGAGGTGGAAAAACTGAAGACATTTAAATGCACGTTAGTGTGTTTGTCAGTAGAGCTGGCTTCAGCTAGTATTTTTCTTTATTGTTTTACATACTGGAAGTTTAAATCACATAACATTTCTCTTGACACCTTTCCATAATTCAGAAAATTTAATAGATAGGATACATTTCAGTATTGTACTTACTTACTCCAAGGGCTGTTTATATCGAAGTTGATATTTAGCCACACCATGTTGGTGTTTCGTAACATCTATTTTTTACGTGGTGGGTCATTAGTCCAACGCTCAACCCCCAACCTGGAGGATGAGGACATACACACATATACTACAGACAATTTACCTTACCCAATTCACCTATAGTGCATGTCTTGGACTTGTGGGGGAAACCTGAGCACCCAGAGGAAACCCACACCAACACAAGGAGAACATGCAAACTCCACACAGAAATGCCAACTGACAAGCTGGGGCTCAAACCAGTGACCTTCTTGCTGTGACGCAACAGAGCTACCCACTGAGTCACTGTGCTGCCCTGGAAAATTGTACACATACTTTATAATTTAGTGATCCATTTTAGGTTTTTTCAGTGTTCTTGTTTGTGATGTAACATGTGGTAAAGAGGAAAGAGACATACACTCAAAAAATATTTAGGCCTAACAAATAAGATTTATGTATTCTGATTGCATATAAAGTTTCCATCCATTTGGATGCATAAGTTTAACATAATTGAACAAAAAAATGTAACTAGATCTGGCTTTTTCTACAGCAAGAAATATTTACACCACATTCTTATCTTTTAATTGATTAACTCTATTCCATTTAAACAGGTTCTAAGATTGTTTGAAGAAACATTGATTCTAAGGAATCTGCATTTAAAATATTGTGATTCATTTTTTTTTTTTGAGCGTATCATGCTCAGTTTATGAAGGACACATCATGCACAATCCCATCTAACAGGGAACATTCTGGAACATTCCTTAAAAGTTGTGTAAATGTTAGCACATAACGTAATAAAAACATTTTTGGAACATTCTTGTAATGTTGATTAAACCTCATTAAAATGTTCTTTTATTAATGAAATTAGTTTTTAAAACATTCTTAGATTATTATATTAATTGAATGTTCTGATAATTCTTCTGAACAAAATTTTGAGAATATTAATATAAAAACATAAAATAACAGTGAAATGTTATAGAGATTCATTCATTCATTCATTTTCGGCTCAGTCCCTTTATTAATCTGGGGTCGCCACAGCGGAATGAACCGCCAAGTTTTCCAGCATATGTTTTACGCAGCGGATGCCCTTCCAGCTGCAACTCATCACTGGGAAACATCCAGACCATACACTCTCATTCACACACATACAGACAATTTAGCCTACCCAATTCACCTACACCACATGTCTTTGGACTTGTGGGGGAAACCATAGCACCTGGAGGAAACCAACGCGAACATGGGGAGAACATGCAACATGCAAGGCTCAAACCTTCTTGCTGTGAGGTGATCGTGCTACCCACTGCACCACCGCGTTGCCTGTTATGAATAATGTTATTATAGCCAAAAGAAATGGACATTTTTAAACAGTGTAAGAATTTTTTTCTTAACTTTATAACTTAATGGGAACATTAATAATAAGAAACATTTTTACAACCTAAAATGTTTACTGGGATAGCCCCTCACACTATGGAAGCCAAACAAGCCCATACATTAAATGTAAAATTTGATCGTGTCAACATGCAATTTAGGTCAATGTTTTAACAAGCCCAGAAGCCCATACAATCATTTGAGATTATATTTACATAAGCAACATAATTATACATTGGGATATAGTGTACATATGCAAACATTAGATGTTATGTTTACTTATGGAAGATAACACGCATAATTATTGACATTTACATATGTAAACATATGCCTTTCAAGAAAATCACCGCCTCAACAAGGTCAGATTTCATAAACTGCATGTCTATGGCACAGAATTCATTCATTCATTCATTTTCTTTTCGGCTAAGTCCCTTTATTAATCTGGGGTCATCACAGTGGAATGAACCGCCAATTATCCAGCATATGTTTTACGCCCTTCCAGCTGCAACGCATCACTGGGAAACATCCAGACCATACACTCTCATTCACACACATACAGACAATTTAGCCTACCCAATTCACCTACACCACATGTCTTTGGACTTGTGGGGGAAACCAGAGCACCTGGAGGAAACCAACGCGAACATGGGGAGAACATGCAACATGCAAACCTTCTTGCTGTGAGGTGATTGTGCTACCCACTGCACCACCGCGTTGCCTGTTATGAATAATGTTATTATAGCTAAAAGAAATGGACATTTTTAAACAGTGTAAGAATTTTTTTAAAATATATATATATATAACTTAACTGTATAACTTAATGGGAAAATTAATAATAAGAAACATTTTTACAACCTAAAATGTTTACTGGGATAGCCCCTCACACTATGGAAGCCAAACAAGGCCATACATTAAATGTAAAATTTGATTGTGTCAACATGCAATTTAGGTCAATGTTTTAACAAGCCCAGCAGCCCATACAATCACAATATTTGAGATTATATTTACATAAGCAACATATTTATACATTGGGATATAGTGTACATATGCAAACATTAGATGTTATGTTTACTTATGGTAGATAACACGCATAATTATTGACATATACATATGTAAACATATGCCTTTCAAGAAAATCACCGCCTCAACAAGGTCAGATTTCATAAACTGCATGTCTATGGCACAGTATTCATTCATTCATTCATTCATTTTCTTTTCGGCTAAGTCCCTTTATTAATCTGGGGTCATCACAGTGGAATGAACCGCCAATTATCCAGCATATGTTTTACGCCCTTCCAGCTGCAACCCATCACTGGGAAACACCCATACACACTCATTCACACTTCACACACATGGTTATTAACTGACGCTGCAGAAGAAAACGTGCGGCAAAATAGACGTGCTCCTAGTAAGTAGTTATCTCTTAGTGACTCCCTCTACCCAGGTGCGCAACCTTGGGGTGCTTTTTGATGCACAGCTTAGTTTTAACTCACACTTCAAAGACTTGACTAAAATAGCCTTCTTTCACCTACGTAACATTGCGCGGATTAGACCTTTTCTTTCACGGCCGGATGCGGAAAGGCTTGTCCATGCCTTTATCACATCACGCCTTGACTTCTGTAACTCACTCTTCGGGGGCCTACCAGCAAGCTCTCTGAGACGTTTACAGTACATTCAAAATTCTGCTGCACGGGTTTTGACACATACTTCCTCACGCCACCATATCACTCCTGTACTCCAGCAACTTCACTGGCTTCCTGTTAAGTCACGTATTGATTTTAAGACTCTGATTTTAACATATAAAGCAGTGCATGGGCTAGCACCTGACTACATTTGTGACCTGATAACTCTGGCCACTCCCACCCGCAGTCTTCGTTCTTCATCTGGAGTTTTGCTGTTTCAGCCTCGCTGTAAACTAAAGTCTATGGGTGGTCGTGCTTTTTCGTACAGTGCGCCTAAGCTATGGAATGGCCTACCCATCAACATCAGGAATGCCGCTTCTCTGGACTGTTTTAAGAAACTCCTCAAGACTCACCTTTTTACCATTGCTTTTAACTTAGACTAATTAATTTTGTTATTTAATCATCCAGTTCTATTGAATCGTTCATATTTTATTGTTTTATTGTGGTCTTTTTTTACTGTTTTTATTGTTCTGCTTTGTTTGCCTTGTAGCGCTTTGGGTCTGAGAAAAGCGCACTATAAATAAAATGTATTATTATTATTATTATTATTAAGAGCAATCACTATCTGTTTATTAGCTACTACAGCAGGGGAGTTCTCAAGATCTACCTGTGCTCAAACTCCCCTCTTGCTCTGCAATGGGAGGGAGCCCCGGGCTCGAGGATCTTCTGAGCTCAGGGCTCTCTCCCAGGACAGCATGCCAATCCCGCTTTATAATCAATAATAAGCTAAGTGTGAACTCTTGAAATAAAATATTTTGAAAAAAATGCTGATGTCTAGCATAGATTGACTTCCGCAGTATTTATTTTCTATTGTGGAAGTCAGTGGGTGACTATAACCAAAACTCTTCCAAATATCTTCATTTGTGTTCAAGAGAAACACACGAAGGTTTAAATAGCACATGATGGAGAATAAATGATGAGGTCATTTTCATTTTTGGGTGAATTGTCCCTTTAAGGTTTAGAGCTAGAAAGGGAAACACGGGCCAGAGGTCAACTTTCATGTGACCCATTTGTGACTGACCCATGTAGGTCAGACTGTGCTCTGCAAGTCCAGACTTGGCTGAGGTAATTTAGGACAAGCAACAATAGCGAAAAAAACATTTCCCAATCCGTCAAACCCTCCAAATCCTTTCTGCCCCAGGGCACCAGTCTGTGGAAGTTTAGTCAACACATTGTCAGGGGAGGTGATACATGCTGAACATAAGCCAGGCATTTTTCTCTCCGTCTCTCACTTTATTATTCCCATTTAATTCAGAAATGGGTCCGAGAACCATTATGTCAGCCTGCGTTTGAAAATGCGATCACCGCTGAAAATCTGTTTTCACTTCTAAAATTCTTGGAAGACGGTATTTCCAGACATGAGGAGGAAAAAAAGAAAAGCAGGCTACACAATCAGAATGATAGTGGTAAATAAATCAGATGTTGAATGACATCATTGGCAGGACTGATATCATTCGAGTGGCTCCTGCCAAAAAAGAATGAAGTAATCCTGACTGAGTGATTAACAGCCTATAATAATCAGAGTCATGGGAACTGTGTGTGACACATCGGATTCTGCCATGAGCCGTTCTTGAAACTATAGCTGGTCTGGTCTTTATACTGTATTTGGGTTATGAATACAAACCAGTCTGTTCTTTAAAACCCTGGTGTTTCTGCATCTTGAGAACCACAGACAACTCCTGCCAAGATGTAATTCAAAACATCTTGATGAGATGATACAGCTTTTCATTAACACTTTACAGTAAGGTTGCATTAGGTAAAGTTACTTAATGTACATGAACAAACAATGAACAGTACATTTATTACAGTCTTTAGTCATCCTTGTTAACAGTGCATGACATCACACAGTTGTCTGGAATACTCAATTCTGATTGGTCAGCCGCAACATTCGCAGGCTCAACCGGGAACTTCAATTCAGCTTGACCGTCAATGAATACGTTCACATGCATATACTTACACCACGTTCGTAAGTATCTGCTTGTCTGTCATGTCTCTGTTTCTGACAGTTTGGCTCAGTCCTGTGAATAAATAATAAGTGAATAGGAATTATTTTTATAATGTTTTCATTTATAACCTTTAACATTTTTAGTGCAGCGCTTTAGCGTAAACATAGCATTAATTAGGTCAGTTAGATTCTATGTTTCTTTTCTTGGGAAAATATTTTCAGGAGAAGCCAGACCCCAAAGTTAAAAGGAGGGGTTTGTAAAACTTCTGTCAACATAACTCACGTTGTTTCAAAACTGCTTGGCTTTATTTATTCTTTGGAACCCCATGTATTATATATTTTTTACATGAATCATAAGGTTTCTTACCTTTAATAGTCCAGATATACTCAGAACATGCAACAATGGCATAAATGTCTTGTAAAACAAATCCAACTGAGGGTTAATCAAAGCCTTTTTAAAATATATGTCTGTTTAATATACAACAGTGACAATAAAACTGCATGTATCATATCTTTTTGGTTCATGATTAGGATGATTTAATGAAGTTGTATAGTTAAATTTCCAGTCCTAAATATAAAAACATAAAGGCCAAGTTTCACAAACAGGGTTTAGCTTAAGCCAGGACTAGACCTTAGTTAAATTAGGCTATTTAAGCCACATTTATAAAAACAGCCTTAGAAAAATACATTACTGGTGTGCACCTGTAAACAAAAAATGACACTGCCATATTTTAAGACATCTCACCGCAAGTTATTTTCAGTTGAGACAGCTCAAACATGCAATTTAATCCAAGACTAGCCTTAAACCTGTTTGTGAAACCGGGGGAAAATATCTTAAATATAAAATATTTAAGTCCTTCGGAACTACAGTTGAAGTCAAAATTATTAGCCCCCCTGAATTATTAGACCCCCTGTTTATTTTTTCTCCAATTTCTGTTTAACAGAGAGCAGATTTTTTCAACACATTTCTAAACATAATAGTTTTAATAACTCATCTCTAATAACTGATTTATTTTATCTTTGCCATGATGACAGTAAATAATATTTGACTAGATATTTTTCAAGACACTTCTATACAGCTTAAAGTGACATTTAAAGGCTTAACTAGGTTAATTAGGTTAACTAGGCAGGTTAGGGTAATTAGGCAAGTTATTGTATAATGATGGTTTGTTCTGTAGACTATTTAAAAAAATAAAGCTTAAAGGGGCTAATAGTTTTGACCTTAAAATGTTTTTAAAAAAATTTAAAACTGCTTTTATTCTAGCCGAAATAAAATAAACAAGACTTTCTCCAGAAGCAAAAAATATTCTCAGACATACCGTTAAAATTTCCTTGCTCTGTTAAACATTATTTGGGAAATATTTAAAAAAGAAAAAGAAATTCAAAGGGGGGCTAATAATTCTGACTTTAACTGAATGTGAGGGTGAGTAAATAATAATGTTAGAGTGAACTAATAACGTAAGAATTGATTTGAAAGTTGATGTGATAGCAGAACCTCACTGAAGAACTTATAGGATTTGGTTCTTGGGTTCCTCTCTCATTCCTTGACAATTAAAAGAAAGTTATTGGTGCCACATTAAATGTTTGTTATGTCAAAACATCGGTTTCCGGGTTATCTAAAGCATGCTCCATAAACCATATGTTAGATACTTTCAAACAGAACTTGAGGAACTTAAAAATGTAATTAATGGCATTAGTCTAAAACAAAATGTTGGTTTTGATTGAAGCCTACTTTAAAGGGGTCCTATATTGTTATTTAATAAAGTCTTGATTTTGTTTTGGGGTATACTAGAACATGCTTTTTCACATAATTTACAATATTACAATACCTTTCTTTCCAGCTTGGCACAAACAACTTAATTAGTTCCAGGTTTGACGAAGACCCACCTGCTGAAAAACTAAGGCCCAGTTTCACAAACAGCGTTTAGCTTAAGCCAGGACTAGGCATTAGTTAAATTAGGCTGTTTAAGCCACATTTATAAAACCAGCCTTAGAAAAATACATAACTGGTGTGCACCTGTAAACAAAAAATGACACTGACATAAGACATCTTACTGCAAGTTATTTTCAGTTGAGACAGCTCAAACATGCAATTTAATCCAAGACTAGCCTTAAACCTTGTTTGTGAAACTGGGGGTAAATGTGTTGTGATTGGTTAGATTTCCCAGTGCATTGTAATTAGCAAACAGCTTAGATGGTGTTTCAGTATGGCCACTCCCCTTTTCCAAAGCATTTGTAGTTTGTAAACCACACGATGATGTCGATGGAGACGGCAATGAGAATAATTTTACACGATCTTGTTATTCGCAACAGATACACACTGTTTAGGTAAATAAACATTCATTTTATTCTTATCCCAGTTAATCAGCCACTAGCTTTCATGAATTTTGGGAGAAGTTGATGAAATTAAAATATGTTAATCCAGCAGCTGTAATCTCTCCAGTGCAGCACAGACTATCATGGTGACATCCATCAGCTGTCATAGATACATCTACTGTTATCATTGTTAAGGTGATTGAACAACAAAATACATGTTCTTACACACGTCTAAGAATTGGGATATGAGATATTTCACAATATAGTCAATTTGAGCAAGAATATTGAACATGGGGTTGCGCAAAATGTTTGCACACACAGATATACCAGGACGTATCAGATTGGTAGAATGTTATTGTCATTTCGACCCTCTCAACCTCACATACATTCCATAGGCAGAGTTACTGTATGCCATTTTCTGACATCGTTAGGTGCGGAAAAAATCTCTAGTCCAAATGAGCCATTAACTGTAGTTTTTGAAAAGAGAACTCAGAATAGAGAAGAGTTTTAGATTTTGTAGATCTTTTCTATTCCTAAACATTCACACACTACACCCTAACTAACATTGAAAAAGTGAAAAAGCATAATAGGACCGCTACAAGGCAATATTCATCTGTCAATATGGTTTTATGGCTAGTCGTAAAGCCATTTCAGCAGCCTGTGACCTCAGCTGTAATCTGGCCTGAAATTCTTCCGAGGGTCATTGGTGACCTGTGTTCACCCTTAATTGTTCACCCAAATAGTATTTACTCAACCTCATGTCCTTCCAGATATGTGATGCTCTTTCCTCAACAGAACACAAAAGACGATTTTTTAACGATTTTTTTTTAAGGGTATAACAACACTGAGGCATTGTACAGTTGCAATCAGAATTGTTCAACCCCCTGATTTATTAGCCCCCCTGTTTATTTTTTTCCCCAATTTCTGTTTAACGGGGATAAAAAATTTTCAACACATTTCTAAACATAATAGTTTTAATAACTCACCTCTAATAACTGATTTATTTTATCTTTGCCATGATGACAGTACATAATATTTTACTAGAAATTTTTCAAGACACTTCTTTACAGCTTAAAGTGACATTTAAAGGCTTAACTAGGTTAATTATGTTAACTAGGCAGGTTAGGGTAATTAGGCAAGTTATTGTATAATGATGGTTTGTTTTGTATACTATTGAAAAAATATATAGCTTAAAGGGGCTAATAATTTTGACCTTAAAATGGGTTTTAAAAAATTAAAAACTGTTTTTTTTCTAGCCAAAATAAAACAAATAAGACTTTCTCCAGAAGAAAAAATATTATCAGACATACTGTAAAAATGTCCTTGTTCTGTTAAACATCATTTGGGAAATATTTAAAAAAGAAAAAAAATTCAAAGGGGGTTCAATAATTCTGATTGCAACTGTATAAGGGTGAAAAAGTGTTTAAAAGCATTAAAACAAATTCTAAAACAGTTTAAATTTGATTTATTTTCATTTCTTCTTTTTAAATAATGACTACCATAAAAAAGACTCATGAATCTTGCCAGATGTATAGAACAAGAATTATTTGATGACGTTAAATGACTCATTTTATGGAACATGGTGCAACCCCAAAATTCTAAATTCATTGTAATTTTAAGTCATAATGCTTTGCTGCCGTCTTTCAAATCAGGTTTTATCCATTTGTCAGTAAAATAAATAATAAAAGACATTTTAAGGAAATTCCACTATCATACATAGATCATACATTTAATCCATATTCATTCTTTTCCACAAAGATTGTTTAAAATATAAACACTTTTTTTAGGATTTAATATGCATTCTTTGTATATAAATTTTTATTTGACGTGAACACCAAAATACAGCTCAAAATATAACGTCTTTCGCTTACAGCAACCTGCCACTGATATCGTTTTAAAAACATCTTCTTTGTGTTTCACAGGTAAAAATGGGAGTAAAAATACTATAGAATACTTATTTTCGGAGGAGTGTGAGATTTCAATGCTATCTTGATGCCTGAACTAAAAATCTGGTCACCATACACTGCAAAAAAATGCTTTTCTTACTGAGATTTTTTTTTGTCTTGTTTCTAGTCCAAATATCAAAAAATTCCTAAATCAAGAAGAATTTTCTAGTCAACCTAAACATATTTCCTTGTTTAAAGAAATAAAATGCCAAATTGAAGTGAGTTTTTCCTTAAAACAAGCTAAATAATCTGCCAATGGGGAAAGCAAAATAATCTTATGTCAAAAGGAAAAGCAAGATTGTTTTGTTTACCCCATTGGCAGATTATTTTGCTTGTTTTAAGGAAAAACTGACTTAATATTGGCATATTATTTCTGAAAACAAGACATTATGTTTTGCTTGCCAAGAAAATGTTTCTTGATATACGAATTTTTAGATATTTGGACTAAAAAAACAAGACAAAAAAAAATCTAATTAAGAAAAGCATTTTTTTGCAGTGTACTTGCAATATTTGTCTTAAAATTACTAAATAAAGTTTGAAGTGGCAACTGAAATCCGTTTGTCTGGCATATTTTCTCCCAGCGTACACTGCAAAAATTGATTCATTGGATTTACTAATCTTGTAAAGGTAAGTAGGTGCAAACAATTTATATGGGCTGAATTTAAATTATATAACTATAAATATACAGTTGCAATTAGTATTATTAAACCCCCTATTAAATATTAAATATTAATACTATTAAATAGTATTATTTGTTCTGTAGACTATCGAAAAAATATATAGCTTAAAGGGGCTAATAATTTTGACCTTAAAATGGTTTTAAAAAAAATAAAAACTGCATTTATTCTAGCCGAAATAAAACAAACAAGACTTTCTCCAGAAGAAAAAATATTATCAGACATACTGTGAAAATTTCCTTGCTCTGTTAAACATCATTTGGGAAAGAAAAACAGGGGGTTTAATAATTCTGCTTGCAATTGTAAATTATAAATATAATTATAATTATGTAAATATAAATTGTTTGCAACCACTTACCTTCGAATCCATCGAATCATTTTTTTTAGTGTCGGATACACAAAGAGTGTGTTTGTATGTTTACAGGCTAGATAAACACAGAATGTGCAGGGTCTCCGGTCTCTATCGCTTGAGAACTTGCGATGTCAAATGCCAGAGCAGATGTTATGCCGGCTCCAAATTTCAAGCAAGGGACTAAACAAACCATTGCAAGAGATTTCTTTAAGAGCTCCATGCATCATAGTCAACTGCTCTCTTCTGGGTTCAGGGTCATTTATCATTCCACATAGGTCAAGAAAGAAAAATGGTTGTCTTGTGGTGTAACATGGGTCTCGTTCTCTTCCTGCAGAGTAACGGCTCAGCGAAGTATCGAAGATGCTGAGGAGATTGAGAGAGAAAGGCGCCGTCGGGCCCGTGAGGCTTTCCGAAATCAGCACAGCCTGTCTGGATCTGCTGGATCCCCTCAGGACAGCGCGAACCCACCTGAGGCCAGCCTGTAAGTGTGGACGTCATTCTGTTCGATGCACTTCACCTGGTGTTTGTTAGGCTTGTTTTGTTGCCTGGCAGATTTCCATTTGAAATATTGGCTTGCAGTATGTCTGCTTCTCATTGAAGTTTATCCTGCCCAAGAGCTGTCCAGTTGGGCAGAAGGAGATTGTCTGACTGACACGTAAAGCAGCTGACTGCAGTTTGTTTAATTTTTTGGGTCAAATAATGTATAACTGAGAGAAGATTCTTTCAAGACATTTTTAAACATAACAAACTAACTTCTTTGGTCTTTGGCACGATGACAATACATGATGTTTTACTAGTAATTTTGCAAGGTACTAGTATTTAGCCTTAAGAGCAATTTAAAGGCTTAATTTGGTTAACTAGGCAAGTTAGGTTAATTAGGCAAGTCATTAGACAACAGTGGTTTGGGCTGTAGCTAATGAGGAGAAAATATTTTTTAAGGGAACTATTAATATTGAAGATAAAAGTACTGCAAAAAAAAAATTATTTTTTTCGGGTCGCCACAGTGGAATGAACCGCCAACTTATCCAGCATATGTTTTATGCAGCGGATGCCCTTCTACACTAAGCTACTGGTTTGCTTCATCTAGCTCAGAAATATTCTCAGTATCATTTGGCCACACAGGGGTGAATAAATAATGTTTTCTTCAGTCTGTATTTCCAATGCAATCTCACGGCAATTCGTAACTTTTTGATTTATTCGTGTGAATTCATACGATCAAATTCGTACAATTTAGTATGATTTGCTCATCACCCAATGACGGTTGGGTTTGGGGGTGGGGTTGCATGCCACGCCTTTTTAAAATCGTACATTTTCATACAACATAATTCGTACGAATCAACCACTAAACTGACAAAACATAAAATACTTACGTTTTCTCGTGAGATCAGGCTGATATTTCCAACGCAATCTCACAGCAATTCGTAACTTTTTGATTTAGTGGCTAATTCGTATGAATTCGTATGATCTAAATCGTACGAATAAGTACGATTTGCTCATCACCCAATGACGGTTGGGTTTAGGGGTGTGGTTACATGCCACGCCTCCTTTTTAAAATCGTACATTTTCATACAACATAATTCTTACGAATCAACCACTAAACTGACAAAACATAAAATACTTACTTTTTCTTGTGAGATCAGGCTGATATTTCCAACGCAATCTCACAGCAATTCTTAACTTTTTGATTTAGTGGCTAATTCGTATGAATTCGTACGATCTAAATCGTACGAATAAGTACGATTTGCTCATCACCCAATGACGGTTGGGTTTAGGGGTGTGGTTACATGCCACGCCTCCTTTTTAAAATCGTACATTTTCATACAACATAATTCGTATGAATCAACCACTAAACTGACAAAACATAAAATACTTACGTTTTCTCGTGAGATCAGGCTGATATTTCCAACGCAATCTCACAGCAATTCGTAACTTTTTGATTTAGTGGATAACTCGTATGAATTCGTACAATCTAAATCGTACGAATTAGTACGATTTGCTCATCACCCAATGACTGGTGGGTTGAGGTTAGGGGTGGGGTTAGGTGCCACACCTCTTTTTTAAAATCATACATTTTGGTACGACTGAACTCATACGAATTCGTACAAATTAGCCACTAAACTGACAAAATGTAAAATACTTAAGTTTTCTCATGAGATCAGGCTGATATTTCCAACGCAATCTCACAGCAATTCGTAACTTTTTGATTTAGTGGCTAATTCGTATGAATTCGTACGATCTAAATCGTACGAATTAGTACGATTTGCTCATCACCCAATGACGGTTGGGTTTAGGGGTGGGGTTAGGTGCCACACCTCCATTTTAAAATCGTACATTTTCGTAAGACTGAACTCATACGAATTCGTACGAATTAGCCACTAAACTGACAAAATGTAAAATACTTACGTTTCCTCGTGAGATCAGGCTGGTATTTCACACAACAGCATGGATGAAGGCACACGCTCTTCAGAAACATTCATGTATAAAAGTTAAACAAACATTGTAATGAATAAGTCACTGTTCTCTCTACCCCCTCTGATTTAATCAGTCTGGATTTCTTTACAATAGTGACGTTTTGAACTGACTGAATACAATTACTAACTGAATGTTTAGACTAAAACCTCTCTTTGAGTTTATCTGATTTCAATTAATTAGGTTAAAGGATTCGAATAAAATTTTCTGCTAGCATCATTGTAGATGCTTAGTGTAATAATATTTCAGCTCTCAAGTTTATCTGTGTGATGTTAACTATATTAACAACATTATTTTGCATCACTGTTTTGCATGGACACACAGAAAACACTCTTGAATTTGAACATTCTTTGAAATACTTTTGTTGTTTTGGATTTTTTAATGAAAAAAAATCTTACATATTGTTCCTTTCTTGATATACCTAAAAAAAAAACTGTCGCCTCACAGCAAGAAGGTTGCTGGTTCGAGTCTCGGCTGTGCCAGTTGGCATTTGTGTGTGGAGTTCTGTGTGCATGTTCTCCCCATGTTTGCGTGGGTGGATGTCCAAAGACATGCGCTAGGTGAATTGAATAAACTAAACTGGCCATAGTGTATGGATGTGTGTGTGAATGAGTGTATGGGTTTCCCAGTACTTGGATGTGGCTGGAAGGACATCCGCTGCGTGAAACATATGCAAGAATAGTTGACAATTCATTCTGCTGTGGCGACCCCTGATAAATAAGGGACTAAGCTGAAGGAAAATGAATGAATGATAAAGGGAGAAAACAGCACCATTGATTTATAAGTAGGGGCTTAAGAAAAGTTTAGTTTAGTTTTCTTTTTCTGTCAACCAAACACACACGTGCATAGGTACAGTGGCACATCTGTTCTCTCATCATGACCTAATCTCTGAAGAATTTACAGC
The DNA here is from genome assembly GCA_903798195.1 of Danio kyathit. Taxonomy (NCBI): domain Eukaryota; kingdom Metazoa; phylum Chordata; class Actinopteri; order Cypriniformes; family Danionidae; genus Danio; species Danio kyathit. The sequence continues at coordinate 37,148,644 of LR812543.1, forward strand.
AGGTACGCTTTTGGAACAGCATTTATGTCCTATACCACACAATACGTCTTTGCTTTTACTCTGAGAAACATTTTATATGTGTAAAGATAAACACAGCTGTTTGAGTCAACCTGTTTAACCAAAAATAGGCTGTCTAGAGCCACTTTGTAATTATCTTTGATCAGAGAAGATTTAGAGGCTCACTCTTGGCTTAGAGACGCATGATGATTTTCCAGACTTTTTAGGTCAGTTTAACATGGAAAGAGGTTTTTCGGTAATGCCAGTGCAAGAGGTTTAAAACTAGTCTTAAACTCTTTTCCGCTAAATTATATTGACCGATTGTTGATGTCCAGTCGTTACGCTTTGCTGCTTTAATAGTCTTGAGGAATGTGCTTTGCATTCCTTTCCGGCAGCTCCTGGGCAGATGAAATAGATTTTAATTCAAGGCTTTGCAATGAATAGAAAATAGGGTGATGTGTCTGTAAAAAAAACACTTCCTTTTATTTCTATTTTAAGCTATTCATCCAATGCAGGTGTGTGTGTTTAAACCTTTTGTGAACCCTTTGAATAATCCCTTACACAAATTTACCCTGGTAACCCATACCATGAATGGGTCAGATACTGGGCACTCTTATCTAATGTAAACAAAAATACATTAAAACAGCAAGGCATACATACAAGCATAAGTGAACATTTGGAAATGGGATCACACATGTTTCAATGTACAATTCACGCTATAAACAAACTATAAACTAAGGCTATTAGCTCAATAAACTACTAATTAGCTGCTTATTCATAGGAAGTAAGGTAGTAGTTAGGTTTAGGTATTGGGCAGGATTAGGGATGTAGAGTTAGATCATAATTTATAAGTGCTAGAACAGTTAATATCTTAATGCTTTAGTTTAAGTAACATTTCTCACTATTAACTACTGACTTATATTTTCACCCTTAACTAGTATTACTCTTAGATCATAGTATAATTTATCTTTGGACCAACCTAAAAATACTGTAATTTAGTACAGCTAAATTTCCCTCAAATTATATAGTTTTGTCTTATTTGAAACTGAAAATATTGAAAATTTTATATTCTGCACAAGGAATAAAAAATGCATGCGTTAGCTCAAAGGTAACTTGTTGATTTATAGACTAATTGAATTACTTTGGTTCAAATTAAAGAGCTCCTATTATGGGTTTTTGAAAATGACCTTCTATGCAGTGTGTAACACAGCGCTAAGTGAATGAAAAGATCCAGCTGAGGTTTAAATCTGAAAGTGCACTGTGTTTAAAACTATTGATTGTTTAATGAAATAGTCGACTCAAGAGTCGAATAAATGAATAAGTCATGCTGGGTTCGGATCTTTTGCCTGAACGCGTCAACATCGATACGGTACACCACCAAATATGTATTACCGGATCCAGTAAAACGCGGACGTGCCTTTCCTTTTAGACACTAGCAGAACATGGGGGATCTGATCATGACGTGAAGATGACGATCACTGACAGATAGAGATTCGACTGCGGAGAACAACAATACCACAGTACAGGCAGCCTAGTGCTGTGTTTGTTCCTGTCATGTTTCTGATGAGGGCAACGCAGTGGCGCAGTAGGTAGTGCTGTTGCCTCACAGCAAGAACGTCGCTGGGTCGCAGGTTCGAACCTCGGCTGGGCTGGGTCAGTTGGCGTTTCTGTGTGGAGTTTGCATGTTCTCCCTGCGTTCGCGTGGGTTTCCTCCGGGTGCTCCGGTTTTCCCCACAGTCCAAAGACATGCAGTACAGGTGAATTGGGTAAGCTAAAATTGTCCATAGTGTCTGAGTGTGAATGTGTGTGTGGAAGTTCCCAGAGATGGGTTGCGGCTGGAAGGGCATCCGCTGCGTAAAATCGTGCTGGATAAGTTGGCGGTTCATTCCGCTGTGGCGACCCCGCAAGGGACAAAGCCGACAAGAAAATGAATGAATGAATGTTTCTGATGATTTATACAATAACCTATGTTGCAAATCAGGATTTGTCGGGCGTTGGTTATTAAAGGAAGGAGCAGCAGAGACTAGACTAGTATGTACAGGACTTTGTCGTGGAAGATGTTGGGGTAATTAGGTAAAAATAAATGCATATTCTAAAACAATAAAAGTGTTTTTTGACTTTGCATGCTTATCAGCCTGTTGTTGGAGAACCCCAAAACCAAAATATGACATTTATAATGCAAAATAGGGGCTGTTTAAAGTCAAAATCCAAGTAAAATTGTACTTTTGACTTAATAATACTATATTAAATACATATAACATAGGCTACAATATAGAAAATGCTGGGTTCCACATAATTCCATCATGTTGTCACAACACAAATTTTCATTCATTCATTAATTTTCTTTTCAGCTTAGTCCCTTTATTAATCCAGGGTCGCTACAGCGAAATGAACCGCCAACTTATCCAGCACGTTTTTATGCAGCGGATGACGCAACCTATCTCTGGGAAACATCCACACACACAATCAGTCACATTCATACACTACGGACAATTTAGCCTACCCAATTCACCTGTACCGCATGTCTTTGGACTGTGGGGGAAACCGGAGCACCCAACGCAATCTCACGGCAATTCGTAACTTTTTGATTTAGTGGCTAATTCGTATTAATTTGTACGATCTAATTCGTACAAATAGTACAATTTGCTCATCACCCAATGACGGTTGGGGTTAAGAGTGGGGTTTGGTGGCACACCTCCTTTTTAGAATCGTACATTTTCGTACGACTGAACTCGTACGAATTTGTACGAAATAGCCACTAAACTGACAAAACGTAAAATACTTACGTTTGCTCGTGAGATCAGACTGGAGCACCCAGAGGAAACCCACGCGAACGCAGGGAAAACATGCAAACTCCTCACAGAAACGCCAACTGACCCAGCCATGGCTCGAACCAGCAACCTTCTTGCTGACAACACAAATTTATTAAGTAAAATTAATCATTTTTACAAATTTAACTGGATTGAACATAAAACAATCAAGTTGTCCCCTCAAAAACCTAAGAATTTTGTTGTTTTAATTTCGTGTTGTTTTAAATAAGTAAACCAACTCACCCCCCCAACCCACAAAAAAAAACAGGCATGCTATTGTGTATGTTATTTTATTAAAATGACTCAACACAAACGAGTTCTGATTTTATCAAAACTATTTACTAGTGCTTCAAACATGTTTCTTGTCAATAATGAAATCTGGTTGCCCCTGTAAGCGAAAGAAAACAACAACAAACAAGCGCACGTCAGATCCTCACACGCACCTCAAACATCTGTTTCCAGAGGAGCGTGTTTGAAGTCAGCCTCTGGTGTTAATAGGCTGGCACAGGGAGTTCAGCACATAGTTCCTTTCAGCAAAGTAACACCATCACAGGTGCGTGGGCCCATGCGGTGCTTTCACCAACTCCAGCTCTTTATGCCTGACTGACTGTTAACTTGCCATGGATGTAATTATACAGGTCTGCTCTCGTGCTTGTAAAAAGATCCAATATCTCACATAAAGAGCCTAAATCATCTATAAATGTGAGCCAGAACCACAAAACCAGTCGAAAGGGTCAGTTTTTGGAAATTGAGATATATGCAAAATCTGGAAGATGAATAAATACGGTTTTCAGTGATGTAGGGTTTGTTAGGATAGGTCAATCCTCCAATATTTGGCCGAGATACACTATTTGAAAATCTGAAAGGTTAAAAAAAATATTTTTAGCAAAATGAGGGATTAAAAAAACATTTAATTAAAGCAAATCACTAATCAAAAATATATATTTGATGATCTTACAGAAGAATGTTTACAAAAAATTTTATCATTTTGCTGGTTTGAGCCTTTGGGTCAGTTGGCATTTCTGTGTGGAGTTTGCATGTTCTCCCTGTGTTGGCATGGGTTTCCTCCGGGTGCCCGGTTTCCCCCACAAATCCGAAGACATGCGTTATGGGTGAATTGAATAAGCTAAATTGGCCATAGTGTATGTGAGTGTGTGCAACAGTGTATGGGTGTTTCCCAGTGTTGGGTTGCGGCTGGAAGGGCATCCGCTGCGTAAAACATGCTGGATAAGTTGGCGTTTTATTCCGCTGTGGCGACCCCTGATTAATAAAGAGACTAAGCTAAAAAGAAAATGAATGTTATGATGATGTTCAATGCTCATACCTGTACATAAATACATTTAGTAAACTTTAATAACTCTGCTAATAAGTGTGCTGTTTTTTTCAGCTTTGAAAGTGAATTCAAACCCAGCAGTCCCATTGCTCTGGATGAGGATGAAGGTTTTAGCGACTGGACCCAGAAGCTGGAACGGAGAACACGGCTCAAAATGGAAGAGATGGCTAATGGAGAGAAGTTGCAATTAGAGAGGACAAATGTAAACCCAAGACCTAAACAAATAGAGAAGACCAGTTTCACCAGCTCTGTAGAGCATCATCAAACTCAGGACAGGGGAGAAGAGGAGAAACGTCCAGATGGTATCACTAAAGAGATCAATGAGCGGCTGAACTCTCAGAGACCAGAGGAATGGCTTGACCGCAGCAAAAGAAGACAACCAGAAATAAAACCACTAACGGAGAATAAGGTGTTAGAAGCATTACAGTAGTAGAATTAATAATTGCAGGATTACAGTGCATTATGCAGCATGTCTAAATCAATGCAATCCCTCACAGATTAAAGAGGAGAGGAAGGAGGTGAAGGTTTCGTACACATCCAAAGTCTTTCTACAGCAAGAGAGGATTCCTAATGGCAAAGCAGAGGCAGCGCCAGAGGAAGTGACAACACACCCAGTCAAAACCAAAAGATCACCTAGGTATCCAGAATATATACATTTTTAATTATATATATATTTATATATGAGCAGTATCACATGAGTACTAGTGCAATATGGCTGTTTATCGGCACTGGTGGGAGGCGTGCATTGCCTTACGCCCCATTGACACGAGGCGTCAGCTTCAACGCTTCCCATTCACTTTGAATGGGTGACGTCAGGCGTTGCCGAACTGCATTGTGGATCCGTCGGCGCCGCTTCAGAGGCGTTGCTCGCTGCAGAAGTTGGGACATGCTCAACTTTTCAAGTGCCGACGGAAGCGTCAGCCAATCAGATCGCTGTATGCAAATACACCAGCTCCAACAGTGGCCTATTGCTGACTAATTTCATTGGCTGACGCTGCTATGACGATCGCGTCAGCCCCAACCTCAGACACGCCCTCTGTCAAGCGTTGAAGCTGAAGCCTCGTGTGAATGGGGCAATAGTGTCCCAGCACTGACAATATACAGCCATATCACACTGCTACAAGTGTGATATTGCATTTGTACAACAGTTTGACGGCATAATCGTGTATATAAATAGTAAATCAAACACGGAGTTTAAAAAGTCTAAAATCCTTTTGTATGAGGAACTACTTTCTTCTGTCATTCGTTCACATGCAGCTGATGTCAGAACAGCAGAAACCGTTGCTAATTCATTAACGTCACTTTAGAGCTAGTGTTTGAATGATTCTCAAGCGTAAAGTGATGACAAAACAGGTGATTTTGCTGACATTTTAAGATTATAAGACTGAACGACATGAAATGCCATCAGTCTACAGAGAATTCCCAGTAATTCTCTTTTTATCTGTTACAATCGAGGAGATCACAATAATTAACCCCGAAAAAGCCAATGCAGCGCATACTTTGTGGCTTCGCGAAAATGATAAAAGTGTCAAACTCAACACAGATGAGGAGAAACATATGCAGAAACATCATGAACCAGATTACTGGTATGTTTGTGATAAGGAAAAACGCTAAACACATGCGGGCATTTCTTCTTTCTTTCTGTTTACTGAACTAGTCTGCAGTAACGAAAAAACAGGAGACGC